>CM055063.1:53685440-53867940 GCA_029204045.2 Tillandsia leiboldiana | reverse complement strand
TACCGTCACCAAGACCAACGGTCTGCCTACTAAGTCTACTAGAGGTATAAGATAACAGGAAAACTGTAAAACTGTAATAATATAAAGATAAGATGGAAAGAAATCTAAAACTATCATGCCTCTATCTACAATGCTCAATGGGTGATATAGATGAAAATGATACATCGACTCTAACCCAATATACTCAATCAACCTAATCACAGTGACTGTCATATAGGGTCCAGTCAAACCTGCGCCCATCTACTGCCATTACATCCACGGAAGACTGGATTTACGTAGGGCGTCCCACACGGACTGCGTCAAAGAGTCGCGATAGCAAAATAACAGGCCCAGCTCCGGAGCGGCACTCGAGGGGCGCGACCCCACCGAGTAAAGTATTCGCGCATCTCTGTCGAGCTCAATATGGCTCATGCAGGCTATAATCCAAATCCATGATCAACAAAATCGACAGTGCCTAAATCACATCTCTAACTCACTAGCTGGAAATACTCGACAGCCGGGACCACCGTCAACCCGACGGCTCCCACATCAGGAGATCAAACTCAACGTGTTAAAACCCACTGGACTGGAGATACTTCACAGCCGATGACAAAGAAGGGTTCGAACACCCCGAAAGACTAGTACCTACAACCCAAATCAAACAAGAACAGACTCTAGGCATAGCCTCTCGTTGTTCTCGACCCAAAGAATGAGCAACCCTTAGAACCCAGATCACTCGAACCCTCTCGGGTGAGAAAATTTACAGGAAAATGTGATATTTATTATTGAAAACCATTTTCACTCGAACCCCCTCGGGGTGAGGACTAAAAGTAGTTCTTTTTTTTATAAAACCATCTTGATTTGAGAAAACCCGTTTTAATAATTTTTAGCTCTTTTAGGAAAATCAGTTAGAAAATAAGTTTTATTCCCAAACCCCGAAGGGCTAACGCTTCCGCCCAATCAAACAAGAACAGACTCCGGCGACCATTCGATATTTGGAAGAAAAACATTGGTTGACTAAAATCATGTGTGTCCAAAAAGATTCTGGGTTCAAGGTCCTACTATCACTAGTACACTACTGCCACGAACATAGTGACGACAAATAAATCAGAGAAACTCGACAACCCGGGACCATCGTTTACCCAAACGGCTCCCGCCACAGATACAAGACTAGCTACATCTACCAGACTCCACTCGGCCCCCAAATACGAGTGTAACATGCATCCTATACTAAAATAAATCCCGACCACTCGGCCCACTACCCGGGCGAGAAAAACACTATGTCCAGGAATAGAATGTAAAGTGTGGATGTTTAAAACATAAATGAACATAACCCAAGTGAGGGTTCTCTACTAGTCTAGTTTACACATGCAAACATATGGCGGGGTGCTAGGTCCAAGTTCTAATACTAGCATTTATTAACACAAAGAGGAAGCATTAACCGATATGATCTCAATAACAACACAAGAAAAATATTATCTCTCTTTCTAACATGCTTCCTAACACATCTCACAATCATGCATACTTACTATTCCATAGAATTAAAGAACCGTCCACCGATTTTGGAGACGAAGCAACCCACCTGAAAGCGCGTGTTGATCCAAGGTCCAAACTGAACGTGGATAATTCTCAAGTTCCCACGATTCCAAGGAGCCCAAAAATACCTGAAAATTTCTCCCGGGCACAAAGATACAGTCCAAACACCGCGGTAAGCAAAAATTCCCAAGGTTACAATTCTGTGGCAAAATCAGTCCGAAAGAAGCTGAAATATCACCTGAGAGATGAGCTCCAAAAATTCCAATAAAAATACGAATACAATCCAAGCGAAGCATAGATGTCGATCGAATCCTCACAGGCCAAAATCCGATAACCGAGCGCGGAGATAAAAATCGAACAAGCTTCGCTGTCCAGGAAAACCAGCAGCAAGAAAGGGGTTCAAAGATGCTCCAAATACCCCAAAAAAAAAACAAAACTGAGAGGAGCGGTAAACACGGAAAACAAAGATCTACCTCTCGTGAAACCGATGCCGTAGAAATCGGCCAAAAAATCCCTCCCGTCAGTCCAGGGGAGCTCGCGAAAAAAACGTCGACGGAGATGATCAATAAAGAAGACACATCGAAGCTCGCGATGTCGAGTAGGAAGCTGATGAAACGCCTTCCAAAAATTTCCGGAATGCCGAAAATCGAAGAAAACTCGATGAAAAACCTCACTGTTGAAGATGGGCTCAGAAAACTCGGAAGAAGAGCCCAAAAACGAAGCCCAAATGGGCTATTTATAGCCCAAGCCCACACAATAAGGGGATCCAGATTCGGGCGCAGGATTCGGGCGCCCGAATCCGGCCCAGCCCAGCACTGTGC
This sequence comes from Tillandsia leiboldiana, assembly GCA_029204045.2. Lineage (NCBI taxonomy): Eukaryota > Viridiplantae > Streptophyta > Magnoliopsida > Poales > Bromeliaceae > Tillandsia > Tillandsia leiboldiana. The sequence goes on along the minus strand of CM055063.1, from coordinate 53,865,604 downwards.
GCGCACGTATTAACCCGGGCGCGCCACGTGTCCCGCGCCGCGCCCCGCGCACGCGCGGTCGCCAATCAAGGCGCGTCGCGTGGCGGCGCGATCCACGGCGGGGTGCACGCGCCCCGGTCCGCGCCGGGCCAGCCGGGTCGCTGCAGCCGCCAATGAGCGGGCGACACGTGGCCTGACGCGGTCCACCATGCGCCGCGCCCGGCGCCAATCGCGCGCTACCTCGCGTGCGTTGACCAGCCACTCCCCGCGTGCCACGTCTCGTGGACGGGTCGGCCCGCGCCTGCCCGTGCCTCTGCCCGCGGTCGCGCTGCCATGCTCCGCCGTCTGCCCGCCGCCGCCGGTGCTACCCTGGCCTGCCAGAACAGTAACACATGCCTCGAAATCCGTTTTTGGGCATCCGAGCTCCGAAAAATACAAGTAAATAGTCGTTTTTCATCGTTTTCGCGCTCTGAGTCCAAATCCGATGTCCGTTTTGAAAAATTCCACTTCTAAATTTTGTCGAAGGCATCCGGACAAGTATTCTTAATTCAAATTTCGCGTTAGGTTCAATTTTGAGGTCTGATTTGCGTGCAACCATCTCCATCACACATCATAGGCCTCCAGAAACCACTGAACACGCTGCAAAACTACCGTGTGGATCCGAGTCATCACAACTATCCTTTTAGGAAAACAAAGCTTTTTATCCTCCCAAGTCGTTTTATATGATAGGGATTTCGAATTAATGATCGGAACCGTTAAAGTTGATTTAGAGTATTAAAAATTTGTAGAAACTAAATTTCATAAATTTTAAAAATTATTTACATAGTGATCAAAGGATTACAAAATCGATAGTTTGTGACAACTTATATGAGTCGGTTGCTAGTTTAACGGTGTAGAGTAATTCAAGCCGCCTAAATTTAGAAAGTCTAACATCTATATATATATATATATATATATATATATATATATATATATATATATATATATATATATATATATATATATATATATATATATATATATATATATATATATATATATATATATATATATATATATATATATATACAGAGCTAGGCTGGAATACTATTAATAGTACCAAGTCATTGGTGCTATTAAATTTTTAACCCTTGAATTAATAGATGTAAGGTTGAGATTATAGTGGGCCCCTTGGTTTAATGGATAGTTGGGGAAATAGTAAAATCTAACGGGTGAAAATGATCAAAGGGGTTGATCTAAGGGTAGAAAATTTAATAGCACCAATAACTTGGTACTATTAATAGTATAGTAGCCGGACTCTATATATATATATATATATATATATATATATATATATATATATATATATATATATATATAACTGGACTAGTATTGTATCGATAGCACCAAGTCATTGGTGCTATTAGATTTTTAGTCATTTGATTAAGAGATATGCGGTTAAAATAATGCTTGGTGCTATTGATAGTATACATATATATAATCTGAGTAATGCCGAATCTGGTTATCCAACTAAATGTGGGATCAATCAACACCATTTGTAGTTTTAAGAGTAGGTCAACTATACAATATATAATCAATTTAAACTGTCCAATCTTCGAAAACTTCCAATTATTTCGAACTTTCTAGAATGAGGTATTTACGTAATCTTTTGAAATTTTGTGTGCCACATTGTCCATACTCCATAGGACCATAGCTATTGGCTTTATCTTTTGAAAGAAAAAAAGAAAAAAAGAAAAAAAGTTTGAGTCCTTCAAATATTTTAATAGTTAATTAGCATGCACCTGACACCTTCACAAAAGAAAGCTAGGGTTTTGGATGGAGATAAAGAGAGCTATGCACGGATGCATTTAATATTTATTACTTAAACGTGACGGATAAAAAAAAAAAAAAAAAAAAAAGAGAGAGCATGTGTAAGGAAAAAAAGAAGAAGAAGAAGAGAGACAGTGCTTCTCCCTACATTGGCCTTTATATTCCAAAGAAGAGCAATTAAAGAAGAGAAAGGGACTGATAGGGACTTCTATTTAGACTATAATCTTAAAAAAGTGGTTTACTTTATATATATATATATATATATATATATATATATATATATATATATATATATATATATATAGTAGAACTTATATATTTTTAAAAATATAAATTTATTTATATTTGTGAATTTTTTATTATTAAATTTGTATTGAGATTTATATTTTAGTAAAGTCAACTAAAAAGAAAGAAAGAAAAAGTAAATAGCACAAATCTCAATGCAAATTTAATGGTAAAAATTCACAAACATATTTTTGCTTGTACTTTTGAAAGTATATAAGCTCTATTCTCTCTCTCTCTATATATATAGAGAGAGTTAGGCTGGAATACTATTAATAGTACCAAATTATTGGTGCTATTAAATTTTTAACCATTGAATTAAAAAATGTGTGGTTGAGATGATAGTGGGCCCCTTGGGTTTAATAGGTGGAGTGGTTGATCTAAGAGTAGAAAACTTGATAGCACCAATAACTTGATACTATTAATAGGATAGTAGCCGAACTCTATATATATATATATATATATATATATATATATATATATATATATATATATATATATATATATATATATATATATATATATATATATAGAGAGAGAGAGAGAGAGAGAGAGAGAGAGTTAGATTGGAATACTATTAATAGTAGCAAGTCATTCGTGCTATTAAGTTTTTAACCCCTGGATTAAAAAATGTGTGGTTGAGATGATAGTAGACCCCTTGGGTTTAATAGGTGGGGTTGTTGATCTAAGGGTAGAAAACTTGATAGCAACAATAACTTAGTACTATTAATAGTATAGTAGTCGGACTCTCTCTCTCTCTCTCTCTCTCTCTCTCTCTCTCTCTATATATATATATATATATATAGTAAAGTTTATATATTTTTCAAAATATAAGTTTAATTATGCTTGTGAGTATTTTATCATTAGATTTGCATTGAGATTTATGTTATTATACTTTCTCTTTCTTTCTCTTTAGTTAACTTTACAATAGCACAAATCTCAATATAAAGTAGAACTTGTGTGTTTTTAGAAGCACGGAGGTCTCCGTACTCTCAAATTATTTTCGATATTAGAATTTTTGAATGGATGATCGTTTTCGTTAGATTTGATCTAGAAGATTTGAAATATCTAGAAAATAAATTTTGTGATTTTTCGATATCATTTACCTAATAATCGAAATGGCTCAAAATCAACGACTGAAAATAAAAATCTCACAAAATATGATGATATAATCCTAAAATTTTAGATAAAAAATATTAATCTTATTTTATATAGTATAAAGAATTTTCTATCAAATTTTTACGTGATTTGAATATTTCTACACCGGTAGACTTGCAAACGGCTCACCACAACTATTAAAATTATTGATTTTGAGCCCCTTTGATCACTAGGCAAATGATATCAAAAAGTTATAAAATCTATTTTCTAGACCTTTTAAATACTTTAAACCAAGTTTAACGGAGCCGATCATCCATTCGAAAGTCCCAACATTGAAAACAACTTGGGAGCACGAGGATCCCCGTGCTTCTAAAAGCACACACGGATATATATATATATATATATATATATATATATATATATATATATATATATATATATATATATATATATATATATATATATATATATATGGATAGTATCAAGTCATTGGTGCTACCAATTTTTTAGCCCTTAGATTAAAAAATATACGGTTATGATGATAGTGCATGGTCCCATAGGGTTTAGTGGGTGGTTGTGTAACGACTCGGCCCACTAGTAATAATTACTCGTTGGGCCCACACCACAGCCCAAAATGCATAAACTCAGTTATTATTACTAGTGTTCATGTCTCTTATATACCCAATTACAATCTCATTCACATCCGATGTAGAACTACTAGGGTGTCACATACTCTCCTCGTTTAGGCCTGACGTCCTCGTCAACAATCTCATTCACATCCGATGTAGGACTACTGGGGTGTCGCATACTCTTCCCGTTTAGGCCTGACGTTCTCGTCAGCCCAAACACACGCACAGCCCGAGATCACCAGGCGATGTGAGACTTGTCTCGCTAGCCCTGCCATCTAGACTCAGGCTGAGCCGAGACTCGTTACACACTTCCGGCTGGTTAGTATCTCTGATACCAAATATAACGACCCGGTCTAATAGCAATAATAACTCGTTGGGCCCACACCACAGCCCAAAATACATAAGCCCAGTTATTATTACTAGTGTTTATGTCTCTTATATACCCAATTACAATCCCATTCACATCCGATGTAAGACTACTAGGGTGTCACAGGTTGGTTGAATAGTAAATATCTTAGGGGACCACTATAATCCCAACCGCACATCCTTTCATCCAAGGGCTAGAAATATATATATATAGCGCTATGCTGGAATGCTATTAATAGTACTAAGTCATTTGTGCTATTAAGTTTTTAACTCTTGAATTAAAAGATGTGTGGTTGAGATGATATTGGGCCCCTTGGATTTAATGGGTGGTTGGGAAAATAGTAAAATCTAACGGTTGAATCAAAATGGTTGATCTAAGGGTAGAAAACTTGATAGCACCAAATGCTTGGTGTTATCTATAGCATAGTAACCGGATTCATATATATATATATATATATATATATATATATATATATATATATATATATGGTCCGGCTACTATACTTTTATGAATAAAATCTTTTTGTACTCATAAATTTTCATCCAATGGATGAAGGAATGTGCGATTAGGATTATAGTAGCTCCTAGAATTTATACTATTTCTCCAACAACCTAGTAAACCCTAGGGCGACCACTATCATCCTAACCACACATGTCACGCCCCGGGAGCAATTTAAAAGCGGAAAGCAGCCCTAATTTTTTTTTTTTTTTTTTTTGAAACAGGCTTCCGCGTGGCATGTGCACAGATCCGCCACATATACAAGATCTCCCTTGTATATGCACGGCGTCCCTATATACAACAGATAGCCTGAATAAAAACATCAACCACCGTGCCTTAAAAGTTATAATCACTAGAGTATGAATTTGAAAACATTAACATCTCATTCCATTAAATGGCGCACACCCGGCAAATCAATAGATTTGAAAGGATAAATCCACAGGTTTTAAAAACAGTGCCCACGCGACACTTAATTTTCTAAAACAATTTTCATAATTCTTTTTTAAGTATGAAAACCCGCGTCTACACGACGCGTCCATAAAACCACAATCTGAAAACATAACTCTACAAAGTGTAAGATCGTCTCAACATCCACATCACCCACGTCCACATACACAGTACGACCATAAGGGAAAAACCAACTAAAAACGAAAGAAGGAAAATGAACCTGACCGAGGTAATCTCACACCTCACCAAATAGCGTCCTCACCATCGTCCTGATCCCCAGACCCGACCAAACCTGTCACACAATGGATTGTGTGGGAGTCAGTGACATGAAGAGTACAGATGTAATATAACGACAAGTATGATGCTAAAAAGTACAGATAATAAATCAAACCATAAAACCAGAGCATCCACAATCCCATCCTACAATCAATCATATCGCCCCCGAGAAACTGAACTGAGCACCTGCCATGTCGGTCCGAGGACCTCAGGCAAAAGAAAATCGCCCCGCTCTTACCTTGGTGCATTTAAACCCCCCACTACACAAGTGCAGCACCGCAAATAACCACAAGGGGCCCCCACTATCGTCACCTCGTGGGGTTCACGGGTCATCAGACCACCTTTTCGGAAAAGTACACCGACACGGTGGCCAAACCGCTGGTGTGCGTGCAAGCGCCATGAGCATAATAACCATGATAAAACGAGTGTCATAAACACCTGCGACATTCGTTGCTCCAAAAGTATAAGTGCCGATATACGTGCATAACATGGGGTTAGTCATCAGTTGATAATATTGTTCAAACCAAAACTACCGTACTCATAAGTAACATAACTGTAAGCAAAACGTCAATAATGAAGAAAGGGAAGGCTCGGTATGTTCCAACCGACGACATCCCCTTTTTCGGATAAAGGTAGTCACCTTTCGACTTCTGAATAGTCGCACCGATCACTGTCCCGATCGCAAGTATGCCACGAACAACCATACCGTTATTCGGAGATGGCAAACTGCCCATCCAATCACTAACCGCGACATTCGTTCATCCGGAGGTCCACGTCACCCACAATATCCCTAAATGTGATATAACATAACAATAACAATTTATGCAACCAAGAGGTTCTAAGGGTGTACCTACCTGAAACGGAGACAAACGACCGCGCCCGCGACCCTCCTAAGCATTCAAAACCTTACGCGGCCCTAATAAAGAATCAGATAAACAAATCAACATTTTACCCCAAAACGGCAAATTCAGTGGTCCTGACTACTGTACCAAAAATCCCTTATATCCCAAAACCGAAACTGCCTCCGGTGTCCCGATTGTCGCACCGATCAATAACTCGATCAAAATAATTCCCCGAACAATTTTATCATTGTTCGGATATGCACAAACAGCCCACCGGACCTCATACGGCGACAACCGGTCACCCGGAAGGTAAAAAACTCTAGCTATACCCCTAACATCAAAAGATAGGAAAAACCGTGCAAAAACCTGAAATTACCGAAAAGGGGATTCTACAGGTGTACCAAAAATAACAGATAAAATTTTGGTTGCGAAACAAAAGATCGGACTTAAAAACGGTACCCTGTTAACCCAAAACAGCAAGCCAATGACAAACTCCGCGTCCAAAAATATCTCCAGTTGCAAAATCGTACCTCCGACGCGATCCAACCGTCGACGAGGCAACGGACGGAAAACCGACTCCTACTGTTGCCTTGACGAAGCCTGCGTCGGAAAACGACCAAGCGGAGGGTTATCTGACGGCGAACGAAATCGCTGCGTCAGTCGGACTGCACCGTCAAGCGGACTGCACCGTCGGCAGACTGCACCGTCAAGCGGACTGCACCGTCAGCAGACTGCACAGTCAAGCTGACTGCACCGTCAAGCGGACTGCCCCGTCAGCGAACTGCAACGTCAAGCCAAAAACCGTCAACGAATACGCCAAGTAAAACCGTCAAACCAAAAACCGTCAGGCCAAAAACCGTCGACGAATACGCCAAATAAAACCGTCAAACCAAAAACCGTCAAGCCAAAAATCGTCGAGGCAAGCTGTTGACGGCAGTGGCTTAACCGGCGCGGACACTGGCTGCTCAGGCTGCGCGGCGGTGCAGGTTGCGCTGCGGAGCGGGTTGCGGGGAGGCGCAGGCTGCAAGGGCGCGCGGGCGGCTGCCTGAAAGCAGCGCGCGGCGGAGCCACGGGCAGCATCATGGTGCAAGCCTGGCAGCGGCGCGGCGCGATGCTAGCAGCGGCGGGGCGCGCGGCGCAAGCAACACCGGCGGCGGCGGCTAGGGCATCTAGCGGCGGCGGCCTGGGCATCCAACGGCGGCGGCGGCCTGGGCATCGGCGGCGGCTAGGGCATCCAGCGGCGGCGGCGGCTAGGGCATTCAGCGGTGGCGGCGGCTAGGCCATCCGGCGGCGGCGGCGGCTAGGACATCCAGTGGACGGCAGCGGCTAGGCACACGCGGGCGGCTGCGCTAGGGCACACGCGGCAGCGGCGGCTGTGCAAGCGTGCATGCGCGCCTGCGTGGCCAGCGGCGCGCGTGGCTGCAGCCTGGCAGCGCGCGCGTGGCTGCGCCCTGGCAGCGCGTGCAACGGTGCGGCCTGGCAGTGCGCTCGTGGCTGTGGCCTGGCAGGGCGCGCGGCGGTGTCGGCGCGGGCTGACTCCGCACGCGGCGACGGCGCGGCCTAAATATACGCATGACGACGGCGCGGCTGTGAGGCGTCAAGCGACAAGGCATGGCGGCGGCGGCCATGCTACAAGGGCAACGGCGGCGCGGGCTTGCATACCATCAAACGACTCCGCCTAGCCAAAACTGCCAACCAAAACCGTTAAGCGAACGAAGACCGCGACCAACCCAACGAACGAAATCCTATGATCCAAACCAACGAACGAAAACCATCGAACGAAACCAACGATCAAACCGACGAACGAAAGCCAACGATCAAACCAACGAACAAAACCAACGAACGAAATCCTACCATCAAAACCAACGAACGAAAACCATCGAACGAGACCAACGATCAAACTGACGAACGAAAGCCAACGATCAAACCAACGAACAAAACCAACTATCAAACCAACGAACAAAACCAACGAACGAAACCCATCGAATGAAACCAACGATCCAAAACAACAAAAGCAAAAACGATTGCTAACCTTGCTCCGACGGAGAAGACGACGCGATCCCGATATTCGCAGACGGTGGTGCTTCTGGATCCGCTCCCCGGTATCGGCGACGCTTTCGGTCCCGGTCTTCAGCACGCACAACGAGGAAAGAGGAAGAAGAAGCGATCTCTTGAAACTAGGGTTATCTTGAAATTCAGATTTCTTTATTTAATTTAATTTATTTTTATTTTTCACTTTCTACGTACGAAACCCCAATATTCGATTTTAAAATCAAAAGGGATTCCTCGATAAGCGTGCCGATCCTCCGGAACGTCCAGTAACCGCTAGCATGGATCCCGATGCACCAATAACAGTTAACGGGTCCCGAGAAATTCCGAACTTACCTTTTGGACCCGCTAACATTGAAACCCTCATTCCGGAAAATCCGTAAGTCGGATTTCCGATCCGATCGAATCGTCTTTCTCCGTTTAACGAGCTCTACCGCAATACGGCAACCGCAACCCAAAAACAAGCGAACCAAATCCAAGAAAAACCCGCCAAAAACAAGCTTAATTCTAAAAGACGTCATTTAGGAAATAATAAAAAGTCAGCGTCATTACCGCACATTCCTTCATCCAAAGGTAAAAAAGTTATGAATATAAAAGGGTTTATACTCAGAAGAGTATAGTAGCCCTATGCTATATATATATATATATATATATATATATATATATATATATATATATATATATATATATATATATATATATATATATATATATATATATATATATATATATATATATATATATGTTAATTTCATATAGCTTTCAGTAAATATATCGAATAACAAATATATCTCTATAAAGTTTAACTTTTTATATTTATTCTTTCAAAAGTCCTAAATTGCTTATATATGTTTTTCTTATTTGTTCCCGTTAGTTTACTATTTATTTTTTAGAAAAATATAAGTGAAATATTATTTTTACTTTTACAAATATATGTCCTTTCAAAAATTTCAACTGTTTGAGTAGTGTAAAAAAATTCTAAAATGATAAAAAAAAAAAAATTATCTCACTCACTAACTAAGATTAAGTATTTAATTTATAATTAACTATATTTTTTAACAATATTAACGATAGAAATATATATAAATAATTTAAATTTTTTAAAAAATAAATAAATAAATAAATTTTATGTAAATATATCTATTGTTTGTTATGTTTATAAAAAATAATATAAGATTAACTTTTTAAAAAAAAAAAAATCGTACGATTCTGTCATGTGAGAACATTTCCTCTCACGTGCCTTTCCAGGTATCTAGCTGCTTCTCCCATATTCTTTCTTCTTCCTCTGGCTCTCACTCACATTCCTTTCTTTACTACCACACCACCACCTCTCTCTCTCTCTCTCTCTCTCTCTCTCTCTCTCTCATGTTTGACCCTTTTACCATGGTAGTGCATGAAAAAAAAACAATAATTGAGCTTAGTGTTGTACTGCGTGGGAACTAGTGTCATCTTGTCATTGGCTCCAAAAGACCAACTGTGTCCACCCTAGATCTGCTGCAACCTTTATCTTTTTAAAACCACCACCATCTCTCTCTCTCTCTCTCTCTCTCTCTCTCTCTCTCTCAATTTATTTTTTAAAAAAATAAAAAAGATTATTGGAGCCGAAATAAGTCGGTGACCGTTAAACTAGTCCGATCCGCAATTGGTCTCCGAATTGACTCTTTGATGTGATACGCCGCGTGCCAATTAAACGATTAGGTCGAGAAAGTATTCGCTCGGCCGGATTCTTCTCAATCGAACTCTTAATGAAGTTCGGTCTATAAGAGCCGAACTAAGACAGACGGAAATGGATCAACACGACTGGATCAGCCGGTTCGCTTTGTATTACTTGAAAAAAAAGAGTTATAAGGGATCGATTATAAGTACGACTACTCCTAAAAAAATGGTAAGAAAAACTGTAAATATTAATAAAAAAATATATCTAAAAAAACGGTAAGAAAAGTTGTAAATATTACTAAAAAAAACTTATCTAATAAAATGGTAAGAAAAATAATAAACTTAGTCTAGAAACTTACTATCTTTCTATTTTAAAAACACCAAAACAAATAACAAAGATTTAACCAAGGTGTATTAAAAAAAAAAAATAAAGCATTGTTTAAAGGTTAATTTCATGTTAATTAAATTATATAAATGATTTAACATTAATTCAAAGAATAAAATTATTGGTATATCCTCCAAAGGAGTTTACATTTTACACTCTATTTATTTATTTATTTATTTATTTATTTATCGGATGAAGTGTTTGTACTAGCTACATTAAATGACTATTAAATTATTAATAAATAATTATTATCTATTGGATGAGTAAGATGCATATCATTCATCTTTTTTTTTTGAAATATATGTATAGTATTAATTGCTCTAATCCAAAAGCATACTCTCAGAAAGGACAAGCAAAGTTTCACTAAAATGATTTAACATATCACCTTCATTCTATATTTCTTCTAAACTACAATAAAAGAGATCTCATATTTTACTAGAAAGTGCTCTTCTATTTAGCAATAGTACTATGTCTTATTTTCAATTTTAAAGTGTTCAAATTAACGATTCATAATGTTAAATATGATTTAGGATATATAAAATTTTTAAAAAATAAATTTTAATTTTTTTCAACATCGTTTATTTAGTAAATAAATTATGTCAAAATAAACGGTAAAAATTAAATAATTTTTAAAATTTGAAAATAGCACTTTTGAATTCAAAATCAAAAATGCTAATCTTGGTTTAAATAGTTTAAAATATTTTGTATCAAAATTTGAATAAATTTAGATTCTTCTACACCATTAAACTATAAACTCGTCATAATAGCCATTGAAAATTAATAATTTTAAAATGGTTTAATCATAAAGTAAACGATGTCGAAAATAATTAAATTTTTTTTTTCAAGAATTTTATATACCCTAGATCATATTTAACAGTGTGGATCGTTAATTTGAACACCCTAAAATCGAAAATGAGACTATAGAATAGGATCTCCAATGCTATCAATAGTCTAGTAGCATATATATATATATATATATATATATATATATATATATATATATATATATATATATATATATATATATATATATAAACTATCAATAAAATATTAATAAATATTTATTTATATTAAAAATATAATAATATTTTAATAAAATTAATATTTTATATATAATAAATAGATATTATTGTTTAGTAATATTATATTTTTATTGAAGATTTAATGGCCTTTTTATTTTTCATTTGATGCCTTAATTGTACCAACCTTTTGGTATGAGAAATGCTACTAATATACTCAAAAATTAAATGTAAATTTTATATACAACCCATCCACAAGGATTTAAAAAATTGTTTTATGGCTTTAGTATTAAAAAAATAAGGAGAGGATGGGATAAGATTAGCTTTAAAAAATATACTCTTAAATGTAGCAAATATAAAATTTATACTAATTTTTAATTCTACAGATAACCTTGAACTAATAACATTTTCCGGTCATATATTATTACAAGTTCCATCAGTTTCCAAACCAATGATTAAAAACTAACTAGATATTTATATTTTTGTTAAAGAATATAAAATAATTATTTATCTTCAATAACTTAAGAATATAAACACCAAACTTAATTACCCGTTTTATTCATTTTATGGGAATGAACTCAGTAATGTGAAACATGCGTTTGGTAATGAAATAAGAAAGAACTAGCTATATCAGGAATACGTATAAAGTACGAAATTAGTGTAAAAAAATATTTGGTATAATTTTAGAAATAAAAAAATTTATGTTTAATATGATGATAAAAAATAAGAAAAATAGAGAGTATTAATTAATTAAAATAACGTTTTTGCTCTCAATCATAATAGTTTTTCAAAACAAATAAAAATTTTACTTGTATAATTTTAAATATTTAATTTAAAATATTTATTAAAAAAAAATTTAAAATTTATATTTTACATGTATATAAAAAAAATTAAAAATTTAAAAAAAATTAAAATTTTATAAATTTTTAATAATAAAAAAATTAAAATTTTATAAATTTAAATATCTTAAAATTTATAATTTTTTTGTTTTTTTGTTTTTTTTTTTAAAAAAAAAAACCATAATGGGACAAGCCTAGAAATCCAACCTTGTCCTACTGCAGGGGGAAACTCGCTGTTCCCCTAACCCGTACCGCAGGAGAACAGCAAATTCCCCCATTTCAATATTGTTTGGATTAACTTGGGAGATATCCTCTTATCCCCAAATTAATTCCCCCAAATTAATCCCAATACAATGTTAGGCCTGATTAGTTGCTCTAATAGTATGCGAAATAATTTTTTTTTCTCCAAAAGCGTAAGTGAGAAGAAAACAGTTTTTTTAATATTTTAATATTAAGGAGCAATTGCTTTTATATATGGAAAATGCTATGTGTACACCCGTAAGGGGTGTACATCTCACACCCCCACCCATCTAAGGGTGGGGGTGTGATGATGGGTCACTTGATATGACCCGTAAAAAATATCGCCACCATTAAAATGGTGGAGATGTATGATATACACCCATTCGGGGTGTACATGTAGCATTGCTCTTTATATATATATATATATATATATATATATATATATATATATATATATATATATATATATATATATATATATATATATATATGAAATGCTTTTTGTACACTCCTAAATGGGGTGTACATCTTACATCCCATCCATCCAAGGGTGGGATGAATTTCACCAGTCACTTCGAAGTGACCGATAGATTAGTCCTCACTCTTGGATGGGATGGGATGTGTGATGTACACCCCATATGGAATGTACAAGTAGCATTCCCCGATATGTAATTATATACTTATACATTATAAAAGAATGTACATCTTACACCTCATTTATTTAGTAAATAAAATAATTTTACTAGTCATATCAAGTTACTAGTGAATGACTCATGACTCACATTTATTAGATGGATGAATAAAATGTATATTATACACTTGTTTTGAAGTGCATGCATAGTATTACTCTTACTATTACTATAATATTAAACATGCACCCTCCTAGTTAGGGTTAGGGTAGGGGGGAATAGTAGGGAACCAGAGGGTCAGTAGTTGTCTTCTGCTGAGACCATGTGGGATATATCTCTTTTCCCTCCTCTTTCCTTTTCAAAGTCTTGTGGCAATAAAACCACTAAAAGAGAGCATTTGTGACCTCCACTTTCACCAAGAGAGGGGGGGAGGGAGGTTGGGGGAGGGAGGTGTGAAGGGAGGCTTTAAAAGCTAAGAGGGGATCATTTTGTGCAAAGCCCTTTTTTTTCTGTGACCATTAAAAGAGCAAATGTTTGCGTGTTGTAAGATTCCTTGCTTTTGGGCTCAGCCTCCATTTATGCTACCAAAGGATGTGACACTTGAGACAACATGTAAAGTCCCCATGTTTCATCTTTCCCCTAACCTCCTTTTAAATTGTTTTTTTTTTTAAAAAAATAAATAAATAAATAAAAATTAAAAAAGGAGAAAATTAAAATTAAACTACGATTTTGAAAAATAAGGAGACAAATTACTTAGGCTGCGTTTGGAATCGGGTTAAGATAGAATTAACTAAATCGGGGATAAGTATAAAGTACGGAACTAGAGCGAAAAAACGTTTGGGATGGTTCCAAGGATAAGAGATTTTGTGTTTGGTTTAATAATGAGGAATAGAAGGAATAAAGAGGATAAGTTGGGTAAATTACCTTTTTGCCCTCAAGAGTTAATATGTGATAAAGAGAGAGAGAGAAGAGAGAGAAATTTGTGATGATGAGAGTGTATTGGGAATAAGGAAAAGAGAGAGAGGAGAGAGAGGGATTTGTGATGATGAGAGTGTATTGGGAAGAAAAAAAGGAGGGGAGGAGGGGTAGTTTAGTAAAAAAAAAATTATAAAATAATGGGTAAGAACTGTTGTTCCAGCTTATTCTAGTTGTTCTGAAATAAGCAATACCAGATGATTCCAAATACGTTTGATAGAATAAGAGGGATAAACCCGCTATTCCCGGTTCTAACCCACATCCAAACGGCCCCTTAACAAACTAAACTTGAAATAAATAACAAGGTGTGTGAAGTATTTGTTGATGGACAGAATATTGATAGTTAAGTGCTGTTTGATTTGTGCTAACTAACTATTTAAGTTTTTTTTTTTTTGAGAGAATGATAATATACTATTCTTTTATTATTTTTTTTAAAAAAAAAATTAGTTGAAAATATGAAATAAATAAATTTTGAACTTTAAATCTCAGATACCAACCATCAAGCATTTTAATATTTGCACTAGAAACAATTGATAGTCATTTAATTTGAGCTAGAATGAGAAATTAGAACTAATTTTTCTAAAAGCATAATATTCCTAAGTTTATATTTTGGATTGTATTTAAAACCTATGTATTTGGCACCACTTAGGGTCAAAACCTAAGCAGAGCATTATTCTCTTTAGGAAACACCAGTTAACTCTGTTATAAGCTTTCTCAATGTTTACCTTCACTTTTTCTTTTCTTTTCTTCTTTTTTGAATTTCCTTTTGAGGCCTTGTTATCTTAACTCTGTGGTTTAGTTCATTAATCTAATGAATAAAACACCTAACAAGCTATCTTATCTCAATATGAAAAAAAAAAAAAAAAAACTATACATTTGCAAAGTTATACTTAATATGTTTGAAAAAAGGTCATGTGTTGGAGAGCTCACAATGATGATCATCTTTCAAAAACATGTTTATTAGCTCAAATTAAAGCTTCTGCAACTCTCCATATATAATATCTCCATAATTAATCATCATTGTATTAAGAAATTAAGCCTTGATGGAACCTAGAGTTTTGAAATGTAAATGGGTCAACCTTATGAGATGGAGAGGATCATGTGGGCATGCAATAAAGATATAAGAAAAGGCATGCAACATTAGGAGGGAATATTTGGGAGTATGAGAGAGAATTAGAACTTTTGGAAGGTCTAGTACTTAGAGTTTATAATATTCACCACCCAATGTTAAGTCAACCAACTTGAAAACCCTAGCTACAAGTTGATTAAAATGCATGTCTTTCATGTTAGACCACTAGGGTTGGATGTTTTACAGCTTTCAAAGACACAATCTCCAATGTCTAATGCTAACTTAGATGGTTTTGTTTAAGTTATTAAAATCACTTGAAAATTGTTAATTATGACAATCATGTTCCCCCCCCCCTAGTGAGGGCTTTACTATGATGTGAAGATCCATCAGGGGATCATATATAATTAATACTAATTAGCTTAATTCTATATAATTGTATATATAAGCGATAATCGGAATCTAATTAATTAATTAATTAATTAATTTTTTAATTGTTCTATTCATGTGTACTACAACAAGGAGTTTAATTCTTAAATAGTTCTGAATATATTCATCTTGACTTTTCTTGCAAATTAAAGCATCAATTGATATGCATTGAACTATAGAAAATGGCACAGCAATCTAATTTAAGCGCCTCTGTTGCTTATAATTAATTTGTTGCAAAAAACTTTAGTCACATACTGAGACGTAGGTACGCGTAACATTTTGTTATTTCAACAACTACGTACAAATCCTCCTCATATAAATAAATTATATATATATATATATATATATATATATATATATATATATATTTCTCCCATAAACCCTATGCATTTAACCGATCTTCATACTTTGGTGCACATATATGGTTTATTTTACCAATATAGTTGATTTTACTCGTTTCCATTCATTCCTTTATTTAGTAACAATTTCTACTCGGTTAATTTCAAGGTCCTTTTTAGAGTATGCTAAGGTCTAAGAATTCATGTTCATCCTCTCCAAAAGTGCTTTGTACTAAAACTAATCATATGTGTGTGTGTGTGTGGAAGTATATATATACATTTGGTTTTGACATGTTCACCATTTATAATTCAGGTTTCATATATCCATCTTGATATGTAGTCTAGAGAAATTCTAATAAGTCTACAATCCAAATAGAATTGTAGGATTAATTACAACCTTGCTCTAAGAGAAGAGTGCTAAGGTACATCTGCATTCCACTTTGGATTGTAATTCTACAACAATCCTAATCCAATAGCTTTTTTTTTTTGCACTAATCTTATCACTTTTTTTTTTCATGACTACAATCAAAAAATGGCTATCAAACTCTCAACGTTTCAATTTTCTTTTCTTTTCTTTTTAGAGAAAAGTAGCTAGCAAGCTATTAAGTTCTGCTAGAAGTATAAAATAAATAGGTTTCGAACTTAAAATCTCAGACACCAACCATTAAGTCTGTAGCCAACTGTGTTAGATATGATCGGTAACTCTCAAACACTTTTGAATGAAAAATTATAAAAATTTTAATTCTTCTTCATAGTATATTAGTATTTCTCGTAATTTAAAATTTGTAGTAATCGCCTTTGTTAACCAACTTATCATTTTCTAATAAAGTGGCCACAACTTCCTCCACTATTACTTGATGCCCCCCCAAAAAAAAAGAAAAGAAAAAAGAGAAAAGAAAAACTATGTAACTTGTTAATTACTTATTAGGTTAATTAGTCCTTGTTAGAGTCTAAGAGAGAACCTCCACACACACACACACACACACACACACACACACACAAGTGAAATCCCTTTTGTACTTTGACTAATCCTCTCTCTCTCTCTCTCTCTCTCTCTCTCTCTCTCTCCCTCTCTCTCTCTCTAGTCATTTTCCCATATATGCTCACAGGAGAAGAGTCGACCCACCATTTTCCTTCCAAATGCTCTCTTCCTTTTCCCTTCTTTTTGTTCCCCATCAACTTTAGTCATTCACACTATACCTTGATCACCCACCCAGGCCACCCCTCTCTCTCTCTCTCTCTCTCTCTCTCTCTCTCTCTCTCTACACAAATATATCCAGTAGAAGGAGAAGAGAAAGCAAACGCAAACAGTTGCATTACCATCCAATCCTTCATCATCCCCCTTTTACTCTCCTCCTCTCAAAGAAAAAAGATCTTCTCATAAACAGCCATTAGAATAAGCCATCTCTCTCTCTCTCTCTCTCCTTACTTTATCCCAAACTCTAATATTGTAGTGAACTGGGTTTCTTCTAGCTTGTCACCCAAATACAACACCATCAAACCCTAACCAAGTATAAATAGGATCATTGGATGCTGTTTTAAGAACTCTTCATGGAACCCAACTCAACGCCCTCTCCGGACCTCTCACTAAACATCAGCCCACCGAGCAACAATTGCCCCTCCACTGCACCCGACGTCGACCGCGATCTCCGCCTCGACCTCCTCCTTCGCCGCGTAGAACCCCACGGCGATGTCTCTCATGCTCGCACGGACCTCTCCCTGTCGACAAACCACATGAGATCCATGTTTGATAACGCTACGCCGATAAGAGCCGTCCCCTTATACAACACCCCACACTCATCCTCTTTTGGCTCTTCTTCTAGCGCCTATGGAGGTTTACAGGCCTTCGGATCACCCTACCATCGAATTATTGCACCGCCGATGAGCTTCGGTGGATACGCTTTCGATCCGATGAGAAGTGACTACCAATACTACAACATGAATCAGTATGGAGTTGGGCCATTTGAGAGCTCTCAAAGCATGATGAGATCGAGGATATTCGTGCCGAAGCTCCCCGCGAAGAGGAACATGCGGGCGCCCAGAATGCGGTGGACGAGCGCTCTCCACGCGCGTTTCGTCCATGCCGTGGAACTCCTAGGTGGCCATGAGAGTAAGCAAATTAAACATGTGTTCCTTTTAATGGCCCTATCTTTCTTTCTTTTCTTTTCTTTTCTTTCTTTCTCTCTTTGCTTTCTTTTTGACCAAATAATGATGGGTTTTTAGGTGATTTTTTGTTCATTTTGTATGTAAGTTAATTAATTTGGTGTTTCTTGTTGATTTTGTGGGGTTTATTCTTTTTTCCTGATTAACTTGTGAATAAACAAGGAGCTACACCAAAATCAGTTCTTGAGCTTATGGATGTCAAAGATCTCACTCTTGCCCATGTAAAGAGTCATTTGCAGGTATGTCCATTCTCCAACCACTCAACTCTCTCTCTCTCTCTCTCTCTCTCTCTCTCTCTCTCTCTCTCTCTCTCTCTCTCTCTCTCTCTCTCTCTCTCTCTCTCTCTCTCTCTCTCTCTCTCTCTCTCTCTCTCTCTCTCTCTTTGTGAATAGTAGCCAATAGAAAACAGTAGGAATGAATTGGGGCAGTGAATGATCTACATGGATGAATAGAGTAAATGGGGTCCTTCTTTCAGACAGGAGAGTGCTATTAATAGATCTAAGAGGACAAGAGAGAGAGAGAGAGAGAGAGAGAGAGAGAGAGAGAGAGAGAGAGAGAGAGAGAGAGAGAGAGAGAAAGAGAAAGGAGCCATCATTTCACAATAATGTAAAGCTGTAAACAAACAACTCCCAAAGCATCAACCTCGTGAGCAATGGAGGTATTTAAAATGGAAAGGAAACAACCTGAAAAGAAGAAAGAAAAGAGCATGAGTTTGGATTGAACCTTGAGTTCACCTCTTTTACTTTTTTTTCTCACCCTCACTCTCCTTTATTGTAGTAACATCACTTCACTCCCCTTTCTCTTCTTTTCCCTCTCCCTCTCTCTCTAATGGTCTTTTTCTTTTATTCTCTCTTTCTCTCTCTCACTCTCTCTCTCTTTTGTGTCCACAGATGTATAGAACTGTTAAGTCCACTGAGAAACCAGCAACTTCCTCAGGTAATTCATACTCCTTGGTCTTTTTGAAGTCCCTACTCATTAATATACCTTTACCCTTCATTAACCAATTAGCTAAAACCATGTCTAAGATTCTTATCCACTTAATTATTTTTCTGCAAAAGTACTTTTAACACTTACTTCCTCATCATTTTTGTTATTTTCTTAAGGCCAATCAGAATGCTCAGGTGAAGATGATTTCACTCCTATGCTCACCGATTTTGGGTTGCGACGATCAATGTCATTACAAGGAGATTCAGATGCGTCGCTCCAACAACACGATAACGACTCCATTACCATATGGAATAACCCATCAATGTAAGCCACCTCTCCCTCTCTCTCTCTCTCTCTCTCTCTCTCTCTCTCTCTCTCTCTATATATATATATATATATATATCTTCCTTCCTCTCTTATTTGATGCATTAGTTTACCCAATTAAGATTACGAGATGGAGCATCGTAGCTAGCTATGTTTTCCATATCTTGGTGTAAAAAGGATATGTATATACATATATATATATATAAATGCATGGCAGCTTTTACTTTTCTCTCTTGCTTTTGTGTTACTTGAGATCACACTGGGAGATTTAAAGCAAAAGCTAAGGGTGGGAAAAAGAAAGAGCTCCACTTGTTAAATCAAAAAACTTAGTATATATATATATAAACAACACCTTGCTTTGTGAATGCCATGTCCTTTATATATAGGTCATCATCAATCTTAGATTAATACTTTGTCTTATCCTAAGTGATATGTTATTAATTAGGCAAGCTAGCTACGTACACACACCTTGAGTTGAGTGCTCTCCCCTCTTTGATGTTGGTGCCTTATCATATTGTGGTCTAGCATTTGGTTCTAGGGTTCCTTTTTGTCCTTTTCTTTCTTTGTTCTTAATATATATATAGTCTAGTTAAATCACTTTTTTTCCACTGCATGGGCTCTGAGAACATGATCTTGTTTTGACCTAATTAATGTACCCTAGTTAATTTGTTCTGTGCTCTTATTTTATTCTTGTTTTCTTTTAAGCTACAATTAGCTCTACAAGTAGGATAATAAATGTGGGATATATATGAAGTTTTTCCTCATTTCATTTTGCCATTAGTTGGTTACCTTTCTAATTCAATAAATCATATATGTTTTGTATATATAGTATACTACTTATACTATATATAATTTCCTTGTTCTTTTAGTTTACTTTTTTCTACAAAATTGTTTCTTTTCTTTTTTGAAAATACTACACAACACATTAGAATTTTGTGGGGCAAAACCTACATTGTTAATAATATGCATGTCATCTACTTCCTAATAATTCATGGGACCGATTAATAGTAATTTAAATGCTTAACTCTGTGGAGATGTTTGATAAAAAAAAAAATGATATAAAAGCAAACAAGTAAAATCAAAATTAACATTCAATTTAATTATACAAATTAATTGTTTCCTCTGTACAATTTCTTTCGAGCATTAAAATTGTCCCGATCACGAATCCTATCACAAAAATAACATCCATTGAGTGGTTGTGCCATACCTAACTTTTCTTGACAACACATGCATAACTTTTCTTAATTATGAATGCCATTTAAGACTAACAATATTCAAGATTTAATCAGGAAATAGTTTCGTAAATGAAATAAACTGTAGTCACCGAAAGCAACATCGGCGACATTAATCTATTTCCTAACTAGGTCTTGATTATTTGAGTCTCAAAATGTCATTTTCAAAATAACACTCAAATATCTATGAGAACATGTATTGTCAAGAAAATTTAGCGAAAATAAATTATGTGCTTATTCATTTGTATGTATATGAATATTTGATGAAATGGCTACTTTAATTCTAGTGTGATCGGACAAAATTATTCAAAATTTTATTCTATCAGGAAAACTAGAGTAAATTTAATTCAGCACAGTAAAGCTGTAACGATCCGACGCATTAGTAATAATAACTCGTTGAATTCAAACCATCTGCTCAAGATATATACTTAAGCACAATTATTGTTATAAGGTCCATGGTCTCTTATATACCTAATCATAACTTAGTTCTCATTCGATGTGAGATTATTGAGGTGTCATAGACTCTCTAATCCAATCACATGCATAGTTTAAGATCACCAGACGATGTAGGATTATTAGGATGTCACAGACTCCCTAACCCAATATCACACAGTCCAAGATCATCAGGCGATGTGAAATCCACCTCACGTTAATTTTCGACTGGTAAACCTGATCTTATACCAAATATAATGATTTAACATGCTAACAATAATAATTCGTTGGATTCAAACAACAAATCCAAAATATCTCTTATATACCCAATCACAACCTACTTTTCATCCGATGTAAGATTATTAATATTGATGTGTCGCAAAAGCGCACATTATCAGAAATAGTTTGTGTTGAAATACATATTTCTATAAATAACTAAGCAGTCATGAGAAAATTATAGAATTAGTATGTTTTTTTATTATTCCAATTTTAGCGGTTACGTTTGTTCTTCTCATGGCTTGCATAACCAAGCTAATCTTTAGGAAATTATGCCTATGTTTTAAGATCTACCTAGATGTTATTAGATGAATTTCAAAAAAATAAAAACTCTAGCAGATCATTTTTTATATTGGAACTTAATTCCGAACGGATGATCAGTTTCTTTAAATTTGACTTAAAATATTTGAAATACCTATAAATTAAATTTTGTAACTTTTGGTATCATTTACTTAGTGATGGAAGGGGATCAAAATCAATAATTTTAATAAACTTGGTGAACTGGTTACAAGTTTAACAGTATTGAAATATTCAAATTATCTAAAATTTTGATGAAAAAACAAATGTAATGCATTTAAGTTTTAAGCATGACTTAACATAAATATAATCAATAAAGCTAGTTTTCATTTGAAGTAAAGTAGTTGTCTTAGCAAATTTATGTGATTTATGTTGTACAAACTTTGGTAATGACTTTCATGACCAAGAACTCCTCTTGTATATTTTCAGCAAGGGCAGTTGGCTTCAGATGAATTCATGCGAACTTGAAGATCACACATCAATGACAGTTTCATCACAATTCCAGGTACTATCACTACAACAAAATTAGGTTATAAGTACACATGTTTGTGACACTTTTGTATAAATGTCCTATCTATATTCTATCTATATTCAAAATTAGGTTATAGGAACACATTTTTAGGACACATTACAAAAATGTGTCGCTATACACCCTAGCGACGGCACATATAGCAACACTTACAATAAGTGTCGGTATTTTTGTCACCGACACTTTTTTTAGATTTTAGAAACACTTAAAAGTATCGCTATAGCTTAATTTTATTGTAGTGTATATATATATTCTACTGCCTTCCCTTTTTAAAATGTGCTAGCACAAACACATGCACACACGCCGAGAGGGATTTGAATTTTGATAGAGGAACAAAGACGCACGCACGTGCACACACGTGTGCAGATAGAGTTGAGCTAGAATGCTATTAATAATTCCGAAGCCTTTGTGTTATATATATATACTGATATATCATCTTTGATGGTAGGGAATCCAAAGAGAGAGAGAGAGAGAGAGAGAGAGAGAGAGAGAGAGAGAGAGAGAGAGAGAGAGAGAGAGAGAGAGAGAGAGAGAGAGAGAGAGAGAGAGAGAGAGAGAGCTATGCTTTTATATGGTCGGAATTTATGGTACCTATTTAATTAAGTTGTCTTCTATCATGTATTGATTAGTATGCCCTATCACTAAAGAGCATTGCTAGGTCTACAACTCAAAATAGATTGTAACCTACACTATTCTCATCAAATGGTTACTATTCCTCTACGATCGAGTACATCATTTACTTTTTTACTTTACTAAAAACAAAAAAAAAAAAAAAAAAAAAAAAAAGGGATTAGTAAAGCCTAGCCACCCTTACAATAGGGGTGGTATATACGTAGAAATTACAACCCCTTATTTGCTATAGACTTAGTATTTCTCCAAAAAATAATTAAAGTGCACGTACGTAGGCCTACTTCTTCATAAAAGCATAGCAAACTGTGTGTGTACGAGAAAGAAAGAGAGAGAGAGAGAGAGAGAGAGAGAGAGAGAGAGAGAGAGAGAACTACTATGCTTTTATGAGGTCGGAGATTATCGTACCTATTTAGGTTGTCTTCTATCACGTATTGATTAGTATAAAGCGTACGTGCAAAGATCTACTGTTGGCTTAAAGAGGCCACATCCTACCCTGTCGTAGAAAGCCGGATTAGGTTGAATCACGTTCAACATGGCGGAGTCGGATTTGGCCGAGTCATATTTGAAGTGGCGTGAGATTAATTTGATCGAGTCATAATTGAGATCCGTGGGCACTGTCTGTATACTTTAAGTGAATTGATTACGTAATTCTAATAGCTCGAGTTTTGAAAATTAATGATTTACAACAATGATTCCACATCTACTTTTTCTTAAAAGCATGACAAACTGTAGATCATCATATGTGTATATTAAAGAGAGAGAGAGAGAGAAGAGAGAGAGAGAGAGCCCTTGCACACACACATATATATATTTTTAAAAGTATAAATTCATCCATGCTTGTAATTTTTTTACCATAAAATTTGTATTGGAATCCGTGTTATTATAAAGACATTTAAGGAGAGAAAGAAAGAAAGTACAAATATACAAACCTCAATACAAATTTTATAGTAAAAAATTTACAAGTATGAATGAACTTATACTTTTGAAAGTATATAAGCTCTACTCTATTTATCACTTAGTAAGTTTGAACTATCATTGAAGTAGTAATGCCTAAGAGTTCAATATATATATATATATATATATACACATACATACATATATTAATTGACTTTGGTGCAGGATGGTGATCATCTTTGCCACTCAAATGGCTCAAGTAGACCTCACCAAGAACTCAAAATCCCTAGTTTGGAGTTCACACTAGGAAGACCAGATTGGCTGGGTACAGAGAATTGCTAATATATATATATTGGTCACAAATGAAGCTTCTATTTACTCTTTTCCCTATTTACTGTTTCCCTTTGAGCATATGAAGAGTGGGGCTATACAGTGATGGAGAACTCTATCATGCATTGTCTCACCTACAACAAGTCCTTTTTCTTGTTTATTTTTATTGCTTTTGTTGGTTAGATTCTTTTTACTAGCCACAATATATGTTTCCTTCTTTTTCTTTTTTTTTTTTTTCTTTTTCTTTTTTTTTTATTGATGCTTCTTTTATTTGTAACTAGATTGTTGTTGCTAGCTTGCTAGTGGTGTGGATAACAATTAAAATTGATGTGTGTTAATTAAGCATTTGGTTATGTGAGGATTGAAGATATGTAATTAATTAAGGAATTAAAAGAGAGATGTTTTAATTCATTCCTTGCTATAGCAATCTTGCAAGTTTTAATTGTTTCAAATATTCATGTCCAAAAATCATGAAAAGTGAATGAAGAATACAATTTGGTCCAAACAAATGTCATAAAGGAAAAAAAAAAAAAAAAAAAAAAAAAAAACATATAAACTAGGAACAAATTAATTAAGAAAAAAAAATTTTGAATGATTGATTCAATATTCAATTGTTATTCTTTGTTCATTTTTTCCTTGTTTTCGAGCTAATCGAATTCGGTGTTTGATTTCATGCAAAATACTTTTACACTACAATAAAATTAGGTTATAGGGACACATGTTTGTGACACTTTTATATAAGTGTCCTATCTATATTCCACCTATATCCAAAATTAGATTATAGGGACATATTTTTGGGACGCATTACAAAAATGTGTCGCTATACACCCTAGCGACGGCACATATAGCAACACTTACAATAAGTGTCGATATTTTTATCAGCGACACTTTTTTTAGATTTTAGAAATACTTAAAAGTGTCGCTATAGCTTAATTTTGTTTTAGTGAATACTTTTAATGGAAAATAGTTTTATGCATTTAAAAAGAACTGTAATTTTCATTTTATGATTTTTTTTTTCCCGATAACAAGAAGTAAATATTTGACAACATGTGTGCAATTCTCTCCTCTCTCACTCCCTCTTGCTTTATTTATTTTCTTTTTCTTCGAACCAAACAATTAAGTGCGCCTCAAAAACTATTTTCAGTTTATGTTCAGGTATTATGGATATCGACACCAAACACCGAATACGACACAAAACTCGTGCACGACAACTCTACAGCTTTCAAAACATTAAAAGACGGATACGACATAGACATTAGTAATAAAACTTAATATTATTAATATAATAAAATATTTTTATTATAAAAATAGTTAATTTTACTAAAATATTATTATATGTCTCGTGCAAATAAGAGTCAATAAAATTTTCATTCATAATTCATGTTTTTTTTAAAAAAAAAATCTCTACCATATATATTTTATTTATAATGTCCAAGAATAATTATATGTATTCATAAAAAGTCAAAATATTTATTATTTTACATTATATTTATATAAAAAAATGTTATATATATATAGATATAAACTTTAAAAAACTATATAAACAAAACACATAAATTTTGAGGAGTAATTTTGGAATTTTATTTTCTAAAATCTTACTGAAAAATGGTGCTTCTACAAAGCTCGAGTCCACAACTCATAATGAGCAACATTTTTTTTCAATTTTTTTTTAAAAAACATGTTATATTTTTTGCCCGCCGAACCCAAAATCCAGACCCGAATTCGAACCCAACGAATTTTAAAAATCTATATTCAAAACTGAACTAGGCCGAAACAACCATTTTTCTTTACTATATTTCAAAATATATTATATTAAAATTTAAATTTTTAAATACTAGCTCAAATATAATATCAAATATTTATATATATTATATAATATAAATTCTCTTCGAGTTTAGATTGGGTAAAGATAAAATTCATTTCCAAACATGAATCGGTTGATTTGTTTTATTATCTGCATTTGAAACCATATCTATTGGGTTTAGATTCAAGTAAAATATACAATACCTGGCCCTTACATTTCCTTTTTACTTCAATATGAAATTAGCTAAAATTGTATGGAGAATTGGAGATCCCATGCATCCCATATACTAAAGGGCATTTTGAAACAGCTTGCTCCAAAAAGGAAAAAAAAAAAAAAAAAAAAAAAAAAAAAAAAAAAAAAAAAAAAAAAAAAAAAAAAAATCCCCAATTTAATTTTGCATTTTTTCAATCAAGTGAATTTAGTTAACTAAATTGTAGAATTTATTAAACTCACCATTAATTAAGTCAAAATCTAGTGACTTTGGATAATTTTTCAGTAAATATTAGTATATATAAAACTAGCACTACAACAAAATTAGATTATAGGGATATATGTTTGTGACATTTTTGTATAAGTGTCATATCTATATTCCATCTATATCCAAAATTAGGTTATAGGGACACATTTTTATGACACATTACAAAAATGTGTCGCTATACATTCTAGCGACGGCACATATAGCAATACTTACAATAAGTGTCGGTATTTTTGTCAGCGATACTTTTTTTAGATTTTAGAAATACTTAAAAGTGTCGCTATAACCTAATTTTGTTGTAGTGCTAGAACCACTACCACAAAATTATATAGGTTATAGGAACATATTTTTGTGACACTTTTATATAAGTGTTCTATCTATATTTCATTTATATCTAAAATTAGATTTTAGAGACATATTTTTAGAACACATTACAACAATGTATCGCTATACACCCTAACGACAGCACATATAGCGACACTAATAATAATTGTCGGTATTTTTACCGGCGATATTTTTTTTAGCTTTTAGAAATACTTAAAAGTGTCGCTATATTATAATTTTGTTATAGTGAATAATTAAATCACTATAACAAAATTAGGTTATATGGACACATATTTGTGATACTTTTGTACAAGTGTCCTAACTATATTTTATCTATATCCAAAATTAGATTATAGGGACACATTTTTGGAACACATTATAATAATGTGTCGCTATACACCCTAACGACAGCACATATAGCAGCACTAATTATAAGTGTCGGTATTTTTGCTAGCGTCACTTTTTTCAGATTTTAGAAACACTTAAAAGTGTCGCTATAGCATAGTTTTGTTGTAGTGAATATATATAGAAATTCATGTTGTGATGTTTTTGTTGAAAACATTTTAATGAAATAATTATCAAAGGAATGCCCTAGGTAAGTTTAAATCCAATCATAGGACAATAAAACATGCACATGGGTCGGCCCGATGGGCCGTTATTGGATCGGGTCCAATAGAGGTCCGAACCGATCCAAATTAAAACCTGAGTCCAACAACTTTTTAGATTCATTTTTTATTTAAAACACTTAAGGTACTGTTTGGTTGCAGGATAAAATGGGAATAGCCCATTTTATCCTGCAAAACCATCCAAACAGTAGTTAAAAATGGGAGGTTAAATTATTCCTCTCTTAACGGGTTATCCAAGGATAATCCGTTAAGAGCTAACCCCAAAAACTATGGAATTGGTTTATCCCATAGTTTATCCCAGGGGCAATGGGTGGAAAGCTTTCTTCGTTAGCTAACCCATTAAGATGCAGTTTTTTAATTGGAATTGGTTTATCCCATAGTTTATCTGATGCAGTTTTTTAATGTTGAGTTAGATGGTTGCATATATTCAATTTAATTAATTATGGTATTAATTTTCTATACTTTCAATTTTGCTGCTATAAAATTTTTAATATAAATCATGCTCATCAGATTATCACTTTAAATTTCAGTTAAAAAAAATAAAAATTTCACTTGCTGTTATTAAAACAAAAAAAAAAATTACTGTTATTAAAACAATTGACTTGCTTCAACCTGCTGTTATTAAAAATTTGCACTTGCTGTTACATGGTAATTGTGAGTTGCAATTGCTTCAACCTGCTGTTATTAAAAAATTGGTGTTATTAAAAAATTTGCACTTGCTGTTATTAAATAAAATGCTGTTATTAAAAATTACTGTTATTAAAAATATTGCACTTGCTGTTGGAACAAAAAAAACACTATTATTAACAAAAAAAAAAACCAATATTATTAACATAAAAAATTACTGTTAAAACAAAAAAAAAATTCACTATTAAATTTCAGTAAATCAAAAAAAAAATCCAAAATTTGAGTAAAACAAAAAATTTCAGCAAAACAAAACACTATTATTAACAAAAATTAAATTGTTATTAGTGAGTATTAAATTAACACAATTTAAACCAACCCAACATTTTATTCATGAGTTCACTCATGAAAAATGCTAAGGGCAAAATTGGTAATATAGATTAATAACTACCATATATTTTCACTATTCTTACTTATTCTAATAAATGAACCAAACACAATTTCAGCTTTTCATAAGAATAACAGCTTTACAAACCAAACACTATTTTTCTTTTATCCCTTACTATCCCGGAATAGCAAGCTATCCCAAGTATAAAAAAATTTATCCCCAAGCTTACAATCCCCGAACCAAACATAGCCTAAGGTACCGTTTGGTAACGGGATAAGGCAATACCAGTTATACCAGGGATAAGTATAAAGTACGGAATTAGAGTTAAAAGTGTTTGGCATGGTTCCACGAATAAGAGATTTTGTGTTTCGTGTGATAATGAGGAATAAGAGGAATAAAGAGGTTTAGTCGGGCTAAATGACCTTTTTGCCCTCAAACTTTATTATGTGATAAAAGTTGTTAAATTTTAATTTCTTTATTTTAATTAATAGATTAAAGCTTTACAAAAAATAAGATAAAATCAAAATCAAAAGCAAAATCAAAATCAATTTATATTTTTTAAAAATATAATTTAATTTTATATTTTATTTGCTCTAATTTTGTATTTGTTAAATTCTATTTTTTTTATTTTAATTAATAGATTAAAGCTTTACAAAAATAATATAAAATCGAAATCAAAAGCAAAATCAAAATCAAAATCAAAATCAAATTATATTTTATTAAAATAATATTTAATTTTATATTTTATTTTCTCTAATTTTGTATTTGTTAAATTTTAATTTTTTTATTTTAATTAATAGATTAAAGCTTTACAAAAAATAAGATAAAATCAAAATCAAATTATATTTTATTAAAATAATATTTAATTTTATATTTTATTTGCTCTAATTTTTTTAAAAAATATAAATATTCATTATATTTGTAGGAAATTTTTTTTTCATGAATAAAGCTATATGCGGTCCCTCGGAGAGCTTGCAAGGGGCGACGCCGGGCCCGAGCGGTCCCTCGGGGAGCTTGCAAGGGGCGACGCAGGAGAGGAGCTCCCTCTCGGGGCGCGTGCAAGGGGCGACGCCGGGCCCGACGATTCCTCAGGAAGCTTGCAAGGGACGACGAAGGGGACGAGCTCTGCCTCGGGGCGCGAGCGAGGGGGGACGCCGGGGAGCCAAGAGGGAGGATAAACAACGGAGAGTTTGGAGCTCGGAAAATGTTGTGGAGAAGAAATAGTGCACAAGAAATGAGGCAGGAGAATAATGTGTGTGGGTATTCAATAATGGGTAATATGGTGTGTCTCGGATAGTGTGCTAGGGGTAGAATAGAAAAGTAGTAAAATATAGTGAATATTAATGTTGGAACAATAATTCTTGTTATACCAGAAATACGAGAACAAAATATTCTTGTTATTTCTGGTATGTTTGGGGATAAGAAAAATATTCTCTTATCCCATTCAGCATTCCGAATCCAAACACAGCCTAAATTTCCATTATGCGTTGAGAGGGAAGAAGAATAAGAACAAAAAAAAAAAAGGATACATGATGAGTCAATTCTTTGACAAAGACGAAAAATGTTGTTAATCAACTATAAAAACTAATTACATTAATTGAACGACATGTCTATATACAGAGTCGATATTCGAATTCTGCTATAAAATAAATTGTAAACTTAATTCGATCAAAAATAATTAAATAATCAGACTCGAAATAGAAAAAATATAAATTTTTTTAAAAATAACTTAAAATAATAAAAACTGAGGGAAAAACAATTAAATAAATTTAGGTTCCAAACTCGGTTAAAACGATTTTACCGTCTAATGCGTAGATCTCGAAAAGTATTTTCTGAATTAGAATTACACGTTGAAATCAGACGCTCGATCGAAAAGTTGTGACGTTAAAATAAAAATTACGAAACTCTACGGCCCCGTTTGGTTCGGGCATAAATTTAAGAGGTATAAATTTTTTTATACCTGGGATAGCTTGTTATTCCGGGATAATAAAGTATAAAAGTTAAATTGCGTTTGGTTGAAAAGTTGGTATTCTCTGGAATAGTTAAAATTGTGTTTGGTTAAAATTATAGAATAGTAAAGGATAGTGAAAAAAGAAATAAAATTTTTATGAAAATACTAACTTTGCCCTTAACTTTTTTTATATAAAAATTTATTTAATTATTATATTAAATTTGAAGCAATTTAATTATAAATAATAAATTATATCTTACGTTAAAAAAAATAATATTTTTTATTTTATATTATATTTTAAGAATATAAATAATAAATTATATTTTATATTATATTTTTTATATTTTTTATATTTTATATTATAATTTATATTTTATATTATAATTTATATTATATTTTATATTATAATTTATATTATAATTTATATTTTATATTATAATTTATAATTTATATTATAATTTATAATTTATATTATAATTTATATTATAATTTATATTTTATATTTTATATTTTTTATTTTATATTATATTTATATTATAATTTAATTATAAATAATAAATTATAACTTTGCCCATTCACTGCCCCCAGGGATAAAACTCTATTTCATGGGAGAAGAGGAATAAGGCTTAACGGGTTATCCCAGGATAACCCGTTAAGCCAGGGATAAAAAAAAAATTTATCCCATGTCATTTTGTAACACTGTTTGGCAGGAATTGAGAGATAAAACGGAAAAATTAAAGGAAGTTATTTCTCCTTTATCCCCCAACCAAACGGGACGAGTATTTTTGTAGGCCAATATTCCCAAAAGCCCCGGAATATTGGCCTACAAATGCATCGAGGCCCCTCAACTGTAGTAAATTTGAAAACAGCCCCTCGACTCTTTGTTTCCCAAATTGGACACCGAAAACGAACAACCGTTATTTTAATGGAATCCGAACCCGATAAAAACGATTTTAAATGGAGATGAATCCGATATTTTACTTCTACATGTACCAAATCCGAATCCCAAAACAAACTCCAAATCACAGCTATATATATAACTTTTCTAAATATTTTTTAAATAGTAAATATATAATTTCGGTTTTGAATTTTTATACCAATTTGAATTCAATTTTAAATTTCAAATTTTTATTCAGATTTAATTTTGAATTTTGAAAAAACCGCTCCGAGACCGACCAGTTGAAATAAATATTAGGTAAAATTACACTTTTATAATTTTGCCTAATATTATCGATATATTAATATTTAATTAATTAAATTAAATTTTAGAATTTAATTGTAATAATTTAAAAAAATTGAACTAAAAATTACTATAAATTAAAGTTTAAGGACTATAAAAATATTGTATGAGTTACCATAAGGTTTTTTGTTAATTTTTTTTTTATATAATTTAGTTATTATAATTGAAATTGGGCATTATCCTAATTAAGTTTTTAGTTGTTATTAACTTAGGATTAACTATGTAATTAAGTTGGAATTTTTTTTATTTATAATAAATTGAATTATTCTACTGCAAACATTTTTTACTCTCTTAGAAAATTTTCAAATATCACCCTTGCAGTTTAGTATTTTTTCACTTTAGTATTCTGTGATTTCGTTATGTTAACTCTTTATTAAAATATATAAAAAAAACTTCAGATACCTCCCTATAATTTACCGAATTTTTACTTTAGTACTCTGTGATTTATCGAAGGTTTTTACTTTTTCAATGATTTAACGAAAATATCAAAAAGAGGAAAACAAAATCATAGAGTACTAAAGTGAAAAACGGTTGAACTCAAAATAAATTATTTTGTAATAAACGAATCCAAAATAAATTTTAATTTAAATAAGAGCAATGCTACATGTACACCCCGAAGGGGTGTATATCATACACCTCCACCATTTTAATGGTGGCGATATCTTTTACGGGTCACATCGATTGACCCATCATCACACCCCACCTATTGGATGGATGAGGTGTGTGATATACACCCCGTTTTGGGTGTACAAGTATCATTTCCCTTTAAATAACTAGAATGACTCAAATAATAAAAAAAAAAAAAAAGAAGTTGAAGGGATTACACTGAGGGTTCATTTACAAAATAATATATAATTGAGGGGGTCTTCAAACGTTATTATTGTAAAAATGCTACGCGGAGAACTGTTTCTTAAACTCACCGGGCAGTGACCACGCCGCAGAGTGAAACCAACCAACCACATTCCGCCACGTCACTAATTTATTATTTTATTAAAAAATATATTTTGTATGCACATCTTATATCAGACTCATCCTAAAATAGAATGAAGTTTATTAGTATCTTTAAGGATTAATTGCATCCGGCTCTTTGTAAACATATCAAATAGCAGATATATCCTTACAAAGTTTAACTTTTCATGTTTATCCCTTCATAAGCTCAACGTTATTCATATATATCATTCCGGTTTATTATCGTTAGTTCACTATTTATTTTTTAACCGATTATATGTGAAATGACAGTTTTGCCCTTTCAAAAATATTCCTTCAAAAAATAATGCAGAAATATCTGGAAGGGTAAAAAATTAAATTTACCTTACTAACTAACCAAGATTAAGTATTTAATTTCTAACAGAGATAACGGCAGAGATATATATGAATAACGTTGGACTTTTGAAAGGATAAATATGAAAAATTGAACTTTGTAGGAATATATCTGCTATTCGATATGTTTACAGGGAGTCGTATGCAATTAACCCTATCTTTAATATAACTAGTGAAAAAATCTCCACCGTTGGATCGGTAGAGAGTAAGTATATCATACGGCTCATTTGAAATGTATATATGGATAGCATTATATGAGTGCGGCGGGAGTGCATGCATTTACAAGTACAGAAGCATCCGTGCTTATAAGTTATTTTTTATGTTGGAATTTCTGAATCGACGATCTGCTCTGTTAGACTTAATTTAGAGTATTTGAAGTACCTAAAAAGTAAATTTCGCAATTTTTCGATATCATTTGCCAAATAATCGAAAGAACTCAAAATAAATAACTGAAAATAAAGAAATCGAAATAAATGACTGAAAATAAAAATCTCATAAAATATAAATATATGATACTAAAATTTTAGATCAAAAATATTAATATAAAAAAAATTCTAATAATTTTTAAGATATGTAATAAATTACAGGATTAAGTGCTGTATTATAAATTAATTATAAATGTACTATTTTTTTAATATTAATTTATTTTAAAAATTAAAATAAAAAGGTAAATACTAAATGTACACCTAATTTTGGGTGTACATCTTACACCCCATCCATTCTAAAATGGGGTGAATTTCACCCATCACTTCGAAGTAGGGATGGCAATTCAGCTCGCTATTCGCGAGCCAGTTCGTGTTCGGCTCGAAATGAGCTCAAGATCGAATCGCTCGTTTAGTAAACGAGTCGAACACGAGCCGAATTTTTCAACTCGTTTACTAAACGAGCCGAACACGAGCTGGGATCAGCTCGCTCGAGTTCTGCTCGATAACAGCTCGAATATATATATATATATATATATATATATATATATATATATATATATATATATATATATATATATATTAATATTTAGATTTTAGGCCATCAATTTTTTATAAATTTTAATTATTAGATTAAAATTTTAATTTTTAAATTTTTTTTTAGTTTTATACCTAATAGTAGGAATGAAAATTAAACTTGTTGTTCGCGAGCCAGCTCGTGTTCGGCTCGTTAATAAACAAGCCGAACACGAGCCGAATTTTTCAGCTCGATATTTAAACGAGTCAGCTCGTGTTCGGCTCGTTTATTAAACGAGCCGACCCTAGCTCGCTCGTGTTCCGCTCGTTGACACCCCTACTTCGAAGTGATGGATAAAAAAGTCTCCACTCTTGGATGGGTGGGATATAGAATCTACATCTAATTTTGGGTTTAGAGGGAGCAAGAGCTCAAATAAAAAATCAACAAAAAATTACATTTTAAGCTGTTGGAGGGTCAAGTTTCATTGTTTTGCATTAAAGGGGAATTTTCACATAAAATATTTAATTGCAATTAAATAATCTCTCAATGGATTTAGTACTTAATTTAAAACACTCATAAATAAATATAAACTATATATTTTATCTATCCAAAAAGTAATATTTTTATATTAGTCTTATTATTTTATTTTTATAAAATATTAAAAATTTAAAAATATTGTCTAAGCTTTAAAATTGATCACTTTATTTTTTAAATGTACAAATAATATTTTATATTTAAAATATTAAAGGTCACGAATACTAACACATAATACGAGACATAATATACATGAACACTAATAATAAAATATAATATTATTAATATAATAATATATATTTATTATATATAAATAATTAATTTTATTAAAAGAGCAATGCTACATGTACACCCCGAAGGGGTGTACATCATACACCTCCACCATTTTAATGGTGCCGATATTTTTTACGGGTCACATCAAGTGACCCATCATCACACCCCCACCCTTAGATGGGTGGGGTGTATGATGTACACCCCGAAAGGGGTGTACACATAGCATTTTCCTTTATCTATATTGTCTATACCAAATATGTATTGTCATACATTATATATGTGTATAAAAGAAACTAGAATAAAAATAAATAATATTTTTTAACAAGATGTGGTATAAATTCGTATCTAACGTTCGTTTATGGCGTGTTCGACGCAGACACGATAAATGTCCGATATAAATACGCGAGATTTATAGCTGCATGTTACGGACTTAAGCGAAATTACTTGAAAAGCCCGTGTGGCGCTCGCCTTCCTCCACGAAGTGAGCAAGCCTATATCTTCTCTTGCGAACCTGGACCTACTCGTCGTAAGTTAAAGTACAAGAGAGAGTTTAAAGAAGAAAGATTGTATTTCTGGAATAGTAGAAAAGTACAACTGATTCTTACTTATCTTATGGGGGTGGATGTCACAACCTTATATAGATCACTCGCTGCCTATAAGCCTAATGAAAAAATGCCAAGTGGCATAAAAGCCAAAAGGGGAGACTACAAGCTCCTAAGAGTCCTACATTTATTATCCTACCTAGAAATTTGAAAAAGCTCATAACTTTTCGGCTTCTGCGTCCGACTTTTTGAGATTCGAAAAAAGTTTCTGTTGGCTATTTATTTATGGATTAAAATATGTCTAATTTTTTGTCCCGTGACAATAGGCCCAGGAGACTAATAAGTTGAGTGGAGCTGCGGTTCACAATAGACCTAACGGTAAGAGGCCCAACAATAGACCTAACGTCCAGGTGGGTTGAGTCCGGTCGAGACCCGTGGGCGCTGTGTCTGTACGCTTTAAGTGAATTGATTGCGTATTTCTACCAGCTCGAACTTTTGGGATTAATAGTTGGCGCCAATGATCCGATAGTTTCTAGATGGATATAAAAGCTAAACCTCACGAAGTTTTTTTTAAAAAAAAAGTTTGATAGATTGCAAAGTAAAAATTTACAAAAAAAATTAAGTTCTTGACATACATAATTTAATTTAAAACTGATCACCACTCGTTTTCCACGCTCCCCTCGCACGCCAAAATTGCTTCCACTAAAAGGAAGAAAACAAGGTAGTGTCTTTCATGACAATAACCAGTTTCCTATTGGCCACACACTCACTCACTTATCATTTTTAAATAAATAAATATATATATATATAATTATGTATATTATATTTAAGACTTGCTTATTATTGTTGTTCTTGCGCATCGTACGCTCCCTATCTTTCTTTTTTTTCTGCTTCTTCCTCTTCATCTTCTTTACTGAGGATCTAGAGCCATGGTTAGATCGTTTTCTGACACGACTGTAGTTCTGATTTTGATCCTCTTGATTCTGTCTGTGTTCTGGTCGGAGTCGACCGTCGCCGAGCTCACGAGGATCGATCAGTCGACGAAGAGCGACGGGTCGCTGAGCCTTCTCGTCGTCGGCGATTGGGGGAGGAGAGGGAAGTACAACCAGTCCCAAGTTGCAACTCAGGTCTAAATTTTTACACCAACTTAGATTTTGTAACTATTTTCGAGTCTACGTATATTTTGTTCCTCGCATTCTATTTTATAGTTGCACGAGCAGAAGATCGATATCCTTGATCTTTCTATCAGTATGGCAAATGCAGTGTGACGCCCTCAATTGTTCTATATCGGATGTGGATAAAATTGTGATTTAATTTATAAGAGACATGAACATTAGTAATAATAACTGGATTTAAATATTTTGGGCTGTGATTTGGACTCAACGAGTTATTATTGTTATTGGGCTGGATCGTTATATTTGGTATCAGATTCAATAACCAGCTAAAAGTATGTGATGAGTCTCGACTGAGCCTGAATTTAAATGATAAGGCTAGCGAGACAAATCTTACATCGCCTGGTGATCTTGGATTGTGCGTGTGTTTGGGCTGACGAGAACGTCAGACCTAAACGGACACTAATAATAATAACTTGGGCCGGATCGACTGTAGTTTGGACCTAACGAGTTATTATTGCTATTGGACCGGATTGTGATATGCAGTGTTTTATTTTATTTTGTTTTATTTTTGGATGTGTGTGTATTATTTCTTTTCATTTTTTGTGAATGGTTAATAAACACACTCTTGCATGAAACATATGTTGGTTAATCAGATGAGTCACATATTATTCATCTATTTTTCTTATTTAAGTACATAAAAAAGGAAAGTAACAAATATGTAGTATAATTTCAAATTAATATGTAACTAAAAATATTTTAAAATGTGATTGATTTCATAGATGGGAAGGATTGGAGAGGAATTAGACATAGATTTTGTTATATCCACCGGCGATAATTTCTACGAAAATGGTTTAACGGGCGTCGACGATACTGCGTTCGAAGAATCATTCTCCAATATTTACACTGCAATGAGCCTACAAAAGCCATGGTACACTGGTAATACATTTTTTCGCCATATATGTGTGTATATATATATGGGGCAATTTTCTATATACCCCTAAAAATTTTTCTGTTTTTAGATTTACCCCTCTTAGAAGGCTAATATTAAAACTATCTTTCTTACGTTCCAATTTCTTTCTAAAATACCCCTGAAGTTAAACTCTGTTAGTGTACCGTTTGGAGCTGCCGTTATCTGTGTGAAATTACCATTTTGTTCTTTCAAATATACCCTTCTACCATAACTAACTTTTCTTATGTACCGTTAAAATTTTTAATAGTTTTGATAGATAGGGACAAAATAGGTATATCTGATAGTTTTTTAAACTCCGATTATTATTTAACTCTAGTTTAACACTAGTTAACTTAACAAAGGGAAACGGTAGGGGTATTTTTAATAACGGTGGAACGCATGAAGGATATATTGGAAAGAAAAAAATAAGAAGGGTAAATCAGATATTTCTTCAGATTTCAGGGGTACACAGACAATTATCTCTATATATATATATATACTTGTTAATATAAAGGTTAGCATATTTTCTTATTCGCAAATCACCAAGTACAATTTAGCGCGGTTTCTAATTGATTTTTGTGTTATTTCTCTAGTTCTCGGGAATCATGATTACAGGGGTGATGTTCTAGCTCAACTAAGCGCGACGGTTCAAAGGATCGATCTTCGATTCATTTGCATGAGATCTTTTATTGTTAATGCAGGTACAAACATGCATTCTCCGCGCGATTTGTTGGTTTATCTGCGACTTCGCTTGTTATCTCTTTTGTTTTTCGTTTTTTATTTTTGTTTCTTCTTAGAAATAGTAGATTTCTTCTTCGTCGACACGACTCCCTTCGTCAACATGTATTGGATTGATCCTGGGGACCATCAATATGACTGGAGGGAGGTTTCTCCTCGCGAAAGTTTCGTCGAAAATCTCTTGAAGGTGCGTAAAAGATTGTAAGTTCGAACTCGCATCGATAACTTTATCATTGATCGGTGTTGTGTAGGATTTGGAGTTGGCATTGAAAGAATCGGTTGCGACATGGAAAATTGTCGTGGGGCATCACACAATGAGAAGTGTTAGCGATCATGGCGACACCAAAGAGCTTCTCAAGTCACTCCTCCCCGTCCTCAAGGTAATGAAATGATTACTCATCTACATTACAGAAACGCTTGAAAACGCTTTCCCTCAGCGTCGTCTAAAAAACGTTTTTAAATTATAGTGATTCTTCTTGTAATCAAATGTAGTTAAACATTGTTGGACTCGTCGATAACGAAACTAATGCTTTGCTCAATCGAGCTCCTTTTCGCAGGCGTACGAAGTCGACTTTTACATCAATGGTCACGATCACTGTCTCGAGCACATTAGTAGCAATGATAGGTGAATTCTTTATCGTAGAGCTATTTACTCTATCGCAGACATTAGTTCCACAACCACGATTAACTTCGTTTAACGACAAAATGTTTCTTTTTTTCTGGTTTTTTTTGTGTGGTACTAGTCCGATCCAATACTTCACAAGCGGGGGAGGGTCGAAAGCGTGGAGGGGAGTGTTCACGCCAAACTCCGACACGCTCGAGTTCTTCTACGACGGGCAAGGGTTCATGTCGCTGCGATTGAGCCCCCTCGAGGCGAATTTTGCGTTTTACGATGTATTTGGCCAAGTGTTGTATGAAAGGGGCATAGCCAAGGTGATCACTAGAGAGTTTCATCCTGCAACAATGTAGGATGTTGGAAAAGTAATAATGTTGTATTTTGTAGCAGGGATTAATTGCAATTTCCTTTTAATGAGCTAGGGTTAGGGTTAGGGTTAGGATGAGAGGTGTGTTGGAGAAAAGCTTGATGATTAAGGATGCATGTTGTGAGTGCCCTTGTAATTGTTGTGTTATTGAAGATGATTGAGAATGTAATTGAAGATAATTGAGGAACAATTGTACTTAGTTCACTACAATAAAATTGGGTTATAAGTGTTGGATCGTTGGCGCTAACCATTAATCCCAAAAGCTCCAGTTATTAGAAATACGCAACCAATTCACTTAAAGAGTACAGATACAGCGCCCACGGGTCTCGACCGGACTCAACCCACCTGGACGTTGGGTTTATTGTTGGGCCTCTTGCCGTTAGGTCTATTGTGGACCGCAGCCCCACTCAACTTATTGGGCTCACCCAACTCAACTTATTAGTCTCCTAGGCCTATTGTCACGAGGCAGGAAGTTGGACCTATTTAATCCATAAATAAATAGCCAACAATCCCCCTCCCAACACCTGCACTGTGTGGGAATCAAACCCGTGCCACTGGCTCTGATACCACTTGTTGAATCGTTGGCGCTAACCATTAATCCCAAAAGCTCGAGCTATTAGAAATACGCAACCAATTCACTTAAAGTGTACAAATACAGCGCCCACGGGTCTCGACCGGACTCAACCCACCTGGACATTAGTTCTATTGTTGGGCCTCTTGTCGTTAGGTCTATTGTGGACCGCAGCCCCACTCAACTTATTGGGCTCACCCCACTCAACTTATTAGTCTCCTGGGCCTATTGTCACAAGGCAGGAAGTTGGACCTATTTAACCCATAAATAAATAGCCAACAATCCCCCTCCCAACACCTGCACCGTGTGGGAATCAAACCCGTGCCAGTGGCTCTGACACCACTTGTTGGATCATTGGCGCTAACCATTAATCCCAAAAGCTCGAGTTATTAGAAATACGCAACCAATTCACTTAAAGTATACAGATACAGCGCCCACGGGTCTCGACAAGACTCAACCCACCTGGACGTTGGGTCTATTGTTGGGCCTCTTGCCGTTAGGTCTATTGTGGACCGCGGCCCCACTCAACTTATTGGGCTCACCCAACTCAACTTATTAGTCTCCTGGGCCTATTGTCACGAGGCAGGAAGTTGGACATATTTAACCCATAAATAAATAGCCAACAATAAGGACATATGTTTGTGACACTTTTTTACAAGTGTCTCATTTATAGTCCATTTATATCTAAAATTAGATTATAGGGACATTTTTGAGACACATTATAGTAATGTGTCGCCATACACCCTAGCGACGGCACATATAGCGACACTAATGACAAGTGTTGGTATTTTTTTCAGCAGTATTTTTTTAAATTTTTAGCAATACTTAAAAATGTCGCTATAGCATAGTTTTGTTGTAGTGATTTTAATGATCTGTGTTGCTTTCGCAATCAATCGAAAATAATTTCATCTCCGCTTCAACTATATATTAATTGCCTCACTACAACAAAATTAGGTTATAGAAACATATTTTTGTTACACTTTTGTGTAAGTGTTCTATCTATATTTTATCTATATTCAAAATTAGATATAGGAACACATTTTTGGGACACATTATAATATTGTGTTGTTATACACCCTAGCGACTACATATATAGCGACACTAATAATATGTGTCGGTATTTTTTATAGTAATATTTTTTTTAGCTTTTAAAAATATTTAAAAGTA
Organism: Tillandsia leiboldiana; assembly: GCA_029204045.2. Classification (NCBI taxonomy): domain Eukaryota; kingdom Viridiplantae; phylum Streptophyta; class Magnoliopsida; order Poales; family Bromeliaceae; genus Tillandsia; species Tillandsia leiboldiana. Next base: position 53,825,155 of record CM055063.1, on the reverse strand, counting down.
TCGCTATAACATAATTTTATTATAGTGCCTTCATATGTTAAAGTATATGAAATAATTAAATTTTTTAAAAAAGCTTTAGTTATCATATAACGATAATTTTTAAAGAACAATGCTACATGTACACCCCGAAGGGGTGTACATCATACATCTCCACCATTTTAATGGTGGCGATATTTTTTACGGGTCACATCAAGTGACCTATCATCACACCCCCACCCTTAGATGGGTGGGGTGTATGATGTACACCCCGAAAGGGGTGTACACATAGCATTTTCCATTTTTAAAAGCTTAAATTCTCATATAATAATATTTTTATAATTTTATATTCAATACTTTCTCTTATGTGTTTGGATTTGATTTTTTTTTTTTTTTGATAGATTCAAAATATGGATATGAATTAAATAATCGGTTTAAAATAATTTCTCTATGACAAATTAATTATTTACTTATTTTTAAATATTCAGAAACTAAAATATTTAAAATAAAAGTACAGAGACTAAATTGTTAAAAATAAAAATACATGGACCATTTATACAATATTGCATCCGAAAATTAAAATATGGTGTTTGTACCTTAGATTTTTAGCTAGTATTAAAAAAATTAATAATAAATTACAAGGACCGCTTGGTTTTGTTGCTCTTCATGTGACACACTGAATAAAAGAGTCCACCCACATGGAACACAATAAATGTGGTATCCCTTACAATAAAAAAATAAAAATAAAAATAAAAATTAATCACATACAAGACTTATATTTCTTTAAGAAAGATAGAAAATATTTCATGTACAATCCAAATCGGATGTATATTTTATATTTTATTTATTTTGGGATCGAATTAATTTTAGTCACTTCAAAGTAACTAGTAGAATCTTCACTTCTAAATAAGTAAAGTGTACATCGTACATCCGATTTCAGATGTACGGATAGTATTGCTCAAAAAGAAAAATACTATATGTACATCCGAAATCGGATGTAAGATGTACACTCCATTCATTCCATAGTGAGGTGAACTGAATTTTATTAGCCTTTTCGAAGTGACTAGTGATTAAGTTTCCATCCTACGATGGATGGGATGTATATCGTACACCCACTACAACAAAATTATACTATAGCGATATTTTTAAGTATTTTTAAAATTTGAAAAAAAATATTATATTTTTAAGTATTTTTAAAATTTGAAAAAAAATATTACTGACAAAAATACTGACACTTATTATTAGTGTGTCTATATATGCAGTCGTTAGAGTGTATAGCAACACATTATTGTAATGTATTCCTATAATCTAATTTTGAATATAGATGAAATATAGATAAAATATTTGCACAAAAGTGTCACAAAAATATAGTGGGTTATTTGGATTAAGTAAATGGTTGGTAGAATAAAATGATTTAAGTAATAAAATTAGTCAAATGAGTAAATATAATGGTAAAAAATTTATGAGCAATGCTACATGTACACCCCGAAGGGGTGTACATCATACACCTCCACCATTTTAATGGTGGCGATACTTTTTACGGGTCACATCAAGTGACCCATCATCACACCCCCACCCTTAGATGGGTGGGGTGTATGATGTACACCCCGAAAGGGGTGTACACATAGCATTTTCCAAAATTTATATGTACCGATTGCTTCCTACTTGTACATAATAATCTCTCTCTCTCTCTCTCTCTCTCTCTCTCTCTCTCTCTCTCTCTCTCTCTCTCTCTCTCTCTCTCTCTATATATATATATATATATATATATATATATATATATATATATATATATATATATATATATATATATATATAAAATTTTAACTGTATCACTTATATGTATATTATAATTATATTTAACTATATCACTTAAATATAATTTAAATATATTAATTAAAATTTATTGAATAAATAAAATATAGATATAAATTTTTTTTTTTTCTAGAGTGTGCCGCTGCTTAAAATAATAAAATAAAATAAGTGTTATATGTCAATATCGGTAAGTTGATCCGTGCCCATGCAAATCCACTCTAGTCCTCCATCTGAAGAAGTTGCATTCATGTCCAATGGAAAAAGACAAGGGAAATGACTCAGATCACCGTACACTCAATAAAACAAAGGTTAATCGCATACGGTTTCTTATAAACATATCAAATAACAAATATATCCTTACAAAATTTAACTTTTCATATTTATCTCTTCAAAAGTCCAACGTTATTTATATATATTTTTACCGTCTATGCTATTCGACGGAGTGTTCTAAATTCTGACCGAGGAAAGCTAAATGCATTAACTTAAATTTTTAAAAAAATCAAATATAAATTTTTGAAAGTAAAAAATAAATAAATAAATAAATAAATAAATAAAAAATAAAAAAGCGATACTTACAAAAGAAAAAAATCTGTAATTTAACTTAAAAAGCATTTAGGGTTCATAGATTATAAAGATAGTTCTCACCTGAATTTAGAACACTCCTTCAGATTGCTCCAGCCTCCTCTCATCAGCTGAAAAAAAATTAAAATACAAACGCACAAACCTTATCTAAACTATCAACCATTCTGATTTCGCAGGCCAATCTTTCAAACTTATGATTTTACTAACCCACTTTTCAATTTATCTGATTTGAATCAAACAGCAACAATTTAACTTCAAAATTTAAACTAATTACTTACTTTAATAAATAGAATGGTTGAATAGTATAATCAAAATTTTGAAAAATTATATAGCATAATCAAAATAATCCATAGATCAGATAAGTTCTATACAATTTAACCAAAAAAGAAAGGTAAAATTCAGGCGGCGAAACGAAGCCTACAAAATTTAAATAAGTTCTAGTGTCAAGGATAGCATATATATATATATATAAAAGTCACTTAACCTCTCTCCCGCGATTTACATTTTGCGATGCGATGCGAGTCGTTGAAATAATTCCAGCTATAACCATTCACAGTTGTTGCCGTCGAAAGAATCCACTTTGTTTCCCGTCCTCCTTTCGTATCTATACATTTCCTGTTTCCTCTATTTAGAGGGATTGCTCGCGGGCTTGTTCGCAACCTTCGGGCCACCGCGATTTTCCTGTTCCTGAACCGAAATCGTCGTTTGAGAAGCATTGCTAGTGTGGTTTGAACCCCCATTGCACTCGGGTTTAGCTCCCGTCTCGTCCGAGTCGTTCTTAGGAGAAGTTTGGGCAGGCGAAATGTGGCCATTTGATGTTCCCGTACCGATGATGTTGGTATTGAGCGGAAAGGCCTCTGGATGGGAGCCAGGATCGCCGGAAAAGGGAGGAACCGGAGAATGGTGAGCTTGGGTTGCGTGGGAAGAGCCGGGAGGGAGGAAGACCCCCGTGCCGTGGAGAGGGAGCCACGGAGCAGAGTGCATTGGCGGCGGAGGGTAAGGCACCGCCGCAGGGGGCGCCGGTGAAATGAAGAGCGGAGGGATTCCATTGGGCGGCAGAGCGAGGTGTTGATGTGGATGGATGGGTGGGGGCGGGAGTACGCCGGTAGGGAGGACGGCCCCGTAGGACGGCCCCGGAGGACGGTGCAGGAGGTTGGGCATCCTATATGATGGCTGACCCCATGGCGAGGACGGAGGCGGAGAGTGTGAGTTGAAACGAGAGTTTTCGGACCAAGAGTTCTTTCTCGGTTGGGACTTTCCGAAGGTGAGTAATATTCGCTCTTTGCGCATGGAAGGGATGGCGTGCTTCGTGAGTTCCGCACTTTTACCCTGCGACAGGAGGAGAGACCTGGAAAGAACAAGAGAAAAGCATCAGATTTGATTCATAAATCAACCAAAATGGAGATTCGACATCAGGAACTTCTTTTTAAGGTTTTCTTCGGTCCAGGATCTCAAATGAAAACTACAAAAGATGCCTTCACCCGTAGAAGCGTGGAAAACTGTTCCTCCCTTCGGTTCCGAGGAAAACTAGCAATTTTCCACCCTTTTCCGAGGAACCAAACACCCATAAAGTTCAGAGCTTCCAAGTACTGAGTTTTACTACTTCGATAGAAACAAGATAGGTGATTGGTTGATTCGAGAGATAAAGAGATGAATTAGCCAAAATGCAATAAAAGACATACATACCCTTTTTGCAGAGATAGGCGAAGAGCACCATTATACTCTCCTCTGTCGGCAGCAATTTCTCGGCCAAAGACCATGTCGCAGTCAGCCAAGCATAAAGTAGAAACAGGCCTACCATACCCGGATGGCCAGATACGAGGATGGGAATGATCCCCCTATATATAAGGGACATTAGTATGTGAGGCTCACTATGCAATTTTCTCAAAAATATTCTTATACAGAAACTAGAGAGAATGACTTACCTCCTTAAAGAAGTCAATAATACAGTAATCAGGTGCGACCGGCAAAACTAGGAGCCGAACCAAGCGGTCAAGCACATCCTGCAGTATGCTAGGGATGGCCTCCACCATCCGATCTAAAATTACGAGTATATGTTTAGATAATTCTTTATCACAAAATTTCAAGCAGTGAGTTAATAATTAAATTTTGCCTTAGGATAGTAAAACTCATGGGAACTCGGGTGGTGTTTTCACCTTCTGGACGGCCGTCGAGCATGGGAATGCCTAACTGAATCGTTTCCCTTCCATGCCCCTTCGTCGGTCTCTTTGGCGAAATCATCGTCTGCCCTGTTTTCCATAATCAAAGTGGGAAACAAGAAAGAGAAAAGCAGCATTATTGGAAGCAGCTTTGCACTGCTAATGCCGGCAGCCACACAATTCAGAAATTCCACCAACCAAAGAAATATGTATACCTTCTTAGGTTTTCTCTTACTAGAAAAGCAATTTCAAAAGCGTAATGCTAAAAACACAGCTTTTAAGGTTTTCTATCTGATATGAAGATGCAGAAATATGTTTACACCATGCAAAGTGCAACCACTCTACAATAATTTAAGTTGTAAAAGGAAACTCCTGAAGAAATACATCACGCCGACGAGTCGACGAACTATACCTTAAGTTTGCCAAAAGGAGAAAGATATCCATAAAATTTATGGTTAAGATAAGCAGCATTATGAGATGGAAAAGAAATGGCTGGCTAAACAGTTCTCAGTTGGATCAATTTAATTGGTCTGAAAGGGATCCTTAAATTTTTGAAAAAAGAGTAGGCTAAATAAAAAACATGCGGCTTGGTTTAAAGACCTAAGGAAAAATCTGAGACTGTTGAAATAGGCACGATTCATCTCAGGTACTTTACTCGAGGTAACAAAGTGTTTCCGTTGTCCACTTGAAGGAACATTTCCTCAGGCCATGTGGGACGGGAGTAGGGGGGTGAGAGGAGAGGGAGAGGCAGGGGGCAAGTCACATACTGATCGCCATGACACAAGTCAGACGCAGGCCCAAACCAATTGCTGAAAGGATCAAATGGACACAGAGATGAGGGTTAGTGAGCGTTGGCAAACATGCACGAGCACACAAGCTGTATGCCGACCATTGGCAGGTCATCGTGCCGCAGGGAGGAAATCACTACGGGCATAAGTCAATTGCTAGCAGGTCACATGTGTAACAAAATAGCGAGATCCGATAAATGGAAGCTCACTATCTTCAAATAGTGGAGAAGAACACCACTAGCCCAAGATCATACCAAAATAAATAAATTAGAGCTTGAAGAGTGTAAATGGAGAATAATTATGAAGTTCCCCTAAGATAAGTAAGCCAAAGAACTAACTTTAAACAAAACATGAACTACTCTGGGGTAGTTACTTTGTAGTTACTTTAACCATACAAAAGAAAACCATAAAATTCACTTTAGAATTTAACAACATGGGCATAGGCTGATTGCTGGTAGAAGGAAGGGAACCACAGTGCCAGAAGGCCTCACTGCTCAGAGAGAGAAGGGTAAGGGAAGAAGGGATTAATGGGAGCTAGATAGAAGAAGAAAGAGAGGGATGGCACATTGCTGGCGGGTGACCAGGCTGTCAGGAAGTACGCCAAAACTAGCAAGAGAGGGGAGGGGCAGTCCAGGTTAGATTGGGGTGATAGATCACAGGAGAAAGAGGTAAAAGTGTGAGTTCACATGCATAGGGGTATAAAACTAACATCATGTGTTCTCATAAATTGAATGTTTGAGTGCCATTTTTCTTTTTAAGTTTACCATGCTACTACCAAGTTTTCCTGCAATTTTAAGATTATTCATATCAAGCAGTATATTCAGTTAAAAACTTAAAATAATACTATATTCTAAAATTCCGGGTATTCAGGCTATACCCTGTAAGTACAAAGCTCCCTATCACAAGTGAGTATCTAAAAGAAGCTGCATAGTCGAGAAAGTCAATAAGATAGATCCACACTTACATAAAGATCACAAATGCAAGACAAATTTCTCTCTTTTAGACAATTTAAAAAGTAGTAATAAGTTATTATTTTGCTCTGCAAGACGAGAAATAAACAGGAAGGAGTGATTTATACAACTATTTACAAATTACAGAATTTAAGGTATTTGCCAACATGTCGTAAATGCGACAACCAGAAAATCCTTGAAAAATTATCATGCTAAAGTGCAAACAAAACCGAGCATACATTACATTGGTACTGAAAATAATATATTACAAGAAAATGTTTTCTTCTTTTGTGAAAAAAAAAAAGGCAAATTTAAAAAACAATGTTACATCAAAGCATCAGATTCTTAAATCACAGAAAATATAATTGATAGGTCCACAGAAAATACAAATTACAGAATTTAAGGTATTTGCCAACATGCCGTAAATGCGACAACCAGAAAATCCTTGAAAAATTATCATGCTAAAGTGCAAACAAAACCGAGCATACATTACATTGGTACTGAAAATGATATATTCCAAGAAAATGCTTTTTTCTTTTGTGAAAAAAAAAAAAGGCAAATTTAAAAAACAATGTTACATCAAAGCATCAGATTCTTAAATCACAGAAAATATAATTGATAGGTCCACATATATTAGTATGTATTACACCGAATGATCAAATTATATATAAGTTTCTGAAGTCCAGAAGGAAAGGATAGCCAAAGGTGAGCTTACCTTGTAATTTTCCTCGACAACCAGGAGATCTCATTTCATTTACCGATGAAAGCAGCTGATTCATGTCTGTTGCATCCAGTAATCCATCATAGAGCTTAAGCCCTTCAACTATATTAACCTAGAAAAACAATGTCATATTTTGACTGTCAGGATGGGAAACAATATAACACAATTGAGTCTTATTCTAAGGACCAGATAAGAGATCATTTAAGGAAGCGGCACAAGAAGACGTACTATTCTGCCATCAATTAGATCCTTAGACTCAAACTCTTTGGGGATTGGGGTTGGTTTCACATTTCCCTCTATATCTGTTGTCACAGTGCCATTACTGTGTGGAACATAATCGCTGCTAGCTCCTGGACCATTATAAAACAGAAGAAAGTTAAGTCCATTATTTGAGGCATTCCCTTGATCACACGAGCGCAATCATGATAAATTACTGATAACACGACATACATAATACGTCGTTGATTAAGAAAAGGAAAACAATAAAGAAACTGATAGGAAGTTGAGAACAAAAAAAAAAAAAAAAACCGAAGCAGAAGCCAGAGCATCAAAAAGAATGAGACAAGACTAATAAGAGTATTGAGGTGGATGCATGGAAAGTCTATGAAAAAGCAGGAAAAGTGAGTACACAGAAAATTTGAAGTGACTACTTATACTTGAAAAGTTTGTGTGTTAAAGAACTAACATAAGAATGCGCACAAGGATAAGAGACTTCAAAGAAAGGAAGGTAATTAATTATTCTCTACTCAAACAACGGAGAAACATCTGCAGAACTCATTTAACACTATACACATTGAAGAAATTCTAATTCATTACTAGATACATGTTTCATGAATCATGAACTACAAGAGAGAGAACCAAATTTGAAGCCATCAAGTTACAGTTCTTCTCCAGTTCTAACCATTCATCTCCGTCGAGTTATAGTGCATCCAACTGACGAAAAGTTCTCACTGACACAAATTGTGCGGAAAGAACATTACAAAGACAGTAAAAGAACTGTTAAGTATCTAATGGAAGAAAATGTTTTAGCTTATTCAAGGTAAGGAGACCTTTATATGAGGAGATCATTTCTTACACCAAGAATGGGAAGAATGGGATGATCTCTAAGAATCTTACAAAGTCTAAAATTTTCTAGCATGTCACTTGCATAGATTTTTTTCACCCACAATAACTGAATAAAATACACTTAAACTGGCATACATCTTTGTCTGAAATCTGTAGGTAGTAAAATCTAGACTCAAAAGGCCCAAATTAGATTGTCGTTATGGTAGAGAAGAACAGAAGGTTAGAATGACTACATGTTCTACATGAATCTATGGCATACCACAATGAGCTCTATGAGATATACCGATGAAAGGAAAATACACATAGAAAGCCTAGGCAGTTCAGCACATATCTCGGATTAGTATGGCAAATCAAAATGAAAAATAAAACAACTCACAACAATCATCTGACTTTTTGGTGCTATCAGTATCAAATAGAATTCCTATCTGAACATGCAATGCAGTCACATTATCTAACTTTTCTCTATTAATTTTTTTTTATTTCAATAGAAAGAGTGAGTACATTAATCAATATTCCAAAAAAACAAAAGAACCACACTTCACTATTTCAAGTGTTAAATATCACGTATGTCAACTCCACTTGAACTTATATGTAAATTGAGGTCAGCAGATCCTCAAAATAAATTAAAGAAATAGGCAGTACAAATTCTCTTTCTCTACAAAACCTGATCTGGAGGTATCTCTTCTCTAGTATCTATAGCAGCTAAACTTTTCATGATCAATCCTAGCTACATCATTTCCAGTCTTCCTCTACTCTCTTTCCACATCACCTACTTTGATTGCTTCACACTTTCAGACTAATCCAATAGCGTGTATATAGGGCAGTACCATCTCGAATGGCCTTCAGGCATTTTGCGCTCAATTTAGGCAATTCCACCTTACAAAAAATATCTTCTTTTTAATACTATATTGCATATGCTAGTTTTACAATTCATCTTCCTCAGCACTCTCCTCTCAGTTACGTTAACACCTTTAACATGTCTTTAAATAGTTAAATATTCGGTATCTTCGATCATATCTAAACATAGATCTGAATTTCTATAAAATCCCTCCATCTACCACAAATCTGAAAAAAGATCGCAATAAAGAGTCATAGCTAAGGCATGTCATACATTTATTCCTCATGAAAGCAATGAAAGGTTTTAGACATCTGAGTCAAAATGATACCTTGATCAGCCGGCGCTTGGACATCATTTGTGGCGGCAAGTTCCAACTTACTAGATTCGTTGCCAACTGGTTTTTTCCCCTCCCTCTGTTCACAATTTGTCGCCGAGCTACTTGGATTATCACCTTCTGAACACACAATGCAACAGATGAAAGAAAATATTAAAGCACACAACAGCATGTATCCCCCACTCGGCCACCCATCAGATCAGCAATTTGCCGTCAAAAAGTCTATCAAAATGGGAAATTGTCGACTTATAGCCAATAAATCACATTATTTTCACAAGAGTATGACAAAAACATCTTGATTTATTGCGCTAATTGAGGAATCGATGGCCGAATAGCGGGAGATATGAAGTTTCTATGACAACAACTAAATTGAGGAAACAAACAGCTAACTCATAAAACCCTAATCTGTAAAAAGCACAAGATGCTACACAACAATGCAAGTTATAATAGTATATCAGCATTTTTAAGATAGGAACCAGTGAACCATTCTCACCTGCATTCGCAGATACAGCATCCGATGAACTATTCCCTTTCGCATGAGCTTCAACCCTCTCTTTCACAACCACGCCCTTCTCCGCCACATCTCCCCTCTTCTCCGCATCCGATCTCGCTGAAGCCGAGGATACCGAGCCGCGATTCTCGCTGGCGCCATCGAACCGGTGACCGTGCCGGTTCCCAAACCCAGCTCCCTTCCTCCCATCCCTCTCCCTCGGCCCGTCAAGTTGCCGAGGGTACGCCGGCGGGGCCGCCGCCGGCGCTGGCGGCGGCCGCGGCCGCGGCGGCCGAAGCTGTTGGTGCCGCCGCCACCCGGCCTGCTGGAGCGCGTAGTAGACCTGGTTGACGGAGAAGTGCTGCTGCAGGTAGAGCATGGGCATCCAGTGGACCCGCCGCTGGTTCACGGACGCGGCTACGTGCTCGTACTCGCCGGGCGCGCCGATCTCTTGGAGGTGGGCGAGGAAGTAGTCGATAATCGCGTTCGCCGCGGCGAACTCCGACTTCAACCATGAGATGAACCCGTCCCGCTCGTCGAACAACCACCCCCTCTCCACTACCCCTCCTCCTCCTCCTCCGATCGCTCCCTCCGCCGCTGCCATGGCCAGAAACCTCCGCCCAAAGCCCTAGACCATACCTACCTCTCCAGATCCGCGGAATCGGGGGCAATGCGAGCGGGATTCGAGGATCCTCCGATCGATCCAAACGGGAATGGGGAGGGGATCGTAGAAGGTGATCGTTAGGGTTCGACGAGAAAGAGAGGGGGTTCTAGAGAGAGAGAGAGGTAGCTTGTGGAGCACGCTTTTTTGTGTTGGTGTTCATATAAGAGAGAGAGAGAGAGAGAGAGAGGGAGGGGGTCGAAGAGGAGTAGAGGACGCGGCGTGGAGGGAAGATTCGCGTTGTACTACGCTATATGCTTTGAGATTCGTGCAGCGAAGATGGGGTCGATCTCGGCCGTTGCTGAGATGGGATGGTGCATGGGAATGGAAGAGAAAAGGGAGGAGATAGAAATTTTTTTTATAAATATTTTTTATTTAATTTTATAAATTTAAAATATTCTGTTATAAAAACTAATCACCAAGCTTCTATGATATTAAAATATTATATAACTGACTCATCATAATATACGGTAATATTATGTAACAATAATGAAAGAAATTGGGTTGATATTACGTAACAACCAGTATGTTTTTTTATTTTATTTTTTTACCGTATATAATGACGTTTTTTTTCTACAATTTCAAACGAAATCCAACCAATTTAGTATTTAAAAATATATAGTTAAAAAATATAACATTACAAATATATATCATAACAAACTTATGATATTATATAGTGATATTGCATATAAAAATAAATAGAATATTAAAATTTAGAACTAATAAATATATCATAATCAATATATATCATAACAAATTTACAAAATATACGGAATACCAAATTAGATATTTTGTTTTGTGTAACATAATCTTTTCGTAATGTTTAAAATTTAAAGTCAGTAAATATATCACATAATTAATATATATCATAACAAATTCAACTCACAAAATGTATGGAATAAGCTAATATTTTTCGTGTAACGCAATCTTTTCGTAATATTTAAAATTTAAAATCAGTAAATATATCGTAACTAATATATATCATAATAAACTCACAAAATATACGCAACGCGATATTATATAACGATGTTACGTACGTAAATAAATAAGATATTTTTAACGATATTATGTACGAAAATAAATAGAATATTTTTATATACGAAGATAGTGAATTATTCATTATTTTTAAAAATAATAAAAAAAAAAGAAATTTAACTATAGAATATAGTTTTTTATATGGTGTTTGTTAAAACTAATTTTACATATTTGTAAATTAAATTTATTTTTAAAATTTTTATACATTCAGTTCAAATTTTTAATAAACAAATTAAAATATTCTTATTTATCTTTTCTTTTCTTTCCTTTTTTTTTTTCGCTTGTTTTCTTCTCCATTTCTATATCGTGCTCGATATCGTGCTATGCTCTTTCTTTTTTTTTTCCTACTAACATCTTCTCTAACGTCGGCTAGAATATGACATAAATTATAAATAAAAATATTTTTATCAATTTATAATAATATTTTTATCAATTTATAATAATATTTTTATCAATTTATAATAATATTTTTATCAATTTATGAGTAAGTCTGTAAAATTTAAAGAACTTTTATTTTTGAGAAAATAAAATATTTTTATACAAATTGGCCTTGACAAATTTCTAAGATATTATATTTTAAAAATAATTTTCTAATTTATTTTATACTTAAAATTATTTTATACTCGATATAGCTCGAATATACATTACAAATTTTTAGTATTTAAATTTTAGAACAATTCAAATATAAAACAATCTATATTTTATAAATTTTAATTATTAAATTAAAATTTTTAATTTTTTAATTTTGTTTTTAACTCTTCACTTAATTGTAGAACAAACAAGTTAACTTATTATTCCCGAGCTAGCTCGACTCTTTAATAAACACGTGAAAGCACAATATTTTAATAAATTACTTCACATTCGGCTCCTTTAATAAACAAGCAAGTACGAGCCAAAATATAACGATATGAGCTTCTATTCGGCTTTTGATTGTCTTATAATATAGGATTTTAAAATATAACGATATGAGCTTGTATTCGGTTCTTTGATAGTCTTTAACAGAATTAGGCTGAAATACTATCGATAGCACCTATCAAGTTTTTTATCTTTGGATTAAAAAATATGTGATTAAGATGATAGTGGTCTCCTAGGGCTGCGTTTGGTAACGGGAATAGGAAAATTTTGTTATACTGGGGATAGGTATAGATTCTGGTATTAGCAGGAATTGGTATAAATTTGCGTTTGGTTGGTTTTATGAGTTATACCGGGATTAAAGGAAATTGTGTTTGGTAAATTATATAGGAATAAGGAGAATAAGATGAATAGGAAAAAATTGTGTTTGGTTGAGTATAGAGGAATAAGAAGAATTGATAAGTGATAAATTTTAAGTGGAGGTAAAAATTTTAATTTTTAAATTTATATAAATTTTAAAAAATACATAATAAAAATTAAAGTTTAAGTGGGAGTAAAATTTTAAATGAGAGTAAATAAAAATTAATTTTTAAATTTTTAAAAATTTTAATTTTTAAATTTATATAAATTTTTAAAAATACATAATAAAAATTAAAGTTTAAGTGAGAGTAAAAATTTTAAATGAGAGTAAATAAAAATTAATTTTTTTATTTTAAGTGGGAGTAAAAATTATAATTTTTAAATTTATATAAATTTTAAAAAATTTATAAAATAATTGTATAAATTTTATAAATTTAAAATTAATAATTTTTTTTTTCAAAAATGAAATAAAATAAAATTTTTAGATTTATTAAAAAATAAGTTAAAAAAAATAATATTTATTAAATAAAAAATTTTAAATTTTAAAATTTAGAAATTTAAATATCTTTTAAAATTTAAAAATTTTAATTTAAAAAAATTAAAAAACTAATTTTTATTAGTGTATGGAAAAGAAAGGAAAAAAAAAAAAGAAAAAAGAAAAAAAAAACTACCGTGGAGAGAGAGAGAGGAGGTGCAGAGAGAGAGAGAGAAATTCTCGATTTTCGTGCCAGAACCCCAATTCCAGCTGGGGGTGGGAATTCCAATTCCCATCCCCATACCCCCTATTCCACATTAATTGGAATCCGGATTCCTATACCTATCCCCGTTTGGGTATGGAAACGGGAATAATGGGGTTATTCCCCCCTTATCCCCGTTACCAAACGGGGCCCTAGGGTTTACTAGGTACTAGGTGGTTGGTTGAATAGTAAAAATTTTAGGGGACCACTATAATCCCAATCGCATATCTTTTCATCCAACGGCTAAAAACTTGATAGCACTAATTGCTTGGTACTATCGATAGTATTCTAGCCGGACTCGTCTTTAACATAGGGTTTTAAAATATAACGATATAAGCTTGTATTCGGCTCTTTAATGGTCTTATAAAACGTTTTAGAGATGTGGTGTGATACCCCAATAGTTACTTATAACGTTTTAGAGATGCGGTGTGATATTCTAATAATTTCATATCGGATGAAAATAAAATTATGATTGAATATATAAAAGATTATATACTTTAATAATAATAATTAAATTTAAATATTTTGAGCTCCAAAGAGTCGGCTTATTATCTAGCAGTCTCATACCTTGTATCAGAGTCGGCTTATCATCTAGTAGTCTCATGCCTAAAAGTGTACGACAAATTTACATTAATAGGTACGACAAATTTACATGATAAAAATAAGAGTCGGCTTAGTGTACGACAGATTTATCTGACAAAAGTAAGAATCGGCTTAATTATTTAATTATTTTGAACCAATTTTTTGGACTCAGTTTGTCATCCAGCAGTCTCATATCTAAAAATGTACAACAAATTTAAATGACAAAAAGTAAGAGTACATGAGCTTAATTTTGAACCAATTTTTTTGGCTCAACGGGATGATCTCATACCTAAAAGCCTATCGAGATGAATTATTATTGCTAACGGATCGTATCGTTATATTTAGTATCGAAGTTGATTTACTAGGTGGAAGTGTAAAACAGATCTTACATTATCTGAGAAGAGAATATGAACTTAAACATTTTGAACCGGTGATTTTGACCCAACGGATAATTATTGTTAGCGGATCGACTTATAATATTTAGTATCGGAGTCGGCCTCATCAGAATTTAATAATTTTGAGCGGGTGGTTTAGCTCCAATAGATTAGCATTTGAGCTTAAACATTTTTTTTTTTTTTTTTTTGAGGAGATAGCTTAAACATTTTCAACCGACGGTTTGAGTCCAACAAATTATTATTGCTAGCGGATCGAATTATAATATTTAATTTTAAAATCTATTTACCAGGTTGTGTTTGTGATTAGGCTAACGAGAACGTCTAAATTCAAACAAGCATTTTGAGCCGATAGTAGTTTGGACTCGACGAATTATTATCGCTGACATATTGTACGTACATTAAGTTCACCCAAATAGTTTCCCCAGTCAGGAGGTGGGGGTATTTTGGTAAAAGCACCTTCCCTTGTGAGTCTTCCCCGCCTCGTACGTTCTCATTTTTCCGTAGCCGCGTTCAAGGAGACTATGACCTTTTAAACATAAAATTTTATTATTTTAAAATAATAAATTTAATTTTAAAATAATAAACTTAATTTTAAAATTATAAATTTTAATTTTAATATAATAAATTTGAATTTTACAATTTAGAATTTTAAATTTCAAAATTTAAAATTTAAATTTAGATTTTATTTTTTTATTTTTCATTTTCAAATTTAAAATTTAAATTTTAAATTTTAAAATTTAAAATTTTTAATTTAAATTTTAAAATTTTAAATTTTAAATTTTAAATTTCAAAAATTTTAATTTTAAATTTTAAATTTTAAATTTTAAATTTCAAAATTTTTAATTTTAAATTTTAAATTTCAAATTTTCAAATTTTTAATTCAAATTTTTAAATTTTAAATTTTAAATTTTAAAATTTTAAAATATGGTGAAATACGAAAGAGGGCGAGTGAGAAATCGTACGTAAAAAATAGGAAAAAAAATTTCACCGCTTAGAACACTTTTTTTTTTTTTTTTTTTTTTCAAAAGTACTCCGAGACAGCAAAATTACTCCGTTACATTTTTACGTTGTTGGACTATCCAAATGGGTCAACTAATAAAAAAATAAGATTTTTTATAAAACAGAGTAAAATGGTATAAAACAGGATTTTGTTGTTGGACTATCCAAATGGGTCAACTAATAAAAAAATAAGATTTTTTATAAAACAGAGTAAAATGGTATAAAACAGAATTTTGAAAGTTTTTCAAACGGATCCTTATAATATATGTAGGGGATAATATCCGTTAATATCCGCATTCAAAGTAAAAATATTTGAATATCGTAGAATATCAATACACATAAGATTTTAAATATTCAAAAAATTTCTAATGTCTAAAAAAAAATAAATATGAATGTGGATATCCATATTTTTTATAATATTACATATATTTATATTAATATTAATATGTAGGGGACAATAGTTTTCGTGTGTTTTATTATAAATTTTATATTAAAATTGTATTCATATTTACAAAATTACATATAAAAATTAAAACATAATTTTAAAATATTGGTATCTAGGAGGTGGGCACTATTTTGTTAAAACCGAATTAATCGAACCAAATCAACTTATTTGCGCTTGTTCGATTTTGTTCGTCAACATAAAGTTGTGTTTGGCCATGTAGTGTGGCATTCCAATAATCTCACATTGGATGGAATTGAAATTATGATTGAATATATAAAAGACAATATACATCAGTAATAATAACTGGGCTTAAGTATTTTTGTTTATACTTTGGGTCCAACGAATTATTATTGTTAATAGGTCAGGTCGTTACAATTGGTATCAGAGCCAATCACCAGCTGAAAAATATGTGATGAGTCTCGATTGAGCCAAGTTGCTCACCGGCAGGTCGGCTCCCAGCTAGACGAGTCTCACATTGCCTGATATGATACTTGTGAGTGTGCTTGAGTATGACGTGAACGTCACGGTTTAAAAAGGATAAGGTGTAAGGTATAAATAGAACTAAATCTCTTATCTCGGCTGAGCTAGGTTGCTTGTCGGCAGGTATCCTGCAGATCAGCTCCCGACTAGACGAGTATGCTTGAGTATAACGTGGACGTCATGGCTTAAAAGAAATAAGGTTTAAGATATAAACGAGCTTAAAAGAAGTAAGGTGTAAGGTGTAAATAGAACTAAACCTCTTAACCCGGCTATAATATTTTGGATGGTAGTAAAATTCAAAAGTTTAAGAGGATTAAGTGTGCGAAAGCTAAAATACATCTACGATGACGTGGACGTCAGGCTTAAAAGGGATAAGATCTAAATAGAACTAAATCTCTTAATCCGGTTATAACATTTTTGATGATAGCAAGATTCAAAAAGTTAAGAAGATTGAATATGTTAGAGTTATAATACATCTAGAATGAATGACCTTCTGAAAAATTGGAACATCATATGCGGCTGCATGTGTGTTGGCGGAGTGCGATCGCGCAGAAGCGTTCTTGAATCGTTAAACATGTTGTGCAATATAGTCTGCTCGCTCGTTAAACATGCTCAGATTTTGATTTAGAAATCGCGAAAACAAAATTTTGAGCTGACCGTTTGACCAGTCAAAACTTTGACTTCAATTATTATGTAAATTTTTAATTTTTTAAAATTTTAAAATTTTAGTAATCACGATAGTATTGCAATATAAATAAAAGCTAAATTATAAAAAATTTTCATATAATATTTCGTTTTTTCATTTTACCCTCCTATTTTTTAAAAGCCTACATTTTGTCCCTTCGTAATTACTGAATTGTCTTTAAGGGGCAACGGCGTTAACGGATGAGATAAATTGACGAAAATGTCCTTATCTTATATAGGAGAGAATGAATTTTAGCTTATTTCCCGTCATTCTTGAAGGATATGTTGGGTATATCTAATAATATTTTTTAAAAAATTGACGGTTCACTCACGGAATGGTGACGGTTGGGAAGGTAAATACATATTTCAATAATTATGAGAGGGCAAAATATAAACTTTTAAAAAACAGAAATACAAAATAAAAAGACAGAATATTACAAATTTTTTTTTTTATAATTTAGCCATAAATAAATACTAAACTGAATCATGAATATAGTGTGACATAGTATGGACTAAATTCAATGCCGTGCCGTGCAGTGCCGCTGACCGAGTCAAAATTAATGTTAAAAGTACTGGCCATTACCTCGTAATTACTATACGACGCGGCCCACATTATACACCTACCTAACTTACATGAAATGAGTACATTTTTATCAGATAAAAACTTTCATAGGAAACTCCCACGTCTCGTTGGGAAGGGCCTGATCTGTTGCTACTCGTTAATTTTTTTTTTATCTCGATCTAAAAATTCGTCGAATATTTTTTAATAGAATAAATTATATGTTTGGTGCTCAATGTAGGATCGTTGGCGCTAACCATTAATTTAGCGCCATTAATTATGGCCGAATATTTTTTAATAGAATAAATTATATGTTTGGTGCTCAATGTAGAATCGTTGGCGCTAACCATTAATTTCAAAAGTTCGAGCCGTTAGAAATATGCAATCAATTCATTTAAAACGTACAGATATAACGCCCACGGGTCTCGACCGAACTCAACCTACCTGGACGTTGGGTCTATTGTTGGGCCTCTTGCCGTTAGGTCTATTGTGGACCGCAGCCCCACTCAACTTATTGGGCTCACCCAATTCGAGTTGGACCTATTTTTAACCCATAAATAAAATAGCCAACAATCCCGCCAACACCTGCACCGTGTGGGAATTGAACCCGTGCCACTGGCTCTGATACCACTTGTCGGATCATTGGCGCTAACCATTAATCCCAAAAGCTCAAGTTATTAAAAATACGTAACCAATTCACTTAAAGCGTACAGACACAGCGCCCACGGGTCTCGACCGAACTCAACCCACCTGGACGTTGGGTCTATTGTTGGGCCTCTTGCCGTTAGGTCTATTGTGGAGCGCAGCCCCACTCAACTTATTGGGCTCACCCAACTCAACTTATTAGTCTCCTGGGTCTATTATCACAGGCAGGAGTTGGACTTATTTTTAACCCATAAATACCCAAAAGTTCGAGCCGTTAGAAATACACAACCAATTCACTTAAAGCGTACAGACACAGCGTGACACTTTTAATTATAACATAGGTGACACTTTTAATTATTATACGCAACCAATTCACTCAAACTATAAGACAGGTGACACTTTTAATTATTATAATTTTAACGTATTATTGATATAAAATGACATGATATTTTAATTATCGATGCATCATCAATCACAACACCACTATATTATATCTATAGTAGTAATATATTAATATTTAGTCAACTAAATCAGATTATAGTACTTAATTATAGAGATAATTATCTGTGTACCCTTGAAATCTGAATAAATATCTGATTTATCCCTATTATTTTTTTCTTTCCAATATACCCTTCATACATTTCACCGTTATTAAAAATACTCCTACCATTTTCCTTTGTTAAGTTAACTAGGGTTAAACTAGAGTTAAATAATAATCGGAGTTGAAAACTATCATATATACCTATTTTGTCCTTATCTATCAAAACTATTGAAAATTTTAAAGGTACATAAAAAAAATTGGTTATGGTAGAAGGGTATATTTGAAAGGGCAAAATAATAATTTTACACAGATAACGGCAGTTCCAAACGGTACACTAACAGAGTTTAACTTCAGGGATATTTTAGAAAGAAGGGATATTTAGAAAGAAGTTGGAACGTAAGAAGGGTAGTTTTAATATTAGCCTTCTAAGAGGGGTAAATCTAAAAACAGAAAAATCTTTAGAATTATATAAAAAATTACCCCTTAATTATAATAATTATTATAATAAATTAAAGTTTGAGACAAAGTATATAATTTATCCTTTTTAATGGAGAGAATGATTATAATAGAGAGAAAACTGATGCATAATAGCAGATCGTGGGCTCTCAACAAAGAATCATCCAAGAGCTTAGAAATATATATATATATATATATATATATATATATATATATATATATATATATATATATATATATATATATATATATATATATATTAATATTTTTAGGGATACATTTTTTCTGTAAATATATTAAATAATATATATATATATATATATTTTCAAGATTACAATGGTATTTATATTTGTTGTGTTAATTAATGTTTTCTTCTTTATCTATTTAATATTTTATTTTTTTCATTTATTTTTTTCTTTAGAGTTATGAATTAGAAAAAAATTCCATTGTTAAGATTTTGATAAAAAAAAATGAAATAAAATTATAAAATTAGAAAAAATAAAAAGATCAATTTATATCGATCAGTAGTAATATTTTACTGGCCTTAAAAATTTTTATATTTGATATATTTACAAAAAAAAAAAAACTTATAAAATTATTATTATTTTTTTAACCCAAATTTTACAATTTTTTTTTAAACTATTTGTAGTCTTTAGTCAACACAGGAGAGTTGACCAAGAAACAAAACGTGCTCTTCGAGCGGAAATGGTCACGAGAGTCAACGAATCAAAAAATTTTAATAGGACACCCCTAAACTTTAACTAACATTGAATTTCACTCCCTAAACTTTGTTATTTGATTTACACTTTTTATTTAGGATTAATTTTATATAAGTTTGTATAAATATGTCGAATTATAAATATATTTCTACAAAATTTAATTTTTTATATTTATCTCTTCAAAAATTTTAAATTTTATATTTCTTTCAATATTATTCTTAAAATATATTTACAAAGATAAAATTGATTAAAAAATAAATTATAAACTAATGATAATAAATCAGATAAATATATATAAACAACTTAATACTTTTAAAGTGATAAATATAAAAAATTATGATATGTTTATAAGAAATTATATGAAATTAACATTTATAAGATGTAAAAAAAAATTATTTGAAATTTTTAATTTTACTACCTAATTTTTTTATTAAAGTCACTCAACGATTTTTTTTATTTCAAAATTTTAATACATCGATTATCTTTATATATTTTATATTTAATTAGTATATTTTTTATAATTCTCAAACTATAAATTTATTGAAGTAGAGTATTACATTTGAAATAAATTAAATAAATTACAAGATTTAAAATGATTTATTACATTTGAAAAAGTTGAGGGAGTAAATTTCCAAACTAGCTGAAGTTTAGGGGTGTCTATACATTTTAACCAAAAAGAAAAGAAAAGAAAAGAAAAGGGAACGAGCGAAGCTCAACTACGCACACTCTCTCTCTCTCTCTCTCTCTCTCTCTCTCTCTTTCTCATTCATGGCGATTCTCTCTCTCCGATCCCTCCTCTACTCCTCCAAACCCTACCCCGATCCCAAAACCCTAGCCGTGGCCCCGCCCCGCCATGAGCGATCCCGAGCCAAAGCCCCTGTTACCGATCCGACGAGTAATCGATCCTCATCCCTTTTTCCCCAGCATTTTTCGATTAGAAATATGGTATTTTCCGTTTTTTTTCTTTGTGTTGGGGATTGGGGATTGGGGATTGGAGTTCGATCAATCGATTGAGAGGAGTTGATAATTGTTTCTAATAAGGTGGACTATGATGGATTTGGGAAGATAAAGTAGAGCTTTCTCTAATTTCATTTTAGGGTTAATTTTAGGGTTAATTGTCTCTTTAAAGTTCAGTTTTTCATATTTATCTCTTCAAAATTCATAAGCTGTTCATATATATATATATATATATATATATATATATATATATATATATATATATATATATATCCATATGTAGTTTACTGTTTATTTTTTACCATAGGGTTAATTTCATACAGATTCGGTAAACATATCGAATAACAAATATATATACCTACAAAGTTTAACTTTTCATATTTATCCCTTCAAAAGTTTTAAATTATTCATATATATTCATGTGGTTTAGTACCGTTAGTTTACTATTTATTTTTTAACAGAATATATATATGAAATATCATTTTTGTCCTTTCAAATATGTCTCTTCAAAAGTCACAACTGTTAAAATAATGCAAAAATGTCTGTAAGGATAAAAAAGTACATTTACCTCACTAACTAACTAAGGTAAAGTATTTAACCTATGGTTAACTATATTTTTCTAACGGATATTGGCGGTAGGGAGATATATGAACAACTTAGGACTTTTGAAGGGATAAATATGAAAAGTTGAATTTTGTAGGGATATATCTGCTATTCGATATGTTTTCCATGATCTGTATGTAATTAACACTTTAACATAATATAAGTAAAATGTCAATTTTGTCCTTGCAAATATGTTTTTTCAAATGCCCCAACTGTTAAAAAATATATCTATGATTAAGTACAATATCTGAAAGGGTAAAAAAATAAATTTACCTTACTCACTAACTAAGATTAAGTATTTAACCTATGGTTAACTTTATTTTTCTAATGGATATTGACGACGGTAGGGACATATATGAATAATTTAGAACTTTTGATGAAATAAATATGAAAAATTATACTTTGTAGGGATATATCTGCTATTGGATATATTTACAGAGAATTGTATGAAATTAACTCTTCATTTTAGTTGCACTTTTCCTGCATTTTGATTGGAGATATTTCTCGTTGTTTAATGTGTTGGGATTGGGGATTAGGGTTTGATCGATTGGGAGGAGTTTATCATCGTTGTTTCTAATATGGTAGAGTGTGAAGGGATTGAAAAGTTAAAAGTAAAAATTTTTTAGTAAAAAATGTATAAAACTTATCAGTACTATGGACTATTTTGATTAGGCTACCCAACTTTTTAAATTTTTTATTTTATTATCCAAAATTTTAATTTGTTTGATTTGAGTCGGGCAACGACACTTTAACTTGAAAATTTTAATGCGTCGTTTATCTTTACAGATTTAGTTAGTGTGCTTCATACAATTCTCGTAATTATAAATTTATTAAAATAAGTAATTAGTTTAAATTTTGAAGTGAAAGTGCCGTTCACTGATTTGAAAGTTTGGGTTGCCGATTCAAAATGGTACATAGTTTAGATAAGTTCTTGTATGTTTTTACCAAAATTTTCTAATTCAATTTATTTCTTTTTGACGCATACTCTTGCATTTTTCATGCATTTTTCGATTAAAGATCTTTTTTTTTTTTTTTCTATTGATGATTGTTTCTAATGTGGTAGATTATGATGAAATTGGGAATAAGAAGCTCATCTTTTTTCTAATTCAATTTTCATACTTTGGAATCAAGAATTTAAGTATCCATCGGCACGGTCCGTATCCACAGTGCCAACAAGATACCGGTATGATATAACCTCTATGCCGATGACACAGCTCAAAAACCTTTTTTTTAAAAAAAATTACTAAATAACTTTCTCAATAAAATTCAAAAAGCTTGATAAATATACATAATAATAAGCGATTAGAAAATTTTGTTGCTAAAAAAAATAAATATTTTATGCCATTATGTGTCAGCACAAATGTATTTTTTGTCACCGACACTCATCGGCATGATCCGGCACGCACTGTGTCGTATCGTGCCGACAAGTTTTCGGCACAACCCCATACCACGACACTTAAATTCTTGTTTGGAATGCACTCTTTTGCATTTTTGGTTAGAAATTGCTTTTCTTGGCTAATTGATTTCTAATGTTAGGAATAAATAGTCTCATATTGAATAGAAACAAGAATCTTAGTCTCTATATAATGTGTAAGGGAATCTTCACCTATCAGCTTAAGCTTTTGGGTTGGGCCCAGGCCCTGGCTCTTTGATTCAAGGATTTAAGTGCCGTGGCGCGGGATCGTGCCGAAAACTTGCCAACATGGTACGGCCGGTCACAAAAATACATGTGTGTCGGCACATAATGGTATGAAATATTTATTTTCTTTAACAATAAAATATTCTAATTGCTTGTTATGTATTTTTATCAAATCTTTTGAATTTTATTGTGAAAATTACTTACTAATTTAACGAAAAGAGAGTTTTGAACTGTGTTATCGGCACATGGGTTGTATCGTGCCGATATCTTGTTGGCACGATACGGCACGATAGATATGGCTCGTGCCGATGGGCACTTAAATCCTTACTTTGGCTCTTAATAAGAGTAAGAAATTCGGAGACGATAAAGATAAAAAAAAAAAGTAGTTTTTTCCCATCCTAGGAGGGAAATTTACTTAGTTCAAATGCTGGCCTACATCCACAGGCGTAGAGGGAGCAGAATGATCTCGCGAAGAGGCACAATGTGTTAGCAACGAGCGCACAAATCAAACAAATCTCAATGCGATAACCACACAAATATAGATCTCAAAAGCACGACAAAAACAAGTACACAGATTTATGTGAAAAACCTTTTGCAAGAAAAAAACTACGGGCGAAAGAGAAGAGTTTCACTATGTAGAAAAGAGGGAATACAAAAGTTCTTGATCGTACAATTAATTCGCTTAATCTCTCTCTAGGGCAAACAAAAGAAAACGAGGATACTTAAACTTAACGGGTTTTTCCTTAGCGGATCCGATTCCCCCGTCCGATGTTAGTGGTGGGCTTCGGGCTCGGGCTCCACCAAAGACATCCATTTTTCCTTTCTAAAAAATTTACCAAATTTGTCGTCACACCGCGAGGCCATCGGCGAACCAGAAACTCAAAATCGAAGCGATTCTAATTTCGGAGTCACATCTAACACAATGGCATTATATAATCAGGAAAACACTAACATCGAATATATTAGTAAATAATCCTAATCCAATCGGAACAAGGTCTATCGTCCCAAGCCCTATACTTCCTTCACAAACCTCCAAAAGCTCTCACAATTGCATTTTCCCCCAAATGTGCCGTAGCATAACCCATAACAGACTGGGTCCAAGAATTCAAGACACACCATAACATAATTAATATAATTTCCCTATTTCCTACAACTTCTATAGTGCATTGTAATTGAATATTTCTTTCAGGGATCAAAAGCGGAGTTCTATCAAATAGGAGATGCAGTTTCACTGCTCCAGTACAAGCAGTAACGGCAGAAAGAGCATTTGGTTGGAATGGTTATAAGAACGATTCGAAACCGATCATTGTGATCGACAACTATGATAGCTTCACTTATAATTTATGCCAGGTATCATTAGAACTTAATTGATTTAAATTGAATTAAATTGGTTCAATTTCACTATAGAACTGCACCCTCACTTATTTCCCTTCATCTTTATGGTTAAAGATCTTTTCCTGATACTGTTTGTGATGGCTTACTTTTCATACGAAATATTCTGCTCAGACGTAATGAGACGGTTAAGAAAGGCACGATATTTGAATCCGCATATTTGAATGCTAAGTTCATAGATGAAGTTCCTCAAGAGCAACTGTACCTAACTGTAACTTCATTTACATTTTAGTAACACTTTCTGTTACAGTATATGAAATATGAATTCCATTAGATTTGGATATTCTCTCCGGTTTTGCTTGTGGGAATAAAGAGACACACCCACAAACACATATAAAAGCAGTACATTCCTCTATTATTTATCTATTTACGAGACAAATAGCAGAAAACTAAAAACATGTGTCGGATCGTTGGCGCTAACCATTAATCCCAAAAGCTCGAGCTGTTAGAAATACGCAACCAATTCACTCAATGCGTACAGACACAGTGCCTACGGGTCTCGACTGGACTCAACCCATCTGGACGTTAGGTCTATTGTTGGACCTCTTGCCATTAGGTCTATTGTGGACCGCAGCTCCACTCAACTTATTAGTCTCCTGGACTTATTGTCACGGGGCAGAAACACCTATTTTTAACCCATAAATAAATAGCCAACAATATGGTCCTTGAATGACAGATTAGACGTAACTGCTGATATACAAAAGCATTTTATCTTTGATATTGCAGTATTTGGGCGATCTGGGAGCTACTTTTGAGGTATACCGAAATGATGAAATTACTGTTGAAGAAATCAAAAGGTTGAAATTTTTTTCATTTGTTGACTTTTGGTGTTCTAATTAAAAGTCAAGCATTATGCATTAACCGATGATCATTTACTTGGGCTCTTTAGGAAACAACCAAGAGGGATACTAATTTCTCCAGGTCCTGGTTAGTGTTTAAATCCTGATCATTTATGCTTTTGCTTTATGAACAAAACTTGAATATTTATTTTCTTTTCTATTTTTGAAGGTACCCCTCAGGATTCAGGAATCTCTTTACAAACTGTTTTAGAGCTCGGGCCTTCCATTCCTTTATTCGGAGTTTGCATGGGCTTGCAATGCATTGGAGAGGCTTTCGGAGGTATGGTTACATATCAGTTTACAAATACAACTCATTTCATTTAGATACAGTGTCATATATATACCCTGACAAAATTATTTATTCACGTATGTACTCTTGCAAAATCTGAGCTTTTGTTTATGCTATTCTTTTAGAACCCGCATCTTTTATTGGTGTATATGGATTCTGGATTTTACAAGGGTGTGTCCGTGTTCTAATTTGAGTGTTATGCTGTTTTGAGTTCTAGGGAAAATTGTACGCTCTCCTTCTGGTGTTGTTCACGGGAAGAGCTCGCTGGTGTATTACGATGGAAAACTGGTTGACACACTATTTTCCAGTGTGCCGAAGTAAGAATATTGTATTTTTTTTTGTGGAAACTTCTTTTTACTCCTCAACAGCGGCTTTTGCTCGATGCGTGTTCTCGTTTTCTGAACTGAGAAGCTTTTAATTTCTTCACGAATAATAGAACTTAAAGCTCGTCTTTTAAAATGCTGAAATCTCTTTGTTCGGTATGGCCAATCTATTTACAGACTACTATTTGCAAAATACTATGAATATGTAGATAAATAACCCTATGATTCGACTCAATTCTTATGCATTTAATGGAACTATGTGCTTCTTTTGTGGTACTTTGTGCCGATATGATAATATCACTTGAAAAGGCATTTTCTCCTGCCGTCTCTTTGCCCAGTCCATTTCAAGCTGGAAGATATCATAGCCTTGTGATCGAGAAGGACAGTTTTCCAGGTGACGCCCTAGAGGTTGTCGCGTGGACGGAAGATGGGCTAATTATGGCCGCTCGACACAAGACATACAAGCATATTCAGGTCTGGTAACTTCTTTTCCTGGTTTCCAACTGTCTGTTATTGTGGTCGTGTTTCTATCTCCATCGATTATGGAACTTCAAAAAATCAACATCTCAAATGTACCTCTTTCCTGCAATACGAAAAGCAAGAATTTAAGTATCTATCAGCACGGTCCGTATCCACCATGCCAACAAGATACCGGCAAGATACAGCCCCCGTGCCGATGACACAGCTGAAAACCTCTTTTCTTTAAATTATTAAGTAATAATTTTTTAATAAAGTTCAAAAGAATTGATAAAAGTACATAATGAGCAATTAAAAAATTTTGTTGCTAAAGAAAATAAGTATTTCATGCCATTATGTGTTGGCACTTATGTATTTTTTGAGACCGGCACTCATCGGCACCGCTCGGCACGTACCGTGCCGCACCTTGCCACGGCCCTTAAATCCTTGACGAAAAGTGACTTTCACACTCTCACGCATGTTCTCAAGACTTCGGATCGGCAAACAGGCAGCTGTAAATTTCGTTTATTAAAGATTGATGAATTGCTAAGTTGGAATATCTATCATATCACGTAATTTTGACGATTCGCATCAACTCACTAAGAAAACATCAGTCTAACCTTCTTATTTTAACGGTTGGTTAATTTGCTTGTTTGATTCTGGGAGTTTGCAGGGAGTGCAGTTTCATCCGGAAAGCATCATAACGCCGCAAGGAAAAACAATGGTTCAAAACTTCATCAAGCTTATCGAAAATCTCGAAGGATCCAGCTCCCTTCCGTGAAGACTCAAATCAAATTGATTCAGAGTACGACTACGAGAAGGCAAATAATCGATGATAAGTTCAAAATCCCTCTCCCCTATTAGTCAAATTAAGAAAGGAACCACTTGATTGATGCTAGATTAATAAAGTTGTGGGATTTGATCTCACCATAAGTATATACTAGTTATTTTGTTCATAAAATTAGCCGAAAAAATCGAGTGCCGTACAGCATTTGAAATGATTTGAAACTACATGTTTCTTACCTGATTTTGGTTTAATACACATCCCTGTATCAAATAATGCTCCTCAATCTATTGTTCTTGTACATTAATGTTCGCAAATGTTTCATAATCCCTTCTTCTTTTTTTGTTTGTTTTACTGTTCGATCTGAACTCGATTCTCTGACTGCTTTCCATGAATTTACTGTTTGATATCTGAATGTTTCAGTTTGTGTTTTCAGCAAAGGAAAATCTGAAAAATAAAATGAAACTCATGCACATAGAACCAGACACCGTCGTAAGGAAACTAAATAAACATTTGGTAAAATGTACAGAACTTACCTGGACTATCATCCATTTTGATCTGACTATCGTTTTGCTATCTAATCTTTTAATTTATTAAAATAAGTAATTAGCTTAAATTTTATATCGGAAGAACCATGAAATAACTTTATGTTCTATACATTTTTACTAAAAGATTTTTTACCAACTGCTTTTTTCTGGTGCTATATGTTGATTATTGTCACAAGATGTTTTCTTTGGAAGTATGTACAAGTTGTTTCCTTTTTTGTTCCAATGCATCTCAATTTTACAAGTTGTTTCCTCTCACTTATTAGGAGAGAGAAACTCAATCCATGTCCTTTTGTGTGTTAATTGAGACCACAAAAGAATCTTAACATTTTGTGTGAAACAAAAGGACAAGGAGGGCAACCTCCTCAATGGCCAAAAATGGAATGACAAAATTGCCCAAACCAAACCCTAGAGGACACTTAAACTCAAACTACTATTATAATTGTAAAAAGAAAGCGGTGAACGAATCACTGCTTTCTAAATGCAGCAAATCATTTACTGTTTTATTCAAAGTATTAAAACTATTTGGGGGTGCTCGTAAAAGCGGTGAACTGTTCACCGGTGTTCAAACTTACTCTAATTTTGAAAGATCATGTCACCTTTGTAATTCATTTACTATTCACAAGTTTCCTCCCAACATGTTAGAGGAGTAAGAAATCTATGATGAAGAAAAAGATGAACACCCAAAACAAAGTAAGGGATTATTATATATACTAATCTCTTAATAAACACACACAAGAATACCATGGTACACAAAATAATCCCCTTCCCAATAGCCTTAGACTTTTCTTTCCACAACTAAATGAAGCTCAAATCAAAATGTGTCGTCTACTGCTGTCCGGTGACGACGCTTTGCATGGCGGCGGCGACGGCGGTCGGTGAACCCCCGCGCTTCCCCAGACTCCAGGAAAAGGTCGGCCTCAGGGCCTACTGAGCACTCTGTAGGAGGATTGAGGTACCGTAGGCGGTCGTAGCAATAACCGTAAGTCATGTGCTTCTCGCGGAAGTTGTCCATGGCCGACTGTTGCTCGACCGACAGAGCGACAGTGTCGTACAGATAACTGTCGGCCTGCTGACAGGCCGACTGGTGGGTCGTTGGGTCGGCAGTACAACCGCGGAGGATGAGGTGGGTGAATTCGGCCACGTAAGGGGCGTATTTGTAATTTACCTTGTAGCGCCCGCCGAAGGTGGCCCAACTAGACCCATCCCAAATGGTGGCATAGAGAGACATGGGCTTGGATGGAAATTGCCCACCCATGGCTTGAGTCCTCACCACCTCCCTAATTGGGATGTCATCAATGTAAAATCTGCTCAAAAGAGAACTAAAATTAGCATAATTTAACAACAAAACAACAATAATAAGAGATTCATAAACATGGAATTGTTCGTTAAGTAGGGCTATCAACGAGCTGAACACGAGCCAGCTCGTGTTCACGAGCTAGCGCGCGAAAGAGTAAAGCTGAAGACCCCTCAACTAATGGCCATTTTGGAATAGAACCCCCACACCCCCTTAACTTTTACTCATTTTGATTTGGACCAGAAACTTCATTAAAATTTAACAGCTTTGTTAGCTACTTGTTGTTAAATTTTACGGCCAATTTAAACTACAAATCATACAACCGAAGCAAATACTACGCAGATATGAAACAACATAATAGAAGAGATCATTGAACGATAAGAAAATAGTTTGAATTGCAAAATTATATGAAACATCCATTGTACTCTAGAAGCTTAAGTTATCAGAGAACGATGTTTATATATTTTATATTCAATAAGAATAAATTCAAGATGTGGGGGTGACTCGAACTCAGAATTTTTTGCTCTGATACCATATGAAATTATGTGAAAATAGAGAACGGTGTTTATATATTTTATATTCAACAACAATAAGAGTTTAATGTGCCTTACATGATTCTGTTGCTGCTCCAGAGTATAGCATACTGATGGAAATCCTCTGTAGGATCAAACCAGAGACTGTACCTCTCCTCGCGCCCGATCGACGTGCTCCCATTGCCGTAAACATTCGTCTGCACCCGCCATTCCCTCCCCCTGATGTTGCCCAAGAACTCGAAGTCCAATTCGTCGTGCGTCTTCTCGAATACGTCTCCGTTCGACATCTACTCAGCATTTATCAACCTCAATTGTAAGTTTTTTTTTAAAAAAATTTCTGATTTACTTGAATAAATTTTGTTTTTGTTTTACAGTTGATGGATAATTAGATTCAGTGGTCATATATCGAAATTGGAATTGGATACATTTAAATCAGAAAATAGGAAACAAAAACAGAAGAGCTTGATTAACAGGGGCAAAAAAACTCCTATAAACCAATCAAAATTTAAACAATAGAAGATAGCAAGAATCAAAAGCTATGAATTGGTGGAGTAATTCTACTAAATTCACAGTAGCCAATGAACTTTGAATTAGTATTCAAATAGTTTCATTGCAAAAGTTGGGTTTTTACATAGAAGGCGACGACGACACCCGCGGCGTAATCCGGAGGGAGCTTAATGGCGGCGCTGAAGAAGCCATGGAGGTAGAGGCCCTGCGAGGCGAATCCGGCACCTGGGTATGTATTCAAAGAACCCAAATTTAGCGCAATCATAAACTCATCCAATGGATTCAGAGAGAGAGTGAGAGAGAGAGAGAGAGGTGAAGGTGAATGGACCGGTTCTTCGATCGAGCGCGATGCGAACTCTCTTGCCGCCGTGGCGGAGGGCGAGGTTGGTGTCGCCGAAGAGCTGCGTATAGGCGTCGTGGAAGGAGAGTGGGGTGAGGTTGGGGAGGGAGGGAATGGGCTCACCATTAATGGAGGTGAGTGAAGCTACAAAGCAGAGGAAGAGGAAGAAGAGAGGAGAGGAGGAGGGAAAAGGAGCCATTTTTTGATCCCTCCCCTGTTTTGTTATTTTCTACACCATGCTCTGTTTTTGCTCTGTTTTCTCATATATACTCCTTTATGAGTGGAGTGCTCTGTTTCTAGACAGAGAGAGAAAGAGAGATTAGTGGGTGGTTTAATTGGGAGGAGAGAGAGAGAGAGGTTTAATTGGGTTTGAGAGAAAGGAGGGTGAGTTTTATTTTTATAATTAAATTCCTTAATTGTTTATTCACTAAATAATAACTATTGGATTAATAGGAGAATAAGGGTTTAGTTTATAATTTTAGGGTCATTTTAAAGTTGTATTTATTTATTATTTAGTTTTATTTTTTTGAAGCAAACAAAAAAAATTAGTTAAGTTCAAATTTTAAACTACAGAATAGCAAAATAAAAATGCTTGAATTTTATATTATCAGCACTGTATTTAGGGGTGTCAACGAGCCGAACACGAGTAAGCTGGGATCGGCTCGTGTTCGGCTCATTTAATAAACGAGCCGAACACGAGCGGGCTCGTTTAAATATCGAGCTGAAAAATTCGGCTCGTGTTCGGCTCGTTTATTAACAAGCCGAACACGAGCTGGCTCGCGAACAACAAGTTTGATTTTTTATTTTTATTATTAGATATAAAACTGAAAGAAAAATTTTAAAAATATAATTTATAAAAAATTAATAGCTTAAAATCTAAATAGTAATATATATATATATATATATATATATATATATATATATATATATATATATTCGAGCCGTTATCGAGCTGAACACGAGCGAGCTGACCCAGCTCGTGTTCAGCTCGTTTATTAAACGAGCTGAAAAATTCGACTCGTATTAGGCTCGTTTACTAAACGAGCGATTCGATCTCGAGCTCATTTCGAGCCAAACACGAGCTGGCTCGCGAACAGCGAACTGGATTGCCACCCCTAATTGTATTTGTACATTTTAAATAAAATAATTATTTTTATTTTAATTAGTGCCAATAATTCATAATATATTTAAGAAAAAAAAAAAAAGTGGATTCATTTTTCATGCACTCACTAGCTTTTAGCTCTGTGCTTTGCTGGCCAATGAGCTGGCCATTTTTTATTTTTATTCTCTTCTTTCTAAAAAGAGAAAGTACTCATTTGCAAAAGGAAAATGCTACTTGTACACCTGTAAGGGGTGTACATCTCACACCCCCACCCATCTAAGGGTGGGGGTGTGATGAGGGGTCACTTGATGTGACCCGTAAAAAACATCGATACCATTAAATTGGTGGAGGTGTAGGATGTACACCCTAGCATTACTCTTTTTTTTATTAATCCTAAATAAAGGAAACATTGAATGCAAAAATAAAATTAGGAGTGCAAAAAAAAAATAAAAAATTTATTGCTATTTATTTTTAATTTTTTTTTTGATTTTATTATTTGAATTTTTAATTTATTTAATTTGAGTCAATCAGTAACTCATTAATTTTTAAATTTGAATGTGTCGTTTATCTTTATAGATTTAATTAGTATTTTTTAAGATAATTTACATGCCTATAAGTTAAAATAATTAATTTATTTAAATTTTATATTTGAAGAGTCAGTTACATTATTTAAATTAAACATATTAAAACATATGATACTAAACTAAAATATAAATTTTACATTTACTTAGCGACGTAAACACTACAACATAATTAGATTATAGCGACACATTTTTGTGATACTTGTGCAAGTGTCCTATCTATATTTCATCTATATCCAACATTAGATTATAGGAATATATTTTTAGGACACGTTATAATAATGTGTCACTATACACCCTTGCGACTGCATATACAGCGACACTAATAATAAGTGTTGATATTTTTGTTAGCGATATTTTTTTAAAATTTTAGAAATACTTCGCTATACTATAATTTTGTTGTAGTGAAATAAAACAGAATGACTCATTTTGGTATTGAGATCCATCAAGCGTTGTTAGATAAAATAGAATTATTAAAATAAAAATATATAAAAATATATTATTTTATTTTTTATTGAAATATATCATAATCGATTCATTATAATATATATAAAATGCACAAAGAAATAAATATAATATATTTTTATCGTATTTTTTTCACTTTTTAGAAAAAAATATCCAAACGTACAAAAATAAATAATAATATGATGAAAATAATAATATATTTTCATCATATTTTCTTATGTCACATAATGCAATATACCCACAATCTCAAATGAAACATAAAATTATTGCTCATGTGTCTTAAAAATTATAAATTATAAAAAATATATCATAACCGAATCATTATAATATATATAAAAATAAATAAATATTTTTTTATTATATTTTTTAATTACATTGTAACTAATATTCTAGCAATTGTAAATTGAAATCTTAAACCACCGTTTGGTTGGGAAACAAAATCTAGAATAAGATCTTATTCCGGTTTTATTTTCCAAAGAACGTACTTGGTTATGGGTGAGAACAGCAGTTTTCGTATTTCTGAAACAAGTTTGAACAAGCTGGTATAAGGCTGAATAGTAGATATAATTTTTTTTAATATCATTATTTAAGATTATTTGACAATAGTTAATTAAATAAGTTAAATTATTATTTAATTAATATTTTTATATTAATTAAGTAGATAAAATATTATTATTTTTTAATTATAATTATTTTTATTTATACTATTTTAATATAACTATTCAAATTAGAGATATACGAATATCCGAAATTTTATCTGAATTCGAATCCGAACTGAATGGATTTATCCGATGTTAAACCGATGTTAAACGGATATGAATTCGGATATGGATATAAAAAAGAGCAATGCTACCTGTACACCCCGAAGGGGTGTACATCATACACCTCCACCATTTTAATGGTGACGATACTTTTTACGGGTCACATCAAGTGACCCATCATCACACCCCCACCCTTAGATGGGTGGGGTGT
Organism: Tillandsia leiboldiana; assembly: GCA_029204045.2. NCBI lineage: Eukaryota > Viridiplantae > Streptophyta > Magnoliopsida > Poales > Bromeliaceae > Tillandsia > Tillandsia leiboldiana. The sequence goes on along the minus strand of CM055063.1, from coordinate 53,791,663 downwards.
ATGATGTACACCCCGAAAGGGGTGTACACATAGCATTTTCCTATAAAAAAGGAAAATCCGACGGATTTAGATTTGAATTTGAATATGAATTTTGATTGTATCCGATCTGAATCCGAACTCGACCCGAAACCGAATTAATTTTACATTATATAATATATGTGTATATAAAAAATTGATATTATATTTAAATTTATATTTTAAAAATTAAAATTTAATATAATATATTTTAAAATATTATAAAAAAAATTTAAATTTTTGGATTCGAATTTGGATTCGGATTTTGAATTTTTGATCGGATTTGAATTTGGATATAAATTTTTAAAATTTGTCGGATTCGAATTCATATTCAGATTTGATAGTCGGTTCGGATTCGAATTCGAATTTTTAAAAATTCGTTCGAATCCGATCCATTTACATTCCTAATTCAAATACTATTTTTTTTCATTTTAAAAAATAATTTAATTTTTATTTTGTATATGGGCTTGAAATAAGTGGGTCCCAGGGAACAGGAACCGCGCGGGGCCTACTTATTATACGTGGCAGGCGATTAGTGCTGCCACGTCGGATAACACTAGCCGTTGGAGCAAGTGGGCCCCACGCGCACAGAACTCCCGCTGCGAAACACGGCAACGGTCAAAAATAGCAGTAGTGGTTGTTCCCCCACCCCATCCCCCCCGCTAACTGACGTCCGTCTGATGGAGATCGGACGGTGCGAGATTTTTCGAAGATTTTTTTAAAAATTCCCTTCGCAGTTTTTTTTTTTGTTTTTTTTATGACGTGGCACGGACAGACACGATCCTCTGGATGGGGGGCCGTGGGGCCCACGCGTCACGAGCAGGGCGGTTGTTGAGGAGCCGCGGGAACTGTGCCCGCGTGATTTGATTTGATTTTTCTTTTAAATTAATTTTATTTTGTGTTAACTTTGTACTATTTCGTATGAAAATATAGAATAGTATATATATTTTTAAAAAATTTAATATTTAATTTTTTTTAAAAAATAAGTATTTTTATATATATTTATTTGATTTTTTTACTGTTAGTTTGCTGATTATTTTTTAAGAAAACATAAATTAAATATTAATTGTCATTACAAATATATTTTTTAAAAATTTTAAATATAGAATTAATTGCATATAGATTTTTAAAAATTCTTTAATCATTAGGTTAATGACGTCGGAAAAAATTTAAAATTTTATTTCTATATGCTTCTATTGAACTAGGTCATACTCAACGGTGTCGATATTCGATTGAAAAACTTTATTATCGAAAACAAATGAATGACGACGAATTTTATTTGCTACTGATAGTATTTTAGCTCTAACATATATATATATATATATATATATATATATATATATATATATATATATATATATATATATATATATATATATATATATATATATATAATTGAGTTTTTATATTTGTAAAAGTATCAAGTCATTATTGTTTATAGGTTTTAATCTTTGGATGAAAAAATATATGGTTAAAATGATAATGGGTCACTTAAGTTAAGTGAGTGATTGATGAAATAGAATGATCTAAGAAATAAAATTAATTATCTCTTATAGCATTTCATATCCTCACAAATGTATTATACATTTTGCCTACAAAGTTTAATGGATAAAAAATATATAATAAAAGAAATGTTTTCCCCTCAAAAGAAATGTTGAATTTTGAGATGTGGGAGTAAAACATAACAACTCATTTGTTTCTAGAAGGATCTCCTAAATTATTGTGAAACATAGCTTAGGTAGGTATGTCAACAGGTGGGATTTGGAGGAATTTTTAAAAATTCAAATTCGAATTCGATTTTATATCCGAAATTTGAATTTGAATTTGTGATTTTAAAAATTCAGATCCAAATATGAATCCGATCAAAAATTTAAAATTTGAATTCGAAAATCAAAATCCAAAACAATTTTCTCTTTTCCTTTTTAAAGTATTTCAAAACTTATCATATTAAATCTAACTTTTTAAAATATAAATTTAAATATTTATATACACATATATTATATAACGTAAAATCAATTCGGGTTCGGATCGGCTATAGTCAAAATTCATATCAAAATTTAAATTTATCGAATTTATGATGAATTTTTAAAAATTTGAATTCTAATCCTACTATCAAATTCAAAATTTAAATTTGAACTCGAATCCGACGAATTTTAAAAATTTTTATTCAAATTCGAACCTTACCAAAAATCTAAAACCCAAATCCAAACCTAAAACCGAAAATTCAAACCCAAAATAATTATCTCTTTATAACATTGCAAAACATATTACATTAAATTTAAAATTTTAAAATATAAATTTAAATATAATATCAAATATTTACATACACATATATTGTATAATATAAAATTAAATCGGATCCGGATCGAATAGAGTAAGAATTCATATCCGAATTCAAATTCTTTAGATTTTTATTTTTTATTTTGTTATCCGAAATCATATCTGTTCAAGATCGGATAAATTCTTCATATTCAGATTAATTTTACTCCAAATATGAAGCACAACTAATTTGCCTCAATATTAGTGCTTAAATATAGAATTATAATGAAATGAAAGAAAATTCTCAAGAACAATCCTCAACATGAGACTATTTCATCGATCATGATGATATTTTGAGATTCATGAAATTTATATGATGGACGACGAATGAATTGTTTTTTTGTGTAAATCATAGTTTAGCACTTTTATTCTAAATTAGTGGAGGTATTCATGCGCTGCGTCGGATTGATATTGTTGAATAAATCAAATAAAATAAAAACGATAAAAAAAATTAATAAGATAAAAATTCAACCATAGATTGAAAACATCACAGAGTAACAAATTCATTCCAAATCATCCAAATACATAATAAAAATTACAATTTCTTCTCAGCAAACACCGCGATCCAAGAGAATCAGAGGAGGAATCACTATGGGGCGTAGAACTCGACGACGACGAATCACTATGGAGCGTAGAACTCGACGACGACGAAGGAGTGATTGAAGACGGTATCGGCGAAATTGAAGACGTCGAGGGCGAGCACCGAAGAGGGCTTCGCCTCCTCCGTCATTTAACATAATAATAAAAGGGTTAATTACATACGGCTCCCTGTAAACATATCGAATAGCAAATATATCCCTACAAAGTTCAACTTTTTATATTTATCCCTTCAAAAATTCTAAGTTATTCATATATATTCTTCCGGTTTATTATCGTTAGTTCACTGTTTATTTTTTAACAGATTATATGTGAAATGACAATTTTGCCCTTTAAAAAATATCCCTTCAAAAAATAATGTAGAAATATCTAGAAAAGTAAAAAGATAAATTTAGCTCACTAACTAACCAAGATTAAGTATTTAACTTATGATTAACTAGATTTTTCTAACAGAGATAGACGGTAGGGATATATATGAATAACATTGAATTTTTGAAAGGATAAATATGAAAAGTCGAACTTTGTAGGGATATATCTGCTATTCGATAGGTTTACAGGGAGTCGTATACAATTAACCCATAATAAAATGATGGGAAGAGAGAATAGGAAAAAAAACAATAAAGGGAATGGAAAAAGGTAAAGAAAAGAATTGCGTTAAATAAAAAATGAGATAATTGCCTGTGTATCCTTGAAATCTGAAGAAATATCTAATTTATCCCTTTTATTTTTTTCTTTCCAATATACCCTTCATACGTTCCAGCGTTATTAAAAATATCCCTACCGTTTTCCTTTGTTAAGTTAACTAGGGTTAAACTAGAGTTAAATAATAATCGGAGTTAAAAACTACTAGAGTTAAATAATAATCGGAGTTAAAAATTATCAGATATACCTATTTTGTCCCTATCTATCAAAACTATTGAAAATTTTAAGGGTACATAAGAAAAGTTAGTTATGGTAGAAGGGTATATTTGAAAAAGCAAAATGATAATTTCACACAGATAACGGCAGTTCCAAACGGTACACTAACAGAGTTTAACTTCAGGGGTGTTTTAGAAAGAAGTTGGAACGTAAGAAGGATAGTTTTAATATTAGCCTTCTAAGAAGGGTAAATCTAAAAACAGAAAAATTTTTAGGAGTATATAGAAAATTGCCCCATAAAAAATAATATTCCTACGTGTAGAATATGACCAATTCATGTAAATTTATTAGCATAAGGCATTGGGTGCCCTTGAATATCCCCTCAAATGCAGCTGATGATTCAAATTTTTCACACAGCAGATGCGTCGAACAACAAACTGAAAAAGGTGGAACAACACCACCAATTATCAACTGCATTTCAGGGGACTTTGTATGGTACCCCTTATTAGCAATAAGCAACTTTGGGTTAAAACAAATCAAATCTCCTTATCACCATAGATCATGACCAAACCATAACATCAAAAGCACTAAAAAAAAAAAAAAAATCGCATTTTGCCTAATGAATTTGTGTTTAGACTTTAATATACCAAACCACTTTGTGTTTCAAAATGATCGAGTCGAGTCGAGTCGAGTCGAGTTTCAAAATGATCAACTATCTCAATATGATAGCATTTTACAACAAGACTTAAACAAAGTCAGAAGCAATAATGAGCTGCAGTAAGGAAGTGAAGATACTAACAAGCTACGAGAATCGCTAACGTACGACGTTAAAGAGCCTCACACCGACGACATGTACAAAGGGAAACAGTCGGCGACAGTCGCTGAAGACGACAACCTTTATCTGGTCTCGGACCTCGGCTAATTTGTAACAAAATGGTACCTGGAGTCGACGTAGCTCTCCACGTCCCAGAGGAACGACCCGAAAGTCACAGCCTCCAAAATCAGCCTTCGCAACCCCGCAAAGCTTATCTTGATAAGCTCGTCGTTAGAAGCGTCGATAGTCCCTTGAGGCGTGATTACGATTTCGGGCCGCCCGAATAGCGCCTCGGTATGCTTCTCGAGGATGCTGAAGGATTCCTTTGACCGTATCGTCGCATACCTCTGCAGAGTCTCGTGATCGAAGGACATGACGTAGGACCTCAACAAGCTGGGTTTCACCGCTTGGCCAGGCCCACCGGACCAAGAAGGGGCGGTCGTCGTCGGCCCCCCAGGTCGGGACTCGTCCCGTATAACTTGTTTAATGGCGCTCTCCTCTTCGTCCGTTCCCCACGGAAGGTTCTTCATCGACTTCTCAAGCTGAAACCTTTGGTCCACTCTTTTCAGGAAATAGCCGTACATCACAGAAGCAGCATAGACTTGCCCGACCCTAAGCTTGCTGATCGGCGCGACGGAGTTAGAGTCGGCCAACCGCTGCCCTAAGATTAGAGATAAATGGTTCTTGATCATTTCGTACGATTCGGGGGAATGGAGCCGTTCGAGCTTCTCTTCCTCCGCTAGTGGCCATTGATCGGCGCTTTGAGAACGGTGAATTGATCGGGAAAGGGCGGGGACTAGCGAGATATCAGCAGCCACAAACTTTTGAACTACAAATGCATAGAGAATCTCCTCCAAAGCCCTTCTCCTCTCCTTAGCTCTCACCTCCGAGATTCTCCTATTAATCCCAAAACATTAAAACGATGTCATTTTTTTCACTAACCGACCCGAAATTAACGACGAAACAGCATAAAATCATTGGCTTTTGTTTCCTTTCGGGTTAATAATAACAAATTCTCCTCGAAATAGAAACGCGATTCTAAGGCCCGAAAGCAGAAGCTCCAATCTAAAGCCTCTAACTTTACCGTAGATGGGAACAGTTAGGTGGGGCCGTATATTTGCGATTAACCCTTTTGCTTATTAATTACCTGTACAAAACGAGTTCGCTGCCGGAAGGGGTCGGCTCCTCCTTGTTCTTCTCGGCCTCGCGGTCGGTTTGGAGCTGATCCAGCTGCTGCTCCACGGCCGCGGGGAGGAGGTGGGGGTGGCTGATGAGCATCTGGGAGAGGAATTGCCCAACTGGGGACTCCAATTGAAGAGGAGCTATAGGAGAAGAAGAAGAAGAAGAAGAAAAACCTGAGGAGGAAGCCGACGACGCCCTAACCCTAATGCTCCTCCTAGTACCAAATTGGCTCTGTCGAGAGGCCAAATCAAACCAAATTGAATAAAAATTGCATCAAAATTGAAGCATTTTATGGAAGCATCAACAACACAGATCAGGTTGGAAGGTTCTATAACCAAATTGACTCGTTCGAGCGGCCAAATCAAATCAAACCAAACTGCACCAAAATTGCATCAAAATTGATACTTTTTATCGAAATATCAACAAGATGGATGAGATTGAAGGTGTTGTAAACCAAATCCTAACGCTTCATCTACACCAAATTGGCTCTTTCCAGGGGCCAAATCAAACCAAATTGCACAAAAATTGCATCAAAATTGAAGCATTTTATGGAAGCATCAACAACACAGATCAGATTGAAGGTTCTATAACCAAACTGACTCGTTCGAGGAGCCAAATCAACCAAACTGCAACAAAATTGCATAAAATTGATACTTTTTATTGAAATATCAACAAGATAGATGAGATTGAAGGTGTCGTGAACCAAATCCTAACACTTCATCTACACCAAATTGGCTCTTTCGAGGGGCCAAATCAAAACAAATTGCACAAAAATTGCATTAAAATTGAAGCATTTTATGGAAGCATCAACAACACAGATCAGATTGAAGGTTCTATAACCAAATTGACTCGTTCGAGGGGCCAAATCAAACCAAACTGCACCAAAATTGCATCAAAATTGATACTTTTTATCGAAATATCAACAAGATAGATGAGATTGAAGGTGTTGTAAACCAAATCCGAAGGTGTTGTAAACCAAATCCTAATGCTTCATCTACACCAAATTGGCTCTTTCGAGGGGCCAAATCAAACCAAATTGCACAAAAATTGCATCAAAATTGAAACATTTTATGGAAGCATCAACAACACAGATCAGATTGAAGGTTCTATAACCAAACTGACTCGTTCGAGGAGCCAAATCAACCAAACTGCAACAAAATTGCATAAAATTGATACTTTTTATCGAAATATCAACAAGATAGATGAGATTGAAGGTGTCGTCAACCAAATCCTAATGCTTCATCTACACCAAATTGGCTCTTTCGAGGGGCCAAATCAAACCAAATTTTTATAAACCAAATTCTAAGGGTCCATCTATAACCAAATTGACTAGTTCGAGAGGCCAAATCAAACCAAACTGCACCAAAATTGCATCAAAATTGATACTTTTTTATCGAAATATCAACAAGATAGATGAGACTGAAGGTGTTGTAAACCAAATCTTAATGCTTCATCTACACCAAATTGGCTCTTCCGAGAGGCCAAATAAAACCAAATTGCACCAAAATTGCCTGAACGACCAACAGGAAAGATCAAATTGAAGGTTTTACAAACCATACCTTGAGAAATCCGTTTCCGAATCGGGATTTGGGATCGAAATAGAGCGAATTGGGCATCGGCGAAGCGATAATACGCGATCTCGCCCCCAAATTAGGGCTTTCAGATAGGCATAACGGGGATCGAAGAGCCGCTGCCGCTTCCATGAGATCGAGATCGATTTCGCCCCAAATCACCAAAACCCTAATTCAAAACAAAATCGGGAACAACGAGGGATCAAATTGGGTTCCAAAAATCAAAAAAAAAAAAAAAAAAATTCCCTTACCAGCCGAGGAATTGGGGAAATGGAGATCGAAATGCGTTAGGGTTAGGGTTAGGGTTAGGGTTAGGATTTGGGGATTTGGTCGAGATATAAATAAATAGAAAAATTAATAATGTGGGAAAAAAAAATTAGGATTTGGGGCACGGCGCGTAAAGAGACGATGCGATTTTTATATATAATATAATTAATTAATTATTAATTACGTAATAAAAATGTGTTTAAAGTTGGTTATTATTTCGAAAATGCCATTGTTAATCAAACATGTCCAGAATATCCGAAAACTAATAATCGATCCGGATCCGAAAAAAATAAAAAATGAATAGTTTACAGTAAAAAAAAATTATTCATTAAAATTTCGAGCATAAAAAAGATTTGAGCTAATTTTTTTTAAAAAATTATATAATAATAGATGCATGTGTTTTGGAGTAATATTTTATAATAGGTGCATATATTTTAATAAAATCTATAAAAATTATATTTATATGGATACTCATATTACCCATACGTATCCGATTCATATTCACTTTTAAGCGGATAGTTACTATCTATTACTGTTCAAATATATTCTATAAATATATTAGTAACTTAAGTACACAGACCCTATCGAAGTTAAATAGATAAAAATTTTTTTTTCTACCTATTTTTTTAAAAAATACGAATACAATATATCAACTATCCGAATCCGACCCGATCCGTGAACACCTCTATTATTAAGCTAATATAGTATTTGGCCTAATTACAATTTAATTTAGAATTTCCTTATTTTCTATTTTGTATATTTTTTTTTTCAGACAATATTATATTTTTAGGATAATATCTAATAAACTCTTCAAAACTTTATAAATATAATTTAGTATTTTAATAATTTTAAAATAAGTTTAAAAAATTTAAATAATAATCAGGGTAAATAAGCAAAGAGCAACGCTATCCATACATCCGAAATTGGGATGGATGGGATGTATATCATGCATCCGATTTCGAATGTACAAAAAATATTTTTCATAAGCAAAAGTCATTATAAATTTATAATTTTAGATAAAAATTAGCGGTAAAATGCTCGCTCACGATGACTAATTTTGATATAAAATAAATTTTTAAATTTTTTTTTTTTTTGAACCTATACAATATTATGATGAAATGTAGAATTAAAATTAACATAAGCTTTATAATTTACTATATGATGTCATTTTTTATTTTATTTTTTTGTGCTAGTTTGTAAGTCCCACCACCCAAGAAGTCTCATGGAAAAGTATTTTTTAGGAAACAAAATAATTGTGAAAATTGAAAAAAAAAATCATGAAATATGAAAAAAAAAAAAAAAAAATTTATTATTTTTGAAACCAAACTAATTTTGATGATAATAGACGCATTAGGGCATGTTTAATTACATGTTTTTATAATGGAGTATAGTTAGAGATACGTGCAGCTGGTATTACAAGAGTTATGATTATATGTATCTTATTGATTGAATGCTATGTATCACAAGTGTTTCTATAAGTATCGCATGTTCGTGTCGAACACTCGCGTGTCTGTGTCAGACTCGTGTCCGATGCAAACACTTTTTGGGCGCGTATTTTTTTTTTTTTTTTTTTTTTGAGAAAAAGGTAGCACGCTACCCGCTTCATTCATAGCGAAATTGAATTAGGCAAACAGAGTGAGACAACAAGGTCTCAAGAAAAAAGAAAAAAAAAGAAAAAAAAGAAAAAAAGAAACCAAGGTTACAGAAAACAAGGTTACGGAGAAACCGGAGGGTCGTCGTTCGTCAAGCAAGCATCGCACCCACCGAACTGGCCCCCGACCAACCCCCACCGCGTAGCAAGGCTATTGACCCAATTAACGGCAAGTAGGGGGTCAATAACAGAATGCTGAAAGATCGCTTTATTCCTAATTGACCAGATCGCCCACCAGATAATTGACAAACAGACCAAGTTCGACTCTGTCGACCTGGACCCATCTCGTGACATCTACATTTCCCAAAGGCGTTTCGCATTGTCACCCAAATCCTTATTGCTCAAGTCGTTCGACACCTTCCACATCACAAATCTAGTGAAAACGCACTCCGTGAAAAGGTGATCAACGGTTTCAAAATTAACGCCACAGAGCACACAAAGTGTGTTCCCCGTCCATCCCCTTTTAAGGAGGTTGTCGGCTGTCGAAAGTCGCTTTTTGAGAACCAGCCACACAAGGATGTGAACTTTAGTCGGTAATCGAAGTTTCCATAATTGTTTCGAGCAATTGTCCCTTAGGCCTCCGTTGCTAAGCACGGCGTAGGCCGACTTAACAGTAAAGACGCATTTTGCATTCCAGCGCCACACCACTCCATCAGGTCCTTGCCCAACCCTGAACCGCTCCAAAAGCTCTTTTAGTTCAATGGTGTGACCACTAGTTAGGCATCCAATCGGTCCGTACCCATTAAAAATTTTCTCCCAGCTCCATCCACTGCGATCGAGGCACTCACAAACCTTTAGCCATTTTTTCTCAGCTCTGTCAAAAACATCAGGGAAAAGATACTGCAGTGTTACCTCTCCACACCATCTATCCTTCCACAGGTTTATCGATTTCCCGTCCCCTAATACGTACGACACCCCTCATTTGAAAAACTCCCTGGTGTAGAGAACAGTCTTCCACCATTGCGAAGCCGGCCTAAAGGATCGCCCCTCCCAAAGGGGTCTTCTCCGACTGTAGTACAATGATCTAACCTAGCAAGCGCTGAAATTATAAATAATTTATTTACTCGTATATAGTTGAAAAGTGCATTTATAAAATTTTATCGCTTTATATATGAAGGGGTGAGATTATTACCCCCTTATATGAAAAATATATATATATTTTTGTATAAAAAGTTATTACGATGGTAACTTACATTCTGTTTAAAATTACTCTTTTCAACTGCTGCAGTTGAAGTTACAACAAATTTAGACATAATTTTAACTGTTGTAGTTGAATTTTTTTTGTATAATTTCAACTGCATCAGTTGAATCAAATATATCAAACTAAATATTATATTCGAATCTGTATATAATTATAATTACAGAACAGTTGTAATAATACGTAACCAAATAATACTTCAGAATGAAATGAGAGTTCAAGAAGCAACTCATTACAAAGTTTCATGTATCACAAACTTCGGTGTTTAGATCTTAACGTCCTTCACTTCAGACTTACGGATGGATCACCAGTCACTTCAGACACTTCAGACTTCCGAATGAATCACCAGACGATGTGAGGCGCACTTCAGACTTCCTGATGGTAAATCAGTTCTGATATCAAATGTAACAATCTCAGATTTTCAGATGATAAATCAGCTCTGATACCAAATATAACGATCTGATCCGTTAACATTAATAACTCGTTGATTCAAACCGCACATTCCTTCATCCAAGGGATGAAAATTTATGAGTACGAAAAAATTTTACTCATAAGAGTATAATAGTCGGACCCTCTCTCTCTCTCTCTCTCTATATATATATATATATATATATATATATAGAGTTGGGCTGGAATGCTATTGATAGCACCAACCCAACTTTGCCACCCATTTTGTAGCCATTAGATTGCATTGAGATTCGTATAAGTCCTTTAATTAAAAAGAAAAACTTTTTACTTTTTACTTTTTCTTTTTACTTTTTCTTTTCTTTTTTTTTCATTAAAGAGCCTACACGGATCTCAATGCAATCCAATGGTTACAAAATGGGTGGCAAAGTTGGGTTGGTGCTATCAATAGCATTCCAGCCCAACTCTATATATATATATATATATATATATATATATATATATATATATATATATATATATATATATATATATATATATATATATATATATATTCACCAACAAAGGAGAATCCAATCCAATCCATTCAATGAATGGGGCCCACCAAACAATTCACTTCAACATTTTTTATTTTTTTTTTAACTTTTTTGTTTTAAACTCCAACGGTCGGATTCCGTAATCCATTGTCGGCACTCCGTACACCCACCCTCGTGAACCGTCCGTATCAAAACAACCCCTGCCCCGCCACGGAACACATTGTTCCCTGCACCGGGTGTATAAGTGTACTCCGCTACACCACGCTTATTAATAAAGATTAAATTCATACAACTCCCACTAAATATATTAAATAGTAAATATATTCATACAAATTTTAATTTTTTATATTTATATTTTTAAAAATAATAAGTGGTTCATATATGTCATTTTGGTTTGTTATTATTACTTTACTGTTTATTTTTTAATAGAATATAAGTAAAATATTAATTTTGCCCTTGTGAATATATCCCTCGAAAAATTCCAACGATTAAAAAAATATAATTAAATATAATATTTGAAATGATAAAAAAATAAATCTATCTCGCTAATTAACTAAGGTTAAATATTTAACTTATGGTTAATTGTGTTTTTAACATATATGAATAACTTAGAAAAAATATGAAAAAATTAAACTTTATAGGAATATATCTGCTATTCGATATGTTTACTAGGAACTGTATGAAATTAACTGTAATAATAATATTCAATGATTAACTAGGAGGTGTTCAATTTTCTCCGAAAAATATTAAATTTTAGTTTAGTACAATATATATTAAATTTGATATTTTAAAATTATAAATATAATTAATGTAATCTAAATAATCTATGCATAAATGAAAATTCACATATTTTAAAATATAGTTACCTGGATATCAAATGGTCTAAAAAAATCTACCAAAAAAAACCACTAATTAATTTGTAAAAAATTAGTATATAACTTTTATAACAAAAATATATATATATATATATATATATATATATATATATATATATATATATATATATATATATATATATATATATATATATATATATATATATATATATATATATATATAGAGTTGGGCTGGAATGCTATTGATAGCACCAACCCAACTTTGCCACCCATTTTTTAGCCTTTAGATCGCATTGAGATTTGTGCATGCTCTTTAATGAAAAAGAAAAGCTTTTTACTTTTTACTTTTTCTTTTTACTTTTTCTTTTTTCTCTTTTTCATTAAAGAGCATGCACAAATCTCAATGCGATCTAAAGCCTAAAAAATGGGTGGCAAAGTTGGGTTGGTGCTATCAATAGCATTCCAGCCCAACTCTATATATATATATATATTGATTTTGTAAAAAATTAGTAGATAACAATTAATGAGTTAGATATTGATTTTGAGATCTCTATTATAGAGTTTGTTTTTTTTAAAAAAAATTGGTATATGGAATGTAATGTGACACCCCTGAAATTTGGATTAGCTCTATATATAAATGATATAATATGACTAAATCTCTTAACTCGGCTATAACATTTTGGATGGTAGCAAGACCCAAGAGGTTAAGAGAGTTAAGCGTGCTAGAGCTAGAGTAGTTCTAGAATGGATGACCCCCTCGAAAGTGGGGCGTCACATGTAATTATAGGCATATAAAATTATTTATATTGTGCCATATAAAATAACAAAAAGGTGTAATTAAAAATAAATAATAAATTTTAGTAGAAGAGTATTATATATATATAAATAATAAATTTTAGTAAAAGAGTATTATATATATATATATATATATATATATATATATATATATATATATATATATATATATATATATATATATAGAGAGAGAGAGAGAGAGAGAGAGAGAGAGATCTAGAAAGAGGTGATCCTGGAAAGTGTGGCGTCATATGTAATTATAGGCATATAAAATTATTTATATTGTGCCATATAAAATAACAAAAAGGTGTAATTAAAAATAAATAATAAATTTTAGTAGAAGAGTATTATATATATATAAATAATAAATTTTAGTAAAAGAGTATTTTATATATATATATATATATATATATATATATATATATATATATATATATATATATATATATATATATATATATATAGAGAGAGAGAGAGAGAGAGAGAGAGAGAGAGATATCTAGAAAGAGTTGAGCTGGAATATTATCGATAACAAACGAGTTTCGTTGCTACCCATTTGTTTCGATGATGAAATTTCCAAATTGACAATCGGTATCGTTGAATGTGATTTAGATCATTTAAACTGTCTGAAAATTACATTTCAAATCTGTTCGACATCGTTGATCTAATGATCAAGGGGTTGCAAAATTTGTAATTTTAATGATAAATATGAGTCTTTTGTTTGTTTAATATATAGTATAAAGAATTCTAAACTAATTAAACTTTGGTTAAAAAAAAAACTAAACTATTTAAAATAAGATCTATACTCATGATATTGATTACGAGACTCCTATATCGTTACTTTTTGAAGGATATTTAGTTTCAGCCGTTCATTTTTGTGTCTATTTGATGGACAAGAAAAGAATATTGAAAAAATATGAAATTTAATTTTTAAATAGTTTAAATGATCTGAATCATATTTAACGATATCGATCGTCATTTTGAAAGGTCTATAATCGAAAACAAATGAGTGGCAACGGAGTGCATTTGCTATCGATAGTATTTCAGCCTAGCTCTCTCTCTTTCTCTCTCTCTCTCTCTCTCTCTCTCTCTCTATTTTAGTTCAACAAAACTAGTGACCATACCTGCAAATATGCGGATAAACTGCGGATATGGATAGAGATTGTCGAGTCTACATTGATCCAATAGGTGGGGTTCTTCCTGCAGTCATTTGATGTAACTAGCGAGTCTACGCCACCCTTTAGATATGTGGGGTATAAGATATACACCCACTATCAGATGTATGAGTAGCATCACTAATTTGAGACATTGTAGTTGTTGTACCACCACACGGTTCATCATCGTCCGCTTCATGATCCAACGACAATCACAATTGCGGGCCCCACACGACCGATGTGTCAGATCGTTGGTGTCAACCATTAATCCCAAAAGCTAGAGCTGTTAGAAAGATATAACCAATTCGCTTAAAGCATATAGATACAACGCTCACATGTCTCGATTGTAACTCTGCATAACCAACCACACACCACTTCGAATATAACTTGTCCGAACCCGACCTTCCACCATTTTGAACGTAACTAGGCCTAACCTGACCTCCCGTCGTCGGCAAGATGCATGCCCATTTAAGCCAACAATCTCCTTCCGGCACTTGCACAAATTCGCAGCATGCGAGAATCAAATTTGTGACTTCTAGCTCTGATACCACTTATCGAATCGTTGGCGCTAATTATTAATTCCAAAGGCTCAAGCTGTTAGAAAGATGCAACCAATTCACTTAAAGCATACAGACGCAGCATCCACAGGTCTCGATTGTGTCTCGACCCAATTAGTTTCACGCCACTTCGAATATAATTTAGTCCAACCCGACCTCCCGTCATTCTGAACATGACTCAGCTTAATCTGTCCTTCCGCTACAAGGTAGGATGCTGGCCTATTTAAGCTAACACGATGTACATCGATGTACAAGAAATTATTATTCAGCGCTAGTAAGAGTGTGTTAAGTACAGTAATTAACTTTGACTCACCCTAAAACATATAAAATCTACTTGAACTAGGAAACATCTTAAACATGCTACCCAATTTTTAAAAATTTTGATTTTATTATCCAACATTTTAATTTATTTAATTTGAGCCACTCAATTGTACTTTGACTTAAAAAATTTAAGTAATTATTTTATTTTTAGAAGTTTATAGTTACGAGAGTAATATGACATATATTAACTAAAACTGTAAAGATAAACGACGCATTCAAATTATAAAGTCAAAGTACTGTTGACTAACTCGAATTAAATAAATTGAAAGATTGAATAGTAAAATAAATTTTTTGAAAAGTTGAATAATCAATTCAAAATGATCTATAGTTCAGGTGAATTCTATACTCAACCAATTGATTTTCGACCGTAACTGCATGTCAACTTTTATGAAAAAATATGAAAAAAAAAAATAAATTATTAATGACAAATTTTTTTTATTTTTGTGTTATTCATTAATTAAAAATTCTAATATTTTTAAAAAGTTTAATATTTATATATCAAATAGTTTCATAATGTGAAAGTGTTAATTTACTATTTTTATTTTGATATTTTTTATAAGATAATAAAATATCAAAACTTATAATTTACAAGTCAATAATTTATGCTTAACTGCTACATGGTTTGCCCATTTTTATTATAAAATAAAAAGATAATTATAAAATAGTGAAATAAAAAAAATTATTAATAGCTCTTTAAAAATTTTATTTTAATCTTCTGAAATAGAGTTTCTTTTTTGAAATAATATCTTATATATTCTTCAATATTTTAGAAATATCTTATTTACTATTTTTTTTTTTTCAAATATACTCTTTATATATTCTTCCGTTATTAAAAAATACTCCTGCTGTTGCTACTCATTAAATTATTTCGAGTTAAATTCGAGTTAAATTTTTATTCGAATTAAAAAAATTTAAAATATCTATTTTATTCTTAACTTAAGAACATATAAATAAAAACTGATTAGGATAAAAAAATATATTTTAAAAAATAAAATAATAATTTTATAGAGATTAACAGTTCACTAATTTAAATTGTAACTTTGGAAGTTTATTTGAAAAAAATTGGAGTGGTAAAAAAATATTTTTAATATTAATGTTTTAAGAGGAGTAATTAAGAAAATCGAAAATTTGTAGGGTAAGAAAGTAATTGCCTTTTAATTTTTTGGGTTAATTATATACATGTCCCTGCAAATATGTCGAATTGTAAATATATCCTTGCAAAATTCAACTTTTCATATTTATTCCTTCAAAAATCCAAAGTTTTTCAAATATGCCCCTCTGGTTAATCCCCGTTTGGAATCTGTTTATTTTTTAACAGATTCGATGTGAAATGACTTTTTTGCCCCCTTACAAATATATCCCTCCAAAAGCAATACCATTATACTTGTTACAAAAATGCCCCTCTCCAAAAATCATAAAATTCTATTATCAAAATAATTTTTTTTTTTCCTTTTTTTTTTTTGTGGTATAATATGGAAAGGGTAAATATGTAAATTCAATTTTTAATCTAACCAAGGTTAAGTATTTAATCTAGGGTTAAATCAACTTTTTTAACAGAGATAGACGGTAGGGGCATATTTGAATAACGGTGAATTTTTAAAGGGATAGATATGAAAAGTTGAATTTTACAAGGATATATTTGCAATTCGATATATTTGCAGGGATATGCAATTATTAACCCTAATTTTTTTATTGGTGCGGTGTATGAGATTTAGTTATACACCGGGTGCAGGAGAAAACCTCTACGTCCCATCACTCTCGTTCCCTTGTGATCCAACGGTTAGTACTTAGTACCTGATGTGGGCCCCACACCGTCCTTTTCTTCAGGTGAACCGTAGGAACTAATTTAGTAGACCGAGTGCACTGACGTGGTAAATTTTGATTGGGTACTATTTTTCCTCTCATAATTAATGGAGTAAAAAAATTGTTACTGCGATGTAGTCGCATCAAAACGCCGGACGAAATAAACATGCGCAAAATTGAAATGACTAAAATACCCCTCGGCCATTTTCAAAATTTTAATGTAATTTATATAGAGACCCCCTCAACATAAGAAATTATGAAATAACCCTATCAGCAGATATTTTTTTTTTTATTTGTTATTTATATTAAATATATAAATATTTTATTAAATTTATTTAATCATTTTTAGCATACAAAATTAAGTCAATTAGCTATTCTTATCTATTGGGAATTTTAAAGTAGGTCACGCAATTTTTTTTATTCAATTAACACCCTATAATTTTTTTAATTAGTGCAGTTTAAATTATTTCTATTGCTTATAGAGATGTAATTAATTTGGTTTTGTTTAATTTTTAGGTAAATTTTAAATTGATCTGATTTTTTTATTTGAAAAAATTTACAATCAAACCGAACTGATTTATATTAGAACTAATTCAAACCAAACCAAATTAATTCCAAATCAATTTTCAATTTTTTTTATTTTTATGAATTAATTTATACTTTAAAATTTATAATTAAATTATTGTTAAATTACACACAAAAAAATAATTATAAAACATAGAATTTTTCAAATGGTGTTGATATACAATCAATATTCGATCATCTATATAAAATTTTAATAAATAATTTATACAAAAAAATATAACTATTTGGTTATCATTTTTGGTTCAGTTCGATTAAGAAGTATGTTTAAACCGAATCAAAATTGAAAAAATTGAACCGCAATGAACTAAAAACTATATAAATCGAATCAAATCGTATACACCCTGTTAAAGCCGAAAAAATTACCACGTAGCAAGAAGGACGATCAACGTGGTTAACCGGCTCAATCGAATCAAAAACTGATGCGCGGTGATTTAGTCGGTCAGCTAAATCAACCGAATCGGACAAATCGAAAGGGGATACGCCATGAGCCGAGAAAAAACGTCTGAAACCGAATAAGACATAGGCGGGAATTAGCTAAAACCAAACACGATATCAGTCAACTGATTTATAAACCGACCAGAAGTAAGAATCGAGACCGGGCAAACTGAGCAAGTAATGCTCGAAATCAAGCAGGCAGAATCATAAGGCGTGGAGTCCGTGGTCGACGCGATCCTGGCCCGAACACGCTCCACTAGTCGCGGCCAAAAATCGCGCCATTACCCATAATGACGAGTGATTTTCGATAGAAACGTGATCGAGTGATACGCTATTATCTGAAAATGGCAAACAACCTTAAGAAGAATTCGCATTTCCTCTGAGAAAGAGTTTTGCAATCTCATAAGCTAGCGATTATTATTATTATTTTTTTATTTTTAATTCCAGCACCTGCTGCTTTTCTAACCTAAGTTTGTTATTTTTTTTTCTTACTTTTCAAACCCCAGTCTTTGTAAACCATTTCACTCCGAGCAATATAAGTTGATTCGGCTATTCAGGTCGAGTCTAGTTTTTAAGCTTCTTAAGAGTTTGATCAAGAATCGGTTCAACTCCTCTAGGCCGAACCTGCCATTCGAGTTTTGATTCCGTGTTTGAATTGAGAAAAATCAGTTTTAGTTAGATTCCTCTTCAATCTGATCGCTTGATTCGAAACGCGCTTCAGAGGGTCAACGATTAATCACCAACAAAGCCTTAATTTTTTAAAACAGTTATATAATAATTAAATGTAAAACAGCGGTACCAATTGTTTTAAAAGTATTTGATTTAATCTTTTTGGTGGCGGTCGATAAAACAAATTCAAATTAAAATAAGAAAAGTTTTAATAAACTTTTTAAGAAAAAGAAAATAGTTGAGGAGTAAATTTCAAATTGTTCTAGCTGAGGGGGTTTTCCATAAATTGAACGATATATCGTGCAGGGATATTTTAGTAATTTCGTCGACGCTCAGACTTTAACGCGCGAAGTAATAAAATAGTCGGGGGTCAACTCAGTGTCAAACGCCGTTATCTACGCCGTTAATTTTAACGGTTGTTAGCGCTTTAAAACTGTTCTTCTCCGTTAAATCTCTCCGTTATCTTCTCACCATCTCCTAACGTATCTTCTCTCCTCCTCTTCTTCTTCATCTTCTTCTTCTTCTCTTTTCTTTTTCTCCCCGTTGTGTTATCTGAGCTCCATTAATGGCGCTCAAAACCCTAACCCTAGAACGAACCTTAAACTGAGATTTGGTGCGCCAATGGCGGCGGCGGCGAGCTCGTGGGAGGAGGCGCTGAGGAAGATGCTTCCCCCCGGGGCTCCGTTGCCCGATGAGGAACAGCTCGACTACTCCATCGCCGTTGAGTACGATGGCCCTCCGATCCCCTACGAAGTCCCCAGGATCAAACCATTGGAGAGTCGGAGCTCCTCCTCTTCCTCCGCCGCCGCCGCCGCCGCCGCCGCCGCCGCCGCGGCCGAAGCGGCGGCTGCGGCGGCTGCGGCGCTACCCAGGGGCTACCGCTTCGCCCGATCCCGCTGCGCGGATCCGCCGCGCGGGGCGGCGACCGAGAGCGCGCGCTCCTCCTCCGCCGTGCTTCCTCAGCCCGACTCCGACGGCGCCGCCGACGCGAGCTCCGCCGCCGCCTCCGCCTCTGCCGCCGCCTCCCCTCCTCAGAACGGCCCTGAGACTGCCGATCTCGCGGCGGAGCCGCCCGGGGACCCGATCGCCGGTGCATCGCCGCCTCCTCCGCCGCCTTCTTCTTCTTCTCCGTCATCGGCTGCGGCGGCGGCGGAGGAGGAGAGGGGCGGCGGGATGGGGCGGAGGGGGGCGTGCGCCCGGTGCGGGAAGGGGAGCATCCTGAGGGATCGGGAGGCGTGCCTGGCGTGCGGCGCGCGCTACTGCGGCGACTGCGTGCTGCGGTCGATGGGGTCGATGCCGGAGGGCCGCAAATGCGTCGGCTGCATCGGTCGCCCGATCGCCGAGCCCAAGCGCTCCGCCCTCGGCAAGAGCTCCCGCATGCTCTCCAAGCTCTTCAGCCCCCGTGAGGTTCAGCAGATCATGAAGGCGGAAAGGGATTGCGCCGCAAACCAGCTCCGTCCCGGCCAGCTCACCGTCAACTCCCATGCCCTGCTGCAGCAGGAGCTCGACGACCTCTTCGGTTGCCCGTCTCCGCCGCAGAAGCTCAAGCCCGGGAGATTCTGGTATGACAAGGATTCTGGTCTCTGGGGAAAGGTATATAAGGTCCTTCTCCTTTTTCCCCTAAGATTTCAACATGTTTCTTTTGATTTTCATCATATTGTTCTTCGATTTGATACATAGATACTACCATAGTAGATCCATAATTGGTGTCAAATTTGGAGCATAGTGAAATTAGTGATAGTTAAAAATGCATACACTATTCCAAGATAATCGAGGAGGAACTATGTCGGTTTCGCCTTTGGCGTAGTTACTGTAGTGGCGAGGGATACTTCGGATAATTGGGTACGATCAATAATGTGAATGATAACACTATTCCACGGATCGGTTGGAATAGTGATCGATTCTCAGGTGCATAGAGAAAACTCCCTACCCTAAACCCTAAACTCTGAACCAGAGTCCCGTAGTAGCTTAGTTTAGTTATGGTGATGTGTACTGGAATACCTCTTTTTTGGTGATGTGTACTGGAATACCTCTTTTTTGTTCAATGGCAGGAAGGTGAGAAGCCCGATCAGATTATTAGTTCGAAGCTGAACGTGGGAGGAAAGCTACAGCCCGATGCTAGTAATGGTAATACACAGGTCTTTATAAATGGCCGTGAAATCACTAAACTGGAGCTCAGAGTGCTCAAGGTAAGAAGTACTTTGATTTTTCTGGGAGGTTAAATATATTGCTGTAGTTGCTTTGTACTCTATTCTTTAACGCGGCGTTTATTCAATTTCATGATTTTGGTGAATTTTATCCCTTGCGCAAACAAGAGTATCGAGTGTTCTTCCTCTCAACACTGCGGCTTGAGTGTGACTGAGTCGCTCATTTACGAGTTAAAACTAGAATAGATCGTTGATGTAATCGGTTCAAATATATAGATCTCCAAACTTCTAGACATTCAATTTGCTCTTGGTTTGATATTTCAAGTGGCTTAGGTTTTGCTAGTAGTTTTACAGCCTTTGAATTCTAGCGCTTTTAAGCTTCTCCGGGAACTTGATGAGAGCTTTTACTGACCTTTGTTTCAGCTGGCCAATGTACAATGCCCACGAGGTACTCATTTCTGGGTATATGATGATGGTTCCTATGAGGAGGAGGGGCAGAATATAATAAGAGGAAAAATCTGGGAAAAGGTACATTCATCTGTTGGCAAATAACTCCCGTAATTGTCTGTCTGGCTTGCCTTCTGGGAAACAGCGTCTCTACTTCAAAAACCTGAAGCTTCTAGAAAGCAGATGTTCGGTTGTAAAATACTGGAGTCTGGAGCTTTTGTCGCGGCAAGAAGCTTAAAATGAGCTTTTTGTGCCTCGAGAATAGAAGCTCCAATTTGAAACTTTTGCAGAAGATACTCAAAAAGTACTTCTCCAGAAATTCCGGCTGAGCAGAAGCGGGCCTGAAGTTGATGAACTTTTATGTTAAATTATTTGAGCAGTTATTACGTTTTGTTTTGCTAGATAGGCGTCGACTCGTCTTATTTGTTCGCTGTTCTCGTTGCCAACACCTCCTGAGAATACTCCTGGGTTGAGAGAAGACGCATCTGCACCCTCAAGTAGGCTAATTCCGGAGTATCTAGAGCAAAAAAGAGTGCAAAAACTTTTGTTGCTTGGACTAGAGGGTTCTGGATCGAGTACCATTTTTAAACAGGTAAGCTTACAAAGTCTGCGCTTAAAGTTTGATTTCCATTTTCAATTTCATCCTCATAGTTCAAAGCATGAAGAATATTACAAGGACCGATTAAGTTCTACTCTTATACTGTCTGGAAAAGGTACCACCACTAAGCAGCATCATCAAACTGGAGAAAGTAAATTTGTAATTTAGCCCTCTTTAATTTATGCTCATTCTTTCACTCATACCGGTGCTTCTACATTGTTGTATTTTGATATAAATCTGATAATTTTTAATTATCTGAACATCGTCTTACAAGAATCTATAGGAAGGAAAAGATGATGTGGCTTTATAATTTTCCACGATAACCAAATAATTTACTTGTATCAAAATATATAGGCGAAGTTCTTATACGGAAGCAAGTTCTCTCCAGAAGAAATGCATAGTATGAAGCTCATGATTCAAAGCAACCTCTACAAATATCTCAGTTTATTGCTTGAAGGACGGGAACAATTTGAGGATGAAGCTTTGGAGGAGAAAAGGAATCGCGGGCTGCATCCTGATCAGTCCGACCCTTCTGGTATAGCTCTTTTTCATTTACAATATCATCATGTTTTACGTAATCATATTAGACTTGCTGATAAATTCTTTTGCTTTTGATGAAGGTACTAATTTCCTAATCCGAACCCCTCCGATTTACCCGTTTAGGGTGGTCGGGGGATATGTTAATCGTTGTTACTCCTTTTATTAGACTTTTCATAAATTATTGGAGAATTTATTTATTTACAAAAAAGAATTAATCAACAAAATATGGAATTTTAAAACCAAATATTGCCCATGTGACACTTTTTATGGACTTTCCACATGGCGAAAGCACATTCTATGAACCGTCCGCATGGGGAAAGTTCGGAGAAACATTCTCTCTTCTGTTGCTCTGCTCATTCGAGTTTGCTATATTCTTTCTCATGAAAAGTGGAAAAAATTTCATGACATTATACTCTGATATTTGATAGTTAAATCTTCATTATGCACTCTTTCATTTCATCAGATCGTGAGCTAAAGTTGATTCGATATATGAACCGTTCACGCTGTGAAATAGAAAAAAAATAATAATGACATATAATCAGGGGAAAGCGAAGCCAAGGAAGATAGCTCGTGTGTATATTCGATAAACCAAAGGTTGAAACACTTTTCTGACTGGCTGCTGGAAATCGTGGCTATGGGAGACCTGGATGCTTTTTTCCCTGCCGCGACTCGCGAATACGCCCCTGTCGTGGAGGAGATCTGGAAAGATCCTGCAATCCAAGAGACGTATAAAA
Organism: Tillandsia leiboldiana; assembly: GCA_029204045.2. Classification (NCBI taxonomy): domain Eukaryota; kingdom Viridiplantae; phylum Streptophyta; class Magnoliopsida; order Poales; family Bromeliaceae; genus Tillandsia; species Tillandsia leiboldiana. The sequence goes on along the minus strand of CM055063.1, from coordinate 53,768,629 downwards.
GGAGGAATGAGTTGCACTCTCTTCCCGATGTTGCTGGTTATTTTCTCGATAGGGTACGCTCAATGCTATCTGGATATTTTGCATATAACCTGTGCAAATTCGCAAATACATTACTATGCTGCAAAGTTGGGATCTGCGTGCTTGTCCCCCTGAAATCCTTGTTTACTTTCAGAAAGTGCCTGTGCCAGGGCAATTACGATAAAACAAGTTTTGCATATAAACCCGTGGTACGAGCATGATTGCAAATAAAGTTGGTTTTCTGGAACCGGGCACGCATGCAAATATCAACTTTGCTGGGCTATTTTTGTGATTTTGCATTTTTCCGAATGAAGGATTTAAGTATCCATCGGCACGGGCAGTATCTGCCGTGCCGTATCGTGCCAACAAGATACCGGCACGATACAGCCCCCTGTGCCGATGGCAGATGTCAAAATCCTTTTTTCTTTAAATTACTAAGTAATTTTTTCAATAAAGTTCAAAATATTTGATAAAAATATATAATAAGCAATTAAAAAATTTTGTTGCTAAAGAAAATAAATATTTTATGCCATTATGTGTCGGCGCACATGTATTTTTTGTGACCGGCACTCATCGGCATGACCCGACATGCATCGTGCTGTACCGTGCCAGCAAGTTTTCGGCACGACCCCTGGTCATGACACTTAAATCCTTGCTCAAATGCAACGCTGATTTGCTACATCGGAAATGATTTAACATACTGAGACTAATTAACGAACTACTCCCTTGCTTTTCAATAATATGCAGTTTCTTTGTACCAATCGTTAAATATAAAAAAATAAAAATACTGCTCTCTACCGACTTAAGCTGTTGGCGAAAAACGGATGTTTCTCATTATTTAACATGGTATCAAAGCAGAAGATCCCGAGTTCGAGTCATTTCAGACTCCTAGCATAACTGATTTTTTTCTATTTAATTCAAGTCTACGTCATGGGTCTATCAAAAGCCTTGAATTTAGACGTAAGGGTCAGCTTAAGTTTTTTTGAGAAAAACAGTTGTTTTACATGATTTAACACCAATGATTATGCATCTTCTTTCCATTTTGCAGGCGATTGAAATTTCCAGCAACGAGTATGAACCTACTGAGAAAGACATCCTATATGCCGAGGGCGTCACCGACTGCCACGGCCTTGTTTCCCTTGACTTCTCTCTAGATGATCAAAGCATGATTTCCGACCCACCCGCTGGAAGATTCGACTGCCCGTCATCCCAAACTAAGTTAGTCGCTTAGTCTACTTTTCCTCTTTATACCTAATTTGATTAGACTAAGCCGATTATTAGTGGAGTTTGTCATGAATGTTCACGACTTGACCTCTTTGGGGTGAGTGGTGTCCATTTGGCCTAGCTTATGGAACAACTTCTTGACTCGAGACGACGATTCTCAAATCGAGAAGCAGAAGCTCGGTGTTGGACAAACAGAGAAAATAAGAAACTGAAATGTGCTTGAGTGCCCCAAAAGCAAAAGCTCCAGTTTGAAGTTCTTGCTTCTATCTTGGGAAAGTGTCGAGAATTTTATTGGACAAGCTTCAGAATAGCTTCTCTAGTTGAGAAGCAACTTGAAGCCTGATATTTGGCGAACAAAAAATTTTAAACTTTCTAAAAGTGGTTAGAAACTAAAATGTGCTTCCAAACTTTGAAAGCATGAGCTCGAATTTGAAGCTTCTACTTAACCAGCATTTATTTAGAAGCTAAATACATTCTTCCTCTGTTTGTTTGCGGTAGGTACCAACTTATCCGTGTGGACTCCAAAGGGTTAAACGAAGGGTGCAAATGGCTGGAGATGTTCGAGGACATTCGTGCCGTGATCTTCTGCGTCTCTCTTAGCGACTACGACCAAATGTGGCCTCGAGATTCGGGCGATCTTTGCAACAAGATGATCTTAAGCAAAGAACTCTTCGAAAATATAGTGAACCACCCTTCTTTCCAAGACACCCCCTTCGTCCTCCTCCTAAACAAGTACGACACCTTCGAAGAAAAGATAGATAAGATCCCTTTGACGGTGTGCGAGTGGTTCTCCGATTTCAGCCCCGTGAAACCGCACCACACGAACCAGTCACTCGCGAGCCACGCCTACTATTTCATCGCGGTGAAGTTCAAGGATCTCTATGCTTCTCTCTGCGATCGGAAGCTCTTCGTTTTCCAGATGAAAGCGCTCGAGCGAAGCACGATCGACGATGCATTTAAGTACATCAGAGAGGTGCTAAAATGGGATGACATGAAGGGCGATAACGTCTTTGCCGCCCTCGACGAGTCTTTTTACAGCACGGACGCAACCTATTCGAACTATCTTAGGCAGGATTTGTAATGGGTTCTAGGTTTCTTGTAGAATTGTTTCTCCATGTAGTGTTTGATATCTTAGTAATGTTCTCTTGCTATCTCTGTATATATATATATATATATATATTTGTGCATTGGAGAGGAAATCTGCATGAAAGAGTAGTATGAGTTTGCTGATCCACTGCTTTTGGTTTCTCCCAATTCCTTCTTATGCAGCGAACTCCGCATGGCGAGTTTGTTTATGTGTTATTTAAGCAAATATGTTTGAGGAAGTAGTACTATGTTATCTTCTTTTTTTTGTTGTCGCTGATAAAAGTAGTAGTTTCAAATTAAAGCTTCTGCTCGGTTATGGGCTACTAATTCATTTTTGCTTCTTGCAGAGAGGAAAATGATGGATAAGTTTTCACCTCTGGATGGGTGAGGTGTACATTGTACACTTATTTCTTGGTAAATTACACTTTGGCCCTCAAACTATCAGGTGCGTGATATTTCGGTTCTAATTCTATCTCAAACTTTCTAAATTATTGCTATCGAACTCTACAACTCAATTTAATTAATTAAATATTAATGTATTATTAACGCAGAAGTAATAGAATAACATTATAATTAATAATAAGACACCAATTAAAACATCTCATCACTTTCATATCACCAACTCTTTAATATTTAATCAACTAAACTACTTAATTACAATAATTTACAAAGTTCTAAAGTTTCCAGGACCAGAAGTGTAAGTTACTCTCATTTTTTTTTTCATCAAAAGCTCTCTCCTCTCCAGACCTGCTATGATCCAACAATGAAAGAGTGATCTCAAAAGGTACCTTCTCTCAACAGTTGTACACAATAACAACAAATTACTATCTCTTAAGAACAAAATTATGCACATCATCAGAGAAAGAAACCAACAAGAAGCAAAGCCACCTTTGTACACAGCTGGATCTGGGTTTTTCGATTTTTTTACATCATACAACATAGCAGGAGAAATCGATACACACTATTGCAACAACATCATTATACATTGGCTCGACGAGATCTCGCGTTCCGTTACCGACTATACACAGCTACTTGCTATTCCGAATTTGGTGCTTGATAATCCTACTCATCAAAATTTTGGCGCCTGGCCAGATGACCGAAGAAGCTCGATTGCCAGTTTGCTATTTTTAGGCGTCGGGGACCAAGAACTTGGCGACTGCTTGATAGAGTTGAGCTTCTTCGAAGGGCTTTGAGACGTAACCGTCCATTCCGCATTTCATGCACTCCTCGTAGGTCGCTTGGATGACGTCGGCCGTCATGGCTAGAATTGGTAGATGCCATTCGGTCTTCACCAACCGCTCGATTTGTGTTCCTTCCGCGTTCGTCATTTGCTCGTTCATCTTTTTCTCCATTAGTCGTATTTGCCGAGTCGCCTCGAACCTGGGGATTCACGAGTAAGAGGATTTTTGGCGCTAGAATATAACTTTCGATAGGTTTAGCTAAAAGTAGAAGTTTCAGATCAGAGTTTTCGCAAAGTAGTAAATAGCGAGGGAGATTTAAAGGGTACTAAAACAATAAAGACAATAGATTCGACTAACCCGTCCATCTCCGGCATCTGAACATCCATGAAACAAGCGTCGAACTTGTGAGGGAATTGTAGAAGGGAGAGAGCATCTTTCCCACTCTCAACACACTCCACCTTCGCCCCGTACTTTTTTAGGGTTCCCGCCGCCACTCTAAGATTCACCTTGTTATCGTCGACGACCAATATGTACTTTCCAGCCAACAAGCCGTGCAGGAAAGCCAATCTATTGGGTTTCTCCCTAATCGGCTTTTGCCCGATCCCGAGCGCTTGTTGAAAGCACGCCGCGATCATGCTAGCTCTCAGAGGCTTCATGATCACGGCATCGACGGAAAATCCCACCTTCGTTTTATCCGATTCGGAAGTAGCTAGAAGGATCAATTTGGGAACCCGGGGCGTAAGGCCGTTCTGTTTCTGCCCGAATAGTTGATTGTGTACGGAGGCACCCGTTTCGGAAGAACAAAGATCATTCTCGATTAACAATATGCATGGGTCCTTTTTATACCTGTTACAAAAATAGCGAGATGATCTACATTTTGAAATTAATTTGCACAAAACGGAAAACGAGAACTCGCTTACCCAGACACCGTATTTCTATTTTGTTTGGAGAGCGCGCTGGCGGCCAGATCGACATTACTAAACGCGTCAACTGTAATCCCCAGTCTCTGCAGATGATATTTCGTTACGGCGACTCTCACGGGTCTTTTATCGACTAAAACCGCTTTCACTCCTTGAAAGCACTTGGGGAGAGCTTCAGAGAGCGGCTTTTTCATGTCCGCCCCCGAACTTTTCTCGCATCTTCGAAGGACGGCAGTAAATGTGAAAGTGCTTCCGACATGAGGGCTGCTTATAAAGCCTATTTGACCACCCATCAATTCGACTAAGCACTTGCTTATACTCAGCCCAATTCCCGTTCCTCCGTAATTCCTCGAAGTCGAGCTATCTGCTTGCATGAACGGAGTAAACACCCGACTTTGTGCATGTAATGGAATACCGATTCCGGTATCTTCTACGCTCACTACAAGCGTCACTTTGTTAGAGTCATTACTCTCAAATGGTTTGTCGCTGAAGCCGTTTTCTAATAGCAAATGCTTGAAATTTTCCCAACTGTTTCGGGTCTCTGCTGCTTCGAATCCGCTTAGAGTGTTAAAAGTTCCGCCGGCGGAGATAACTTTAGCTTCATCTCGATGTCCGTTCAAACTCGTTTCGACTTTTGCATCAATACCCAGATTTAAATGATCTGCCAAATGAACTTGAACAAATATGTGGCCCTGCCCCGTAAACTGTCGGGGAGTCCCGCAAGGACAAATTAGTAGATAATAATCGAAAGTGAAAGCTAAGCTTTACAGCAATTGATTTCGATAATAGAAAGACAATAAAAAGAAGAAGTAGAAAAAACAAGTAGAAACGGACGGAATGAACGATTCTTACTTTAATTGAATTTCCCACTAAATTTGTGATTATCTGTCGTAATCTGCCAGGGTCGCCCAAGAGAATTTCAGGAACTTTGTTCGACACATACACAGCAAGCTGTATATCAAAAAAAAAATAAAAGCACGATTAACATTAAAATTTAAAAACACAACAAAAGAGAGCGTACATACTAGAATACGTTTAACCGAACTCGCCTCGATTACTTTTTCTCTTGATTTTGCAGAAAATAAAGAGATGACATCATCTAGAATCGATCGCAGATCGAATGACACCGATTCAAGCTCTAATTTTCCAGCTTCGATTTTGGCCCGGTCAAGAACTTCATTTATCAGTGATATTAGAGCCTTTCCACAAACTTGTGCAGTTTGAGCATAATCTTGTTGAGTCGAATTAAGATCTGTATCTAATAGCATATCTAGCATACCTGCAATATAAAATGAGAATGAGAATGAGAATGAGCCAAAAATAAAACACGATATCGAGGACAATTGAGAAATTACCGAGCACGCCATTCATGGGCGTTCTGATCTCATGAGAGACGGTGGCGAGAAACTGTCGGTAAGAAACAAAAGAGAGATTCAAATAACACAACAAAGTTCGCATGATTCAAATAAATTATATCATTGAAATAAAATTAACCTGAGACTTGGCAACATCTGCGGCCTCTGCTTGTTTCTTTAACTCTTCCATTTTACGGCAATCTTCTTTGACGTTATCGTAACGACTCCAAGCCGCATATAATATGTATCCCAAGAGCATACATATGACAAAGACCCCAGACGGAGTTGTAATAGCTGAAAGAGGAGGCGGAGGGTCCTTACTATACCTGGCCGAGGAAATTTTACAACATTTGTGTTAGCAACGAGCGCACAAACTAAACAAAATCAATTGGCGATCACGACAGAAAAGTAAAACCAAAATTGCACGACAGAGAATTAACACACAGATTTACGTGGAAAAATCCTTTTCAGGGAAAAAACCACGGACGAAAGAGAAGAGGTTTCACTATGTCGGCGAAACTGAATCATAATATCGAAGCGATTCTGATTTTGAGTCACATCTAACAAATTGTATATAAGAACGTCGAGATATCTTAGCATTATATGATAAACGAAATGCTTATAGGCTAAAATTTACTTGCCTGCATACCATCTGGTGCTTTCTAAAGGGGTCCCCAAAGTCGAGCATGCAAACATGCGAGAGCGAATTGAAAATAGCGGGAATTTGGGGGCCATACATGATAAGAGGCTCGGAACTGTTGGTGACATCATATACATTGACCGTTATATCTTGATTGCCAGCAAGCTGCCTCAGCAGATTCTCCACAAGTGATTCGACATCGAAAGCTCCTCCGAGATATCTATTGAAGAAATGGCAGAATAACAGTTAATTAGTTTTTTTTTTTTTTTTCTCTCAATATGAATGCATAATTTTGACAGGACGCGTAGCGGAAGTTCACAAATACCAGTTACATTTATATAAGAGTTGTCTCTCGATAGTCGTTAGGTTCCATTTTTTAGTTATACCAAGCGAAACTTTTATAAATTAAAATTATACAGGCGATCGAGAGTTCACATGAGTAGTAAATTGGTTCAAGATGAAAATGCCAAAATTTGCAAAAACACGACTAATGATGGTTTACTGTTTGCAATCAACCTTTTCTTCTAGTACTAAAATAGTGGCCAATCAACCATGGCGGAATAAGTATAGCATCACGGAAACAAATTAAACTTATTAACAAAATGCAGCTCATAGAGTAACTAAATATATGGAATTGGACAAGCGATGTTCAAATTCATTTAATGTCTCCGCTCATTAGAAGAAATAAAATAGAAAAGAGAACATGAACTGTGCGATCGGAGTTTAAATTAAAGATGCAAACTAAGCTCTTAGCTGTAAATCTATACGAGTTGCGAATCTGACCCTGCAGTAGCTTCAATACGCTCCTCGACAGTTGCATCCGGAGATAGACCAGATCGATAAACTGGAAATGTTAAGACCACTCCCAGGTGATTCGACTCCAGAAGACGAAATGGCCTCGTAAGAACTGCTTTCCCAGTAGCTCTAGCCCTCAAGATATTTTCTCGATCCTCCTGCGGTAAAAGCATAAAATAGAATTTAGCACTATGATATCTATATGGCCTAGCTTCTGATATAACTCCTCTACTCCAAGAAGCACCACTCATATATAGCAAACAAAACCAATAGAGCTTTCGCCTCTCGCCCTTTAACAAACAAGAGGTTTTAGCATATACACCGTTGGAAATACATGAAACTCCGCGAGTTGTCCAACAAAGTTGGTATTTGTGCGCACGCCTGAAAAATGTATGCAATTCATGCCCCTGCTAGTGCATGTAAGAAAAGGCCATTTTTGCATAGATATCATGGCAGGGGTTTTTTTGGGCTATTTATGCAAAAAACGTGTTAGTGCTTCTTTGAAAAGCTCTAGCTACACAGCACTTTAGCGAAAGCTCCAACCAGGCTAAGCAGGCTATAAGTAGAAAAGACAACAGCCCAAACGAATTGATTTAGTGAACTACACCTCTCCAGACATCATATCTAGGGCTTCAATGTAGGAGATGGTCTCTTGGGAGTAAACCACAGGGGCATACTCGTCTTGAACAGGAGATGGGTCGCGCTTCATGGTCATTATCACCCAACCCTGCTGCATCTCAAAGAGCTCTCTTTCGGAGTGAACGACGCGTTGAGCGTACGCCACCCCGCTCAACAGCGGCCGCTCGAACGCAGTCCTAGCCGTGTAGTCCGCGAATGTCCCCTGAAATCAAACTCACAATCAAAGCATTTGACTCTCTAAAGGATTACATTGCAATTTAGATCTATATACAGAGAGATGGTTCCGAACATAATAAAGTGTTCATTTCTTTAAAGCGATCTAAAATGAAATGGGGGCGCAACAACTGAAAACAATCAAATGAAGAGAATGTAGGAATAACGCGCACAACAAAATCTAAGGATACGTAGGAAGCTATAAAGAATGATGATCCAAAGTAGAATCTTCTAAGTTAATTAATAAAAACGCAGATTAAAGAAAATGAAATCAACTAAACGGAGAGAACAAGTGAAAGGAATAAGAAAAGATTAATTTTCTAAGTAAATTAAACAAAGATAAATTTGGTAAGAAACCTAGTTCCAACGCAGACAAAATAAATTTAACATGAACTGAATGAAGCAAAGAAAAACTAATACATATGATTACTCATACATATAATTAAATGCAAATGAAATCAAAGAAACAATGGGGAGTTTAAGCGACGAGATGGGTGGTACCAAACAAGAGAAAGCAAATAAAAGATTAAACTTGGAAGGTGTGACACCTTGGTAGTCTCGTATCGAATAATGTCATAGAGTGGCTTTGATACCAAATATAACGACCCAACCCTCTGAACCCAGTCCCACTAAACCACCGGCCTAAAATGCTTACACCCAAATTATCATTACAAAAATGTGTATAAGACTCTCTCACTCTTCCACGTTATCCGATATGGGATTATTAGGACATCACAGAGGAAAATCATAATTCAGGCTATGATCGGCGATATTTAAACACCAATCTATGGAACAAACAACTAGTGGAGAGAGAGGGAGTACCACCACCTAATAGCAGAAAGTAAATCAAAGATAAAACCTTGAAATGAGCTTAATTCAAGTAAATAACAAGTAAACGAAGCAAACAGACGAAATGCAATTATAAGAGGATGAAGCAAACAACAGTGAGCACAAATTAAACGAAGCAAACAACAAGTGACAGGAAAAGCAAGTACATATGACATCCAGGTATATACACACACACAACACACACACATACACACACACACACACACACACACACATATATATATATATAGAGAGAGAGAGAGGGAGAGAGAAGGTCCCTTGTAGACCTGGTCTAGGGCTGAGGGGAGCTTCTGGTAGTGGAAGGTGGAGACGAGGATGGCGAGGGCGTGGACGTGGTTAACGCTAACGGCGAACTGGTCCTGGAGCATCCGCGCCCGCTCCTCGCACATGCTCACAAGCCCTTCTTGAGCTTTGAGTGTGCTCACCATCCTACTATACCAATGGAGCCCAATCCACATCCCCACCGACGCCGCCACCCACAAAACCGCCATCGCAGTCCGGCTCACCCCCCACCTCCCCCTCCCCTGCCCCCCATCCCCTCCCCCTCCTCCGTCTCCGCCACCGCCATCGCCACCGCCATCGCCCATCTCCGCCGAACCCATCAACCCAAAACCCTACCTTTTCAAATCCCCTGCATCAAAAACCCTTATTTGTGACAACTTTGGCGTTTCTCTGCTGTTTTTCCTGGCTCCTACTTCATCCAAACCAATTGCCCATATCAAAACTGTGGTCCATGAGAGAGAAAAAGGGTAGATTGGGGCCAAAACCCTCAAAAGTAGAGAGAAAACGAGAGGGCAAATGAGCTAACCAAGGAACAAGAAGAGGAGAACCCCGAACCCCATCTCCCTCTCTCTCTCTCTCTCTCTTTCGATCCCTATCCAAATCCCTATCTTTCTCCGTCACAACAAAGGGAGGAGATCCAATTTGGGGACAAACTCAGAGCATCAAATCAAGGCAAAATCGATCGAAATCGCCAGATATTGCGAGATACGCGGGGATTAAACAATTCCTCACCATCCACAACTGTTCCCTTAATCTAATCCCTCAACCAAAAACTTTAAAAAATACCAAAAAATTCCCCTCCTTTCCCCCTTCCCCCGTCCCCACCACCCTCCACAACATCTTTTCCACACTATTTTATACCCCCCCCACACCGCCCCTTCTCTCTCTCTCTCTTCTCCGCAGCTCCAAAACCCGATTTCCAGGGTTTCCTAGGGCTGATTCGGGATCAAAAACCCTACCTTCTTCCGCGGATCGAGCGCGGCTTCCTCCGGATCATCCAATGGCGCGAGGAATCAAGATGCTCAGAGCTAGCGTTCCTCCGATTTTAGGGTTAGGGTTAGGGTTTTAGGAATCGCGAGAGAGAGAGAGAGAGAGAACGAATGGCGCCATGAGTGGCGAGCTCGTAGTAGTAGTAGTAGTACTACTACTACTACTACTACCACCACTACCGAGGGAAAGAGGGATTGTGAAATGACCGAATTGCCCCTATCGTGGAACTTTTTCTCTGAGGCCACTTCGCTTTAATAAATGTGCCCTACACTTTTTAAAACCCCCTATCACAATTTTTTTTGGTACCTGAACTATTCACTTTTTAAAATCAACTACCCACCTTTTTCAAAATTTTGATTTTAGTACTTAATCTCTCACTTTAATTTCTAAATTTAAACTAATTACTTACTTTAATTTAATAAATTTACATTTGTAAAAATTTGTAATACCCTCTTTTTTGTATTAAAAATTAGATTAATTACTATTCTATACTTTATTATTATTTTAAATAAATTTAAAATTTTTAAATTTAAGCCATATTTGGTATCGTGTTTATTTTTTATTTTTTTTAAAAAAAATTTGTATATCAAAAAAGAGCAATGCTACATGTACACCCCGAAGGGGTGTATATCATACACCTCCATCATTTTAATGGTGGCGATATTTTTTACGGGTCACATCAAGTGACCCATCATCACACCCCCACCCTTAGATGGGTGGGGTGTATGATGTACACCCCGAAAGGGGTGTACACATAGCATTTTCCATCAAAAAAATTGTTGGAGTGGACAGCCTATTGATTGCTTATAATCTTTTCATTTAAAATTTTATTTTAACAACAAAAAAAATTAAAAATATGAAAAAAAAAATTGGTTCTAATTTTTAAAAAAAAATAAATTGTGTAAAATTTGCGTGCGACACCCCAGTAATTAATTGAATATATAAAAGATCATGAGCATTAATAATAATAATAATCTGATTTAATTATTTGTTCGGTTCGTAGTTTTAGACTCAACGAGTTGTTATTGTTAGTGGATCGGATCGTTATATTTGGTATTAGAATCAATCATCAACCGGAAATGCGTGACGAGTCTCCGCTGAGTCAGAATCTGAATGATGAAGTGTCTGACGAATTTCGGCTAAGTCAGGATCTAAATGATAAGGTGACAGACAATGTCAGGGTATGAATGATAAGACCAGCGAGATAAATTTCACATCGGACGAATGATAAGACCAGCGAGATAAGTTTCACATCGGACGAGGGCAGGATCTCGACTGAGTCAGGATTTGAATGACGAAATGTGTGACGAGTCTCCGCTGAGTCAGTATCTGAATGACAAGCAATGTCAGAGTTTGAATGACAAGACTAGCGAGACAAGTTTCACATCACACAAGGACATGGTCTGAATGACAAGATGACAAGCAAATACTAAGGGGGCGTTTGGATCGGGTTATGTAAGGTTACTGAGTATTTCAACATATCCCGACATGTTACATTTCTAAACGAGATTACTGCTGATGCTGCATTAATGTGTTTGGAATAAACCGGTAATGTAATGCTAAATTACAGTGCCCCGCTTCCAGTAATGCAACATACACACATTCCCCCAGTAATGTTTTGGGGTTAATCCTGCATCTTTCGGAATCTTATATTACAGACAGGATTTTCCAAACACAGTAATCCTGGCAGGATTACCCGTAATTCTGCCAAGATAACCCGATCCAAACGTCCCCTAAGATCTAAATGATAAGGTTAGCGAGATAAGTCTAATATCGCACGAGAAAAATCTGTGACTGAACCCTAATAATCTCATATCGGATAAAAATGTGATTGCGATTGAATATATAAAAGACTATGAACACTAGTATTAATAGCCGAACTTAAACTACTTTTTAAAAAAGCGACTTATCATTACATAGTTAAAAAAAAAAAAAAAAAGCGTAGTATCAAAAAAATCATTTTGTAATACATTTACTAAAATAAGATGATAAAATCATATTATTCCGCATCTGATCACCTATTTAATTCGCAACTAAAAAAATAAATAAAAAATTTAGGTAAAAAAGATTTTTTATTTTAATATCACCATCAAAATTAATAGCCTGTTGATCAAATTTGTTTAATTTAAAAGTAATTACGCATGTAAATTTATTTTTATAAAGTTAAATAGCTGAATTAACAATCATCATAAAATAGCATTTTCCAAAATAGTAATAAATTTTTTTTATGATTTAGTCATAAAATTAATTAAAAATTGCATCCACACCCCTATAGAAAATTTAAAATGACCTTCTCAACTTCAATTCTTCATGCTTGTCACCACTAAGTTAAATATTTTGTAAAATTTAATATCTTTTTAAATTTTAGCCATTAATTTAAAAAATATGTAATTTATTTAACCCAAGTACTTAATTTTAAGTGTCTATATAAAAAAAAAATAAAGTTTAAAGGCTATTTCAGGAGTTTTTTTAAAAATTTAGTTCAGTTTAAAATTTGTATTTAAAATTATTAAATTTAACAAAAATCTCTAAAAATTTAAAAATTTTCTAATTTAATTGATAAATTTTACTAATTGCAAAAAATTAAAAATTAAAAGATGTCAATAATATTTAAAAGATAATAACGTATGGAACTTATCCGAATTATTAATCATTTCGAATCGGCTCCTCAATCTTTCAACTTATTTGATTTAAGTTACTCAAAGATATTTTGACTTTAAAATTTAAAAATATCACTTATTTTTACAGATTTAAATAATATATTTTACGCAATTCTCGTAATTATAAAATTATTAAAATTTTAAAAAAATTAACTTAAATTAGATAGTAAAATAAAAATCTTAAAAGATTGGGCAGTCCATTGGAAATGGCTTTGCCTTATAGTTTAAATAAGTTTTGTATATTTTTTATTTAAAATAAGAATTAATTTCATAGAGCTCTATATAAATTTATAGAATTGCAGATATATTTCTATAAAATTTAAATTTTTATATTTATTTTTTAAAAAATCGTAAGTTATTTATATATATCATTTTAGTTTATTATCGTCCGTTTGTTACTTATTTTTTAATATAATATAAGTAAAATATCAATTTTGTCCTTATAAATATATTTTTTTTTAAATCTTAACTCTTAAAATGAAAAAGATAACGAAAAGCAAAAAGGAGGTAGTTCAAAATATCCTGTAGTTGAGGGGTTTCCCAAACAATTTTCTCCTTTAAAATGTTCGAGGGGCATTTTCGTCATTGTGTCGTTGCCGTCGCTGAGAGACAGAGAGAGAGGAGGGAAAAAAAGTGGTGTTGTTTTTTTTCCCTTCTTTTTTTTTTTTCTAAATTTATTTGGACGAAATTGCCCCTGGGGTTTTAAATAATGGCACGCATCGGGTCACGTGCCTTTTCAGAGGGAGTGTGTAACGGTTACATGTAACGGTGCCCCGTTACACTGACACGTAGGGCCCAGTCACCAACTTGTTTTAGTTGTTTTATTATTATTATTATTATTATTATTATTATTATAATACACATAATTTTTTTAATAAATATTTATAAAATAAATAAATAAATATAAATAAAAAGACAAAATAGAAAAATATAATTATATTTGAATATTTGGTTAGGTTTAATAATATAAAAAATATACTAAAAATTTAATAAAATTATAATTTAATGAAAAATAGTAAAAAAAAATTTAAAAAAAAAACTATAGGAGAAAAAAATTATTAATAAATACTATGAAAAAATATTTAGAATATTAGGAGAAAAAGATAACGAATAATAAAAAACACACCGAAAAAACTCAAATTTACTTATAAATAATTAAAATAAAGTCAAATTATAAGTATCGTAGGTGGATACATCGAACTGAAATAATATCTAAAATTGACATATTGATAGACTGATTTATTTTTCTTCAGTTTTCCTAATTTGCGAATCTAAAATGTTTTCAGAGGGAGTGTGATTTTTTTTTTAATTTTTGTTTTTAGATTAGTCATTAATAAAGCTCCATTTCATGTATAGTATTTAGGATTTAAATAAAGAAATATAACAGCTTAAGAAAGAGTCAAAAAAAAAAAAAAAAAAAAAAAAATAACAGCTCAGAAAAAAAAAAAATGAGAGTGGGTGATTTGGTTCAAATAAAAAGAAAGAATGACGAAGAGATGGTGGTTGAGTTCGATAGTAGAAAAAAAACAAAAAAAAAAAATAAAAAAAAATAAAAAAAAAAAAAAAACGAAAAGGTGGTGATTCGGCTCTAGCGAAGAAAAATAGAAACATATGGAGCAGTTGGACTGTGATCAGGTTCGGTTTAAATAAAAAAATATAAAAATATACTTTACGGGTGTAACCCGGTTTGGTTCAAGTAAAGAAAGAAGGATGTAGGAGGTGTGATCCGATTTGGTTCAAGTAAATAAAGAGAAAAATATGTAGAGAACTTGAGCCGGTTCGGCGTGTAATCTGGTTTGGCTCAATTAAAAAAAAGAAAAAAAATATGTGCAGGATTTGAATAGGTTCAGCGTGTAACTCGGTTCGGTTCATTCAAATAAAGAGAGAAACACACAACAGACGGTTCGATTTAAGCAAAAAAAAATTAAAATATGTTAAGTATTTGAGAAAAAAAAAAAAAAAACATAAGAAGAATTTAAAAATGATGATAAGTGGCAAATATATATATATATATATATATATATATATATATATAAGGTATAGATAGATTGTTAGGCTAAATTGTACTTTGGTCCTCAAACTATGATGAGTGTAATATTTTGGTACTTAAATCTTAATTTATTATAATTTTTAATTTAAATTTTTATATTCCGTCGCAATCTAGTCATTATATACGGTATAATTTTATTGACGGAATAATAATATATTACTAATGTGACATTTAATATAATATTTTAATTATTTTTATAATATTAATAATAATATTGCTATATTACTATCTCATTAACAACGCATTACTATTTAATTAATTAATTTACATTCTGAAACTTGATTATTATGGTCTAAAAAGTTTGAGAAAAAAAATTACATCAAATTAGTGTTTAAGTCTTAAGTCTGTCCAAGAGGGGTGTCAACGAGAGCTAGCTCGTTTATATATCGAGCTGAAAAATTTGGCTCGTGCTCAATTTGTTTATTAATGAGCCAAACACGAGCTGATTTGCGAACAACAAATTTGATTTTCATTCTTACTATAGGTGTAAAGTTGAAAGAAAATTAATAAATTAAAATTTTAATCTTATAATTAAAATTTATAAAAAATTGATGTCCTAATATATATATAGAGTCCGGCTAGAATACTATCGATAGCACCAAACAATTGGTGCTATCAAGTTTTCAGCTGTTGGATGAAAAAATATGCGGTTGGGATTATAGTGGTCCCATAAAATTTTTACTATTCAACCAAACCACCTAGTAAACCCTAGGGGACCGCTATAATCCCAACCGCATATTTTTTCATCCAACGATAAAAAACTTGATAGCACCAATGACTTGGTATTATCGACAGTATTCTAGCCTAATTATATATATATATATATATATATATATATATATATATATATATATATATATATATATATATATATATATATATATATATATATTCGAGCTATTATGGAGCCGAACATGAACGAGCTGACCCCATCTCGTATTCGACTCGTTTATTAAATTAACTGAAAAATTCGGCTCGTGTTTGGCTCGTTTACTAGACGAGCAATTTGATCTCGAGCTCATTTCGAGCCGAACACGAACTAGCTCGCGAACAGCGAGCTGGATTGGCACCCCTAGTGTCCAATAATATAAGTTACATTAGGGGATAATTGTATATGCCTCACTGTAATGATATCAAATAATAAATATATTACTACAAAACTTAAATTATTAAATTTATTTCTCTAAAAATCTCCACGTCAGTAAATATATCTTTCTGTAATCAAAATTTAAATAATTATGAGTTAAAAAAGTTAACCACAATTAGCTAAATGGTAAAATGACCTTTTTATTCTATATATATAATTTGTATTCTAATATTGAGACCCGTCATCTTCTTCACCATTTTCTTTTTATTCAAAATGACAGTAAGACCTACAACGATGACAATATTGAAGACGAGACTCTCGGCCGCAACAAAAATATGTATGAGCAGAATAATTATTTTATCTATCTACCGTTAAAAAATTATTATAGTGAATTCAAGTAAGACAAAAACATATATGGGCAAATCAAAATTTTTGAAGAAATATATTTATAAATCGAAATTTTTTTGAAAACATAAATCTGATTATTTAAATTTTGTAAGAATTTTTCTGATATTTGATATTTTGTACATAAATCTATATAAAATTAACTCTTACATTATTATTGTTAACATATTATTATTATTAGTTAGCCTTTTTATTTTAGTTTTATTTGTTCAAATGAATTTTTAATAAACTTGGATAAAAATTGAAAACTAATAGTGTAAAAATAGCGCCATAGGTCTCACAAAATACTATTTTTATATTTTTATACAAAATTTCGATTAGTTTTTTTTTAAAAAAATTTAAACAATAAATAGAATAAATTTTTTTTTTTTTTGAGAACAAAAATAGAATAAAATTTTATTGTACCACTTTTAAGGGACACAAATTTATAAATTTGTACTATAAAGTATTCACTACACCACAAACACCCATAGGACATATAATATATAGTATTTCTCATTAATAGAGGAACCATAAGAAGGACAAAGTACCACTTTATGTTCTCTAATTACCCAACCATGATTTAAGAGAAAAAGAATTATAAATTAATTATCCAACATTCTTTTTAATCATTTACTCTCTAGAGAGTGTTGATTGGATAACAACCATTAACTATTGATCTACCATTTCCTCTCTCTCTCTCTCTCTCTCTCTCTCTCTCTTGCTATAAAAGGGAGTAACTACTTGGGGGAAAATGACATGCATGAAGATTAAGAACTTCTTTTCTTTAATCATTAATTCTAAGTTAGTGTAAAAAAGAAATTTGTAGGAACGTTTAGATCGGCGAATCTTTACATCTAACGTAACTCAAGTGCAGTATTATTTGAATTTTTTTAAGGCTAAATTACATAAAATATTTCTGTATATGCTCACTTTTTCACTTTTTCTTTCTAATTTTTAAAAATCTATATTTATTTTTTCAAAAATTCAAGTTGATGCATTTGGCTCCCCGTTCCGTCAATATTCCGTCAACTTCTTATAATTTATACCGAAAATATTCTTAAAATGACAGAAATACATTAAAAATTAATTTTTTTTTTATAGAGCAAGTAAGGGTAATATGGTCATTTTACCCTCTTCATTAACACCGTAACTCCTGAAAACATTTTCTGATATTTTAAGAAGGTAAAATATAGATTTTTGAAAATCAGAGGCAGAAAATAAAAAAGTGAGTATTTACAAGGAGTTTTTTGTATTTTAGCCTTTTTTTAAGTGTAGTTACTTTTACGTTATTTTTTTTGATATAATTTATACAATTTGAAAGTTAAATACAATCACTTTTTATATTTATTTTGGTATAATTTGATGCTGGTGTAATTAATTTTTTAAATTTTATTATTTGTTTTGATATAGTTAAGTAAGTGAATTCTGTTACCTTCTAAGTATAGTGATAAATTTATTCCTATAAAATTCAACATATTAAATAATTAATATATATTTTTATTATTTAAAGATAATTCTAACCCATTGTAAAGAAAGTAGAGTTTATATTTTAATATTTAATATTTTTTTTGAAAAAATTGAGTGCGGTAGAACTTGAGTTCAGAACTTTAAAAGGAAAAATCAAGAGTAGGTAAAATAAAAATGTAATATAACTTGAGTTACATTATTTTTTAAAAAACTTAAAATTGACTCTGATATTATATTATCAAAAAAAAATTGATTTGATAGGAAGCAGCTGTTTGAAATTATTTTAGAAAAATACTACTTGTACGTTCGAAAAGAATATACATTTTGTTAGATTCTTATACAAATTAATACAAAATAATCTAAAAATTATATGTAAATTATTAAAAAATCGTTTATCTATTTGAAAATATTATAAACGCTTACTGGAATCCATGCTTAATGAAACACGTTCTCAGATCTTATCATTTCTCAAACACCGACAATAAAATCGCTTGGATTGAGTGTTTCCAAATCTAAATTCATTGTCTAATTAATTTTGCTCTGGATGGGGCAGGACAAATGACGGCAGAAATTAATCCGACTCAGGACCACAACTCTATTATATTCCTTATATAATACGTTTAATTAGGGTCTCATAAACCCTAATTAGACTTGTATTAGATTTCTACACATTAACCGCTCATACCCAATGGATGTTTCCAAAATCCATATTAAATCACTTAATGATCATATTAAATTAAATAACCTATAATATAATTGTAAAGTTATATGTTAGCCCATATATAGAAAAAATTAAACCTAACACATTTTACATTCCATTCCTTTTAAGATGAGATGCTTTTCATATTAAAATGAGTGGAGTGTATATTATACGCTTCATTATTTTAACATGGCCTAGCTCTATTATTGATTACTTGGTCTCATTTTGCTATTGCTACTACTTGAGTTTTTTTTTTTTTTTTTTTTTTTTTTTTTTTTTTTTTTTTTTAATTTAATTGTTTAAATTGTATGATATTAAAGTCAGTCTTAAACTCCCATCATTTTGTAAGATTGTAATTTCAATTTCATAATGCTAATAAGTCAAAAAAACAAAATTAGACCAAAAATTAATAAACAAATATATACATTTTGATTTGGGACAGCAAAAATCATATATAAATGGAATTAACACAGTTTATGTGCATTATCATTTACAAAAACAAAAGAAATATGTTTCTCTCTTGCACATTATAATGTATAAAATAAAAGAAAATTGTTTCCACCATACTTTCTCTTCTTATGCAACTCATTGTGGCCGCAATTTTAAAGCCAAAATATGATTTTTTTTTTTTTTTTTTTTTTATGTAAACGCCTATTTTTTTTTATTTTATTTTTCTGGCTTTCAAAACTCTGTATTTTATTTTTGGAGAGAAAGATAACATGATAGCCGCTTCGTTTATTTTTGAAAATAAATTTAGCTGAAAATGTGAAGCAACTAGACTTCGAATTTGGGTCTCGAATATCAACAACCAAATTCTTTGCCACTTGTGCTAGGACCAGTTGATTAAAACTTCGTATTTTAGTTCTTCAAAATTTTATGTTGATGTATTTAACTCTTCATCCTCCCTCAAGTTTCATCATTTTTCCGTTTATTTCTTATAATTTATACTAAAAATACTCTGAAAAATAATAAAAATATATTAATTTTTTTTTATAAAATAAGTAAGTGTAGTTTGGTCATTTCGTCCACCCCATTAACACCATAAGCCTTTGAAAATAATTTTAAGAGTGCAAGTACAATGGGCTATTGAAAGTAAAAAAAAAAAAAAAAAAATAAAAAATAAATATGTGCAGAAATTTTTTTCTATATTTTAGCCTTAAAATTTTATATACTATCATGTGTTACTCGTGAACTTTAAATTCGGAAATATAAATTTGAATTAGATTTTCTAAAAAAAATTTATTCGAAAATTCAAAATTATCGAAAGTGTTTCTAAAGAAACGGCTAATACAAGCAACCGAGATCCAAACGCGACGAAACGAAATCACTACCTGATCAGTCTCGTCGAGCTGAACGACGTAGTGACATCCGTTTTTATGTTTGGCGGCCCAAAAGCCTCGAAAAGCATAAAAAAACTATTTTTACAGTATAATTTTGAAAATAATTCTATATCTTATGCTTCGAAATGCATGTAACTTTGTGGGGAGGGACCTCTTAGCATAATACATCTATAGGCAGGGACCTATGCAAAATTATTCAAGTTACGGGGACCTTATAGCATATTTTCTATCATCTATTAATATCTCTCTAGGGTTTTCTTTTGCATAGTTCCAATCCAAACCCTAGCCCCCAACGTCTCCTCCCTTCCTCCCTGCTCCTTCCACTAGCTTCGCAGCCGCCGGCCACAGCCTGCCATCGCAAGAAAAGAGAAGAAAACCATATTCTTTTGTTGCTCTCGGGTTAGGAAGGAAAGGAGACCACCAAAAGCCTCCCAACTGCTCTAGATTTACTATGCGGCCCTCCTCATCACCAGTGGGTGATCCTCGAGGAGCGCTGCCGCCTGCTGTCGCCGTATGACGCTGGAGGAGGAAGATCTCCATTATCATCTTCTTCTCGGATCCGATGTGAGCTAAGCTTCTTATTTTTCTTGCCAAAGAGCACTGCCATTCTCTTCCTCACCTCCCTGGCATTACCTTTACACAGCCCCGATGTCTGAAATCCTCTAGTTAATCGGCAGGAGAAAGAAGTCGTCGGAACCCTAGATTTGGTCGGACTTTGTCGCGCGCCATCTCTGGTGCCTTAGCCGAAGATCTAAGTTGCTAGGCTTCTTCTGCTGGACCTTTGGAGACTCCCCACCAAGTCCCAAGCCTTCTCGTACAGTCTAGAAGCCGCAAACCGAAACCCTAGATCTGTGTTTCTTGATCTTGGTCGAGCTTCGCCGTCCGCCACCGTCGTCGCTTCCCGACGCCGACCAACCATCAGGTTAGCTCTCTCTCATCGAGAGCAACCTTCCTGACCCCTTGCATGAAACCTTAGGCTGTCGGATCCCCTCATCTCCTTCCTTGCTGCTTGGGTTGGCCACAAGCTTTTTTTTCGACGATCCACCGCCTCCTAACACCGATGTCGGTGCTGGTGGTATCCCTGGCACTGTCCTCGAGCCCCTGCCACTGCTGCTGGCCTTAGTAACCCACCAGAGCCCAATCTATTGCAAATTGCCCCAGCCCGAGCTCTTGGTTTCCTTATCTTGGACCACCTTGCTCCGACCATCTTCCCGGCAGCTCTCCGGCCATAGCAAGGTGAGCATTCGACTCCTCTTGATCTCCTGAGCATGATGCTCACCTTAGATCTCAATTTGACTGGCTGAGTAGAGATATCTTGATATTTGGGATCTTGGGTGACTTGTAGGTTGACCTATACACTTCCTTGGACTTTGAGCAACCTTCGGACAGCAAACACGACACTCAGCGTGTCGAGGCCTATCTACTAGCACCCTCAGATCAATCCGAAAGACTTCGGATTAAGGTAAAAAGCCAAAACCTTATTATTATCAAGTTATTATGCAATTTCTTGGTAACCTAGGGGGCTAGTTGCAATTGCATCCATGTGGGCTTCCTTGGGTAGCATGCACGTGATATCTAAACTTTTCGTTTGAGGTCCGATGACTTCTGATAAGTTAAATTTGATTTAAGAGTCGTAAATCGGCGAAATCGCCGGTTTATCGTTGTTTCGGCACAAAACGTGCGATCCGAGCAAATTAGATGGTCACTTATGATTGCTAGGTGCCCCTGGCTATTCCTGACGCTGTTCTGGCTGGACCAGTGACTTTCGTTTCTCGTCGGTGACTTTCGAAGCCGAAATCGGCGAATCCTGGCAAAATTTACAGTAATTATGGCACAATTAGGTTTAATAATGGCATGATATTGGTTGTTGCTGCCCAAACACCTTAAATGAAGCATTACGGGGTAGCAGGTGAAGTTTCATGCGATTCGGTTGCCTGTAGGCACTATTCGGAGCATTATTAGTCGATCGACGGATTACCAAAAATTTCAGCGGATCCCGGGACTTAAGTCCTTAGTTTAGTCATTTTATACACTGTGAGTCAGTGGATTTGGTTTGTGTGAGTTATTATATGATCAGTTATTATATTTTAGGCCCGAATAGTTAGAATCCTTTACGTGAACCGAGCAGCGAATTTTAGGACTGCCTGAACTGAGGTGGGTATTTCGATCCAGGTATTGGCATAGTGTAACCTGATTGGGAACCGTAGTTGATCGGACTCTTGGTTATCTTGCTAGCCCTTCTTTAGTTATTATATTCCGCACCGTGATTTATCCCTGCTCTATATCTACATGCCATGATATTCTCAGTGTTAGTTGATATATATCTCCTACTGCTATATTCTGTCACTTGTCGTTACATCTGAATTATTATGCATGTTATAGTAGCAGGATATTGTTTTGCTTGTGACATTATGGCACTGTGATTTATTCTGGATCCCGTTTGGGTGTTCTTGGATTTTCGCCGTATTCCGATCTTTCAACCGCGAGCTTGAGCATCCGCATTGAGATCGCCATACACCAGCTGTACATTTTCATGTTCACCAGCGGTCTGGCCCCCGTTTTGGTGTTCTTTACTGGTAGAGTGGTCTGATTGACCCGTGAGCCTATCTTATTGCTGCATCTGTGGGACCAGGTGATATTGAGCTCCATTCATATATAGTCAGCAGGTGTGGGGTATATGTCAGTTTTGGTTAGACACTAGTCTGAGATCCTAGAGATCAACAATGGCACCCGATTGGGTTGGATGGTTATCGTACTTTTGGCGCATATCTGCTTACAGTTATTGCTTTCATATCAGCTCTGACAGTTATTGCTTTCATATATTTTACAGTTATTACTACATCTCTGTTTTACCGCTTTTTAATTATTGTATACTAATAGGTACGACTTGCTCATTTTCGGTTCGTTGTACTCACTGGGATACATTCAGTTGTATCTCACACCCTTTGGTGACCTATTTTCAGGTCCATCGGGTGGTGAGTAATCGGGACGTTGATGTGAGATTTTCGCGATAGAGCTGCCTCTATATGCTGTCCCACTACTTTATTATCATTATTCTACAGAATTTTTAGTTTCTACTTATGACATTATCCTGCTTATCTAGTTTAGCAGTTGTCGATGATTAGTAGTTGTATTTGGATCATGATGTTTAGTTCACTTATTTAGTGTTAGATTATATTATAATCTAACACTGATTGCAATTGATATGTTCATTATACTTACTTAGCTGTGCATATATATAGGAGACTCTATCCGTTTGGACTGAAAATTTTTAACTCTGATTGCTATTGATATGCTCATTATACTTACTTAGTTGTGTATATATATAGGAAAATTTTTATAGGAGACTCTATACTTAGCTGTGTATATATATAGGAGACTATCCGTTTGGACTGAAAATTTGTAACTCTGATTGCAATTGATATGCTCATTATACTTACTTAACTGTGCATATATATAGGAGACTCCGTCCGTTTGGACTGAAATTTTTTTATATACGTGACAAATCTGGCCATATTTTGAAAATCACATTTTAACTCTCATTTATATATATATATAAAAATAACTATTTTAGAAATTATAGGTGTGACATAATATTTTCTATTATATTGATCTTTAATGTATATTTGTAACAAATCAAAGCTCTCTTTGTATTAAAAATACTTTGGGAAGGATGAGTTGAGTTGTGTTGAGAAAAAAAAAAAAAACCCCACAATGGTGCCCATATAGTGGCCATATGGTGCCATTGTCTCCTTATCCACTACATGCCCTGTTACCCACTAGTGAGCCAGCTTGTGGTCCTGTACTATGGACACTGTTTGCTCACATGTTTGTTTACTGCTTGATTTTGATTTTTGATTTTTGATTTTTGATTTTTGATTTTTTTTTTTTGGATGCATATACACCCTTGCAAATATATAAGATCATAATAAAAAAAAATTCTCCTTTATACTGTTATCATAATAAAAAAGAATTACAAACACCAATTTTATAGTGGTTAATCAATATACAGATAATTTTATAGTGCTGGTACATTAATAATATATAAGAATAACATTCTTAAAAACTGATAGAACTGCAAATATCAATTTGGCAGTGGTTTATTGGTATGCAGACAATTTCACATATTTGTAGGGGTATGTGTGCACAAAAAAAGAAAAAAAGAAAGAAAAAAAAAAAAAAAAAAGCCTTTTTTGTTTCTTTTGAGAAAAGCATTATTTATTTGCTTTGTTTAATCCTACAAAGTAAAGGAGCAATCACAGAAAGGGGCTTGGAATGGACCACATAATAAATCAATTAAACAAAAAAAAGGAACCCAACATATCATGTTTTTATTATTTGGTCCACTTTTACTGTAAGGAAAAAAAAAAAAAAGTCAAAAAGAAAAAATTATGGGTCATTTGAAATAAATTAAAGAGGTAATTACTTATATACCCTTAAACAAATTTTGATTTTTTTAAAACTAGGATGTTGTAGAAGTTCTATATAATATATTACCTTTAGAGAAAAAGAAGAAAAACAATTTGCTTAATAAATTACTTTAATATCAAATTCGATTCATACCCCCCATCACTATCGGTTTCTATCAGCTTAAGCTCTTCGCTTCCACTACAAATATTTAAAAAAAAATTTAAAAAATTATCGCACTGTAAAACTATGAACAACAACAATTAAATTTTGAAACACATCTAATAAAAATAATAATATTTAAATATAGAAAGATAAAGTAAAAAGTAGATATTTATATTGTTTTTTTTATTTATTTATTTTTTTTGTTTTTGTTTTTTTTTTTAGCCAAAAGTTTACTCAATTTAAGCTTTAGCAGGCCTAATAAAATGGTCAAAGAAGAAGAGGCAAATTACAACAACTAGGCATTAATTATGGTCTTTTGTAGTCAATAAATATTTTAAAAAATTGAGTAGATACAATCTTAGCTATAATTAGTCTTTTTTTGTGGTCTATTTGTGATCATTGTGTTGTACTATTTTCTATTGTAATCATTTTTATTTTGAGCATTATTTAGTGCTTATTTAATAGAAGTGTAATTAGGTAAACAATAATTTTTTATTCCATCAAGTTTATCACATTTTGTAATGATCCTATCAAATAAAATAATTTTAATTATATCTTAGCAAAAATAATAAGAGTTGTTAAATTTATAAAAAAAATTTACTTAGCTAAGGAGAAAATATCCGATTTAACAAAAAAACAAAAAATTAAGCTGTCAATCAGAAAATTTAAAGTTGATGAAACTTGTTCAGTATAAAATATATAAACAACATTTTCTACCAACTAAAATTTTTAGGTTGCGTTTGGTTCGGATATAAGAAAAATTTAGTTATATCGGAAATAGGTATAAGTTATGATATTAGCAGGAACTAATGTTAATTTATGTTTGGGTGGGTATCAGAGTTATACCGGGTATAAAAAAAATTGTATTTGATAAATTAAAGAGGAATAAAAAGAATAGAGAAAATTAAATTTTTATAAAATAATGAAATAAATGTTAAATTTTATAAATTTAAATAACTTATAATTTAAAATAAAATTAATTAATTTAGAAAAAAAAACTGCAGGTTGTTCTACCTGCTGCTTGGAACAGTTATTCCCCTATAATTTCGGGATTAGGTGGAACAGCTGTTCCAAGCAGCTTTTTATTGTTTGGATACAAAGGGGAATATCCCCCTTATCCCCCCTAGTTATTGTACCCAAACGGAGCCTTAGAACATTAATTTCACACAATATTCTGAGTTATTATTTATATATATTTTTTATTTAATTAAATTTATATTTTAAATTTATTAAAAAAATTTGAGTATATTGTTTTTCCAAGAGCAAGCTATTTAAAAAGAGAAATGCTACTCATACACTCTATTTTAGAGTGTATGATACACACTCCATCAATTCAAAAATAAGAATATGGCATTTTTCACTAGTCATTTCGATGTGACCAGTAAAAAAGTATTTTTTACTGATCATTTCGATATGACCAGTAAAATTTATTTAATTTTTAAATAAATAAAATATAAGATGTATATCTTTTTAGGGATGTACAAAAAAAAAAAAAAAAAAAAATTCCATTGAGTAAAGTGTTATTCCAAAGAGTTGAAACCCTAATAATGAAACCCTAATAAGGATGGCATATTCCACTAGAATGCAAACACCCTTTCTTGTTAGGTTTGAATGGTCCCTACAATTGATATCTTTGAGTACAAAAAAGTAGGTTTGGGGTCCCCCACTTGGTGCCTCTTTAATGCAATTTGTACTTATTTCATTACATGGATTGGTTGATAACCAATTTGTTGGTTTTCTCTTTCTATGTCTACATCATGAGTCCAATTGCCAGGAGAAAGAAATGCTATTCAGTTCATTTCTGTTCAACAACTAAAAGTGAGATGCAAATTTTATATTTTACTCATTTAAATATAAAATTATAATAAAATTAATATAATAAATTTAATTTTTAAATTAATGATATATAAAATTTATAAAATACTTGGATTTGCGATAGGGTATATAAAAGACATGGACACTAGTAATAATAACTGGTCTTAAGCATATTGGGCTGTGGTGTGAGCCCAATAAGTCATTATTGCTAGTGGGTCCGGTCATTATATTTGATATCAGAGCCAGACACAAGCCGGAAGTGTGAGACGAGTCTTGACTGAGCCTGAATCTAGATAATAGGGCTAGCGAGATAAGTCTCATAACGTCGAGTGATTTTGGGTTGTGCGTGTTTGGGCTGACGAGAACGTCAGGTCTAATCGAAAACTGTGTGTGTGTTTGGACTGACGGGAGAAGTCTATGACACTCCAATAATTTCATATCGGATGGAATTGGATTTGTAGTTAGGTATATAAGAGACATAGACACTAGTAATAATGCTGAGCTTAAGTATTTTGGACTGTGGTGTGAGCTCAACGAATTATTATTACTAGTGGGTTGAATCATTACACTATTTGTATACTTAAAAATTAAAATATAATAAATATAATATAATATAATACGATAAGATTAGTCTGACAAAATAGCATTGATCATTTGTTTATAGCTTGTACTCACAAACAAATAGGGGCCTATTCGTAGGTCAAAGTTAATGTGAACTACTATATGCAAAAAGAAATTTAGAAAAGGGCACATAGTGTTTATATAGGGAGCTATCTATGTGGTAGACTCATATGATAAGCAAATTTAGATGCTCCCTCACTTCTCCCAATTGTACTCTCTTTCTAATGCTTGGAAGAAATCATTTTACTGTTTAAAGTGGAAATTCTCAAATAAGGCAAAATTAGATGTATATATTGGGACTTGTTTAGTTTCTCTTGAGCTTATGTAGAAGTGCTCTTAATATAACAAAAAAGGCTTCAGATACCTTTTTATGATTTGTTATCTTTTTATTTTAGTATACTGTAGTTTTAACTGTATCCTTTAAATATTATGAGGTTTCTATGACGCCCCACTTTTCAGGGGGTCATCCATTCTAGAACTACTCTAATTCTAGCACGCTTAACTCACATAACCTCTTGGATCTTGCTACCATCCAAAATGCTATAGCCAGATTAAGAGATTTAGTCATATTATATTATTTATATATAGGATTAATCCAAATTTCGGAGGTGTCACATTCTTTCCCCCTTTAAGCCCTGACGTCCACGTCAGGCTCAAGCACACTCACAAGCACCAGGCGATGTGAGACTGGTCTCGCTAGCCCTAGCCGACCTTGTGGGGAGCTGCACTCCACCCACAACGGTCATTAGCCGGAGAGCCTCGCTCTACCCGCTATATAACCCTGGCTCAGCCGAGACTTATCTCACATTTTCGGCTGGTGAATGGCTCTGATACCAACTGCGACGCCCCACTTCCCAGGGAGTCACCCATCCTAGAACTACTCTAGCTCTAGCACGCTTAACTCTCATAACCTCTTGGATCTTGCTACCATCCAAAATGCTATAGCCGGATTAAGAGATTTAGTCATATTATATCATTTATATATAGGATTAATCCAAATTCCGGGGGTGTCACAGTCGCATATCACGCACGCACATCAGAAATGTGCCACAAAGAGCTTTTAGGGCTTAAGCTTAATCACTCTTGGTAAAATTACAGAATATGAAAGTAAAAGAATAATAAACTACATGGAGTGTATCTGAAGTTTTTTCTAATATAAAATACTATTTGAGTAGATAATATGAGGTAGGGTATTGTATTGCTTTAGTTGTAATTAGGTTCATTCATTAGTAATGCTTTTTGGAAGCTTATAATGCTTAATAGAGAAGTTGATTTTGAGGTATCAAGGGAGGGAGCTCACATAGCTCCAATGTGGGACTTTTAATAAGAGAATAAAAATCCTAAATCAATGTTTAATGTTTGTTTCTTTGTTGGAATTTTGGGAATCCTAAAGATATAATAGTACTGTGTATGTATTGAGACATTACTTGTTAGCTTTCTCATGCTTACAATGTTGATCTCAATATTTGAACAATTTAACTATCTAATAAATTATTTTAAGGCCATTTTAGATGGAGGGTCATGCTCATCATAAGGTCAGAGTTTTGAACTTTCATATAAACTTACATTTGAAATTCGTGTCTCAAAATTTGAATTAGATAAGTACTTTGGGGGGTTGGGTTTTCGTGTGGCGGAACTCATATGAGAAATATTGCAGGTTTTATTTTGGTTCTCGAACTTTTAATTTTCACATCTGAAATTTCAAACGTTTCGAAAGTGATTTTACTTTAGCACGTGTTTTTATGGATTAATTGCAATATCGGTCTCGGATATTTACCTGTTTTTTTTTCTTATTTCTTTAAACATTGTCAGCTAAAAACTTGATGATTGGTAAATGAAGCAGATAACTTATTATCTCTCTCTAAAAAAAAGAAGACAATATTAGTTACTAACGTAACAAACATTGTTTAGTAAAGTGTAAATATTCTGTTCTGTGATAATAGATCAAAAAAATTAATAAATTGAGTTAGACGAGTCCTATAAGTTAAGTAAAGTTGCGATAGAATATATTATTTCTATCCACATATATCTTTAGAATATTTGCTTAGTATTTAGGATCACAAAAAGGTATATTGAGATATTTGAAGGTTTTCGTAAAATTTTCTCACTTTAATGTATGTCATTGCTCTCTCTCTCTCTCTCTCTCTCTCTCTCTCTCTCTCTCTCTTTATCTGTCTCTCCACCACAGCATCATTTTTGTCAGGTTGGGGTCCATTCAGTTGATATGAAGCTTTCCATTTTCTCTCTCTAAATCTGAGCTTGTTGTTTACTGAGGACACAACCTAATCTTTGTCAGAGAAAGAGAAAAAGAGAGGGGGAGAGAGATACAAACCAATCCTACCCCCCCTTCCCCTCACACCCATTGTGTGATGTGTGGGTGCTCACATATGACACACACAACAATACTAGCAAGAGACACTGCACACATCCCTCCTCCCCTACAATAATTGAAGCAAACATGGAATCAGTATTGTGGAGCTTGTGCCATCTTTTTGATTCCTTTCCACCCCCCCCTCCCCCCCTTGTGGTGCCCCAGTACCCTCTTCTTTATCCCACTTCAATCAATCAACAACTTGCCCATCACCTTAAAACTGCTGATGTGCTGGTCGTAGTGTACGAACTAATCGTTCTACGCCATTCTGGATACCCTTATGCGGTTTTTTATAATTGTTGATGATCTGAACGTATTGTACAAATCAACTATCGTTCAGTATTTGTATATGCCAGCAGATCAGCAGTTTTTTAAGAAAAATTTGAAGTACTCAGTAGCAGTGCACTATGCTGGAAAGTGCATTTGCTTCAACTTCTGCAATGATCATCTGGTCCACTATTTTGGTCCTTGAACTTTTATTCAAATTTGGATCTCATTCCTCATACTTTCAACTGTGACAATATAGTCCCTAAAATTTGCTTTTGCATAATAATAGGTTTTTTTTTTTTTGAATGTTTCAACAGATCACCAGACCACCCTAAGGTTAAATATCAGGAATAAAATTGAAGTTCAGGTCAAACTTTTTGGACCAAATTGAGACTCAAAATTAAAATCAGAGTAAAAACTTTAGTAGGACTGCACTGTCAAAATTGAAAGTAAGAGGACACAATTGAAATTTGAGGACTATATTTCTAAGTAACCCACCAATTTGTTTCCTGTTTTGCCTTCTGAAACTCTGTCCAGGTAGAGCTTTTGGAGAAGCCCAAAACATTGAATTTCAGTTGAAATCATAAGTAATACTTATAAATTATAGCTTCTACTTTTAGAACTTTTGTAAGCTATTTCATTTACAACTCAAGGTGTAAAAGCTATATATGTTTTTCTCCACAAATATCTGTTGGCTATTTATTTATGGATTAAAGTAGGTCCAACTTCCTACCCCGTGACAATAGGTCCAGGAGACTAATAAGTTGAGTTGGGTAAGCCCAATAAGTTGAGTGGGGCTGCGATCCTGTAATGACCCGGCCCACTAGCAATAATAACTCGTTGGGCCCAAACACACAGCCCAAAATACTTAAGCCCAGTTATTATTACTAGTGTCCATATCTCATATAAACACAATCATAATTCCATCCACATCCGATGTGGGACTATTGGGGGCGTCACAGATTCCCCCCGTTTAGGCCTGCCGTCCTCGTCAGCCCAAACACACACACAGCAGCCCAAGATCACCAGGCGATGTGAGACTCGTCTCGCTAGCCCTGTCATCTAGACCCAGGCTCAGCCGAGACTCGCCGCACACTTCCGGCTGGTTATTGGCTCTGATACCAAATGTAATGACCCGGCCCACTAGCAATAATAACTCGTTGGGCCCAAACACACAGCCCAAAATGCTTAAGCCCAGTTATTATTACTAGTGTCCATATCTCATATAAACACAATCACAATTCCATCCACATCCGATGTGGGACTATTGGGGGCGTCACAGATCCATAATAGACCTAACGGCAAGAGGCCCAACAATAGACCTAACGTCTAGATGGGTTGAATCCGGTCGAGACCCGTGGGCGCTGTGTCTGTACGCTTTAAGTAAATTGATTGCGTATTTCTACTGACTCGAACTTTTGGGATTAATGGTTAGCGCCAACGATCCGACAATATCTAGTTTCTGCTTCACAGTAGAAATAACTATCTCAAATGCTAATACAAAAGTGTGCTTTTGCCTGGATTGATCTCTCATTATATATACAACATAGCCA
The DNA here is from genome assembly GCA_029204045.2 of Tillandsia leiboldiana. NCBI lineage: Eukaryota > Viridiplantae > Streptophyta > Magnoliopsida > Poales > Bromeliaceae > Tillandsia > Tillandsia leiboldiana. The sequence goes on along the minus strand of CM055063.1, from coordinate 53,737,547 downwards.
AAGTTGTTCATTGTAGTTAGGAATTGTCATTATGCATGAGGTGGCTTGTGTTTAGGTATATGTTACCCCACATAACTCAAAAGGATTAATATATATATATATATATATATATATATATATATATATATATATATATATATATATATATATATATATATATATATATGGGAAATGATACTTGTACACCCAAAACGGGGTGTATATCACACACCCCACCTATCTAATGGGTGGGGTGTGATGATGGGTCAATCGATGTGACCCGTAAAAAATATCGCCACCATTAAAATGGTGGAGGTGTATGATATACACCCCTTCGGGGTGTACATGTAGCATTGCTATATATATATATATATATATATATATATATATATATATATATATATATATATATATATATATATATATATATATATATGGGGCAATTTTCTGTACGAAAATTTTTAAAATTTTTTCTGTTTTTAGATTTACCCCTCTTAGAAGGCTAATATTAAAATTACCCTTCGTACGTTCCAACTTTTTTCTAAAATACTCCTGAAGTTAAACTCTGTTAGTGTACCGTTTGGAGCTGCCGTTATCTGTGTGAAATTACTATTTTGCCCTTTCAAATATACCCTTCTACCATAACCAGATTTTCTTATGTACCCTTAAAATTTTCAATAGTTTTGGTATATAGGGACAAAATAGGTATATCTGATAATTTTCAACTTCGATTATTATTTAACTCTAGTTTAACCCTAGTTAACTTAACAAAGGAAAACGGTAGGAATATTTTTAATAACGGTGGAACGTATGAAGGGTATATTGGAAAGAAAAAAATAAGAGGAATAAATCAGATATTTCTTCATATTTCAGAAATACACAAACAATTATCTCTCTCTCTCTCTCTCTCTCTCTCTCTCTATATATATATATATATATATATATATATATATATATATATATGTAATTTGTTAGTTAAAACTCATTAGCCAGCAATTACGATTACGTCGGAGATCATTTATTCTAAATGAAACCAACCAATTATTGTCCTTTCTTATCGCGGATCTCGCATTATTAGAGTTAAGCTTATTTTGGAGCTTAATGAGGGAGGAGACAAGTTAGTTTAGTTGAGTTGAAAGATTTTGGATTAGTGGTGTTTAGGGGTTTTTGTTTTGAAAACCCTAATTTATTTAATTGTGTTTGGTTTGAGGTGACATGAGATATGAAAAGGACTAAGCTTGTAAGTTGTAACTAACCTTTGAAGGGAAAATTAAGATTTATTTACTATACTTAACCTAATTTAATCATCCATTTTTTTATGGACACCAAAATGTTTCTTCTTTAATCACCAATAATAATAATAAAAAAAACTTTTTATGACTATTTCTTTTTGGTGTGCATCACAACTCTAGCAAAATGATTTGAAATATTATATATATATATATATATATATATATATATATATATATATATATATAAGAGAAGAAAAAAAACTTTACTCATGGAGGTTTCTTGTTGTGTTGTTGATCATGGAAAAAAGATGTTTAACAAATGAAGCAATTGATTGGTTTTTCCTTTTATTAAAAAACCAAAATATGTAGAAAAATAGTAGCTTACATCTCTCTATATTTTATTATCTCATAATCCGAGTTTATGTGTTTTTTAACAACTAAAATAAGGCTAAAATTACTAGGGGGGATAAAGGGGATATCCCCTTTGTACCCAAAGAACAAAAAGCTGCTTGGAGCAGCTGTTCCTTCTAATCGCGGGATTAGGGGAGAATTACTGTTCCAAGCAGCAGGCGGACTGCAGTTTTTTTTTTATTTTAAAATTAATTAATTTTATTTTAAATTATAAGTTATTTAAATTTATAAAATTTAAAATTTATTTCATTATTTTATAAAAATTTAATTTTTTCTATTCTTTTTATTCCTCTTTAATTTACCAAATACAATTTTTTTTTATACCCGGTATAACTCTTATACCCACCCAAATATAAATTAATATTAGTTCCTGCTAATATCATAATTTATATCTATCTTCGGTATAACTAAAATTTTTTTATACCTGAACCAAACACAGCCTCATAAGTGATCAAACTATGAGGACCCTAACACTTTGGTCCTAAAACTTGAATTTTTAACAAGTCCCATAATCTGATGACTCTTAAAGTTTTGTTTGGAATTACGGAAATAATGCATTACGTGCGGTGCGAAAATATAATAAAAAAAATATTTTATTTATTTTCATACGTAATATCGCGTTCTACATATTGCAATCAATCATTTACGATCTATTTTCTGCAATCTCACCGGATAATGCAAAATGATGTCGCTACATGTAATAGCGTTAGATGGGTCTCGGTACCAAGCGGACCCTAAATATTAACATGCTGCTTATGTGAAAGTAACGTGACACTAGGGGTGCCAACGAGCCGAACACAAGCGAGCTGGGTCAGCTCGTGTTCGGCTCGTTTAATAACGAGTCGAACACGAGCCGGCTCGCGAACAACGAGTTAGATTTTCAGTAGATAAAAAGTTAAAAAAAAAAAATATTAGAATATTAATCTAATAATTAAAATTTATAAAAAGAATATATATTTTTTATATTAGATTGGTCTAAAATTTAAATAGTATATACATCGAGAGGCTTTTGAAAATATTATAACATTTTTTACTATTGAATGAATCATAATAGTTTTTGAATCACATATAATGATGAGCCTTACAAATAATTATTGATGTTTACTTTTGATTTAATAACTAAAATTTTTTTTTGTGCTTTTAAAAATATTTCTTAGCATAGATAAATGGTTTTTTTTTTTTTTTAATAAATGGGCTCTTTATAATTGAATTGGACTTTCAAATTAAGTTGGGTTAAAAATCAAATAATAAAAATCTATATTATATATATAATTATAATTAAAAAATATATAAAAATAATATATATAAATTATATAAATATAAAATATATATATTCGAGTTATTATCCAGCCGAACACGAACGAACTGACCCGTGTTCGGCTCATTTATTAAACGAGATGAAAAATTCGGCTCGTATTTGATTTGTTTACTAAATGAACAATTTGATTTTGAGTTTATTTCGAGTCGAACCTGAGCTGTTCCGTGAATAGCGAGCTGGATTGTCGTGACTAATAACACTGTAATAATTAAGTTGCCACAGCATTTCCACATAGAGGATGCATCAATATTTTGTCAACTAGATTATGTAATTTGATTGCAATAATTTATAAAGTGTGTTTTGAGGACTAAAAGTATAATTTAGCCACTAAAATATTAGAGCAACGCTATTTGTACACTCTTAAAAATATGTATATCTTACCCCCTATCCATCCCGTGAATGTAAGTTTTTCGCTAATTACATAATTACATTAAATGACTATCGATTACACCCCTCCTATTGGATGAATGACGTATAAAATATACACTTTTTTTTTTTTTTTAGAATGTACAAGTTGCAATTTTTCAAAATATTACTTTCAAGAAAAAGTAAATCTGCAACTCAGAGCCATTGCAAAAATCACTAAAATCCAGAACTAGAACCATCCATTAAAAGATGGTGTACACTCACAAGCTTATTTTTGTCTCTGCATCAAACAATACCAAGAGAGTGACAACACATAAAATACCATTGTTGCCAAACAGATGATGGGACTTCTAGTTGGAATTCAAATGGGAAAATCATAAAAACCTGCACTACTGAGAATATCTCTGGAGCTTGACTGATAAAGGCCACAGAAATACTGCTAACTTATTAGTTAGCAGTATTAAAATCTTTGGTCCTCATAATTTTCATCGAATGTGGGGAAGACTATTAAGACGTTTCAGACTCCTCTCGTTTAGATCCAAACACTCATCTCATACTTTCGGATGACAAATCAGCTTCGATATCAAATTTAAGATCAAACTATCGGCCTAAAATACTTAAGTCCAAATATTAATATTAGAATCTCTGTTTTTTATATTTTCATTCGTAATTCTTTTCCCATCCAATGAGTGATTATTGAGGCATTACAAAATATATATCATAACCGACTTGTCGTAATATGTGAAACATAACATTACATACAAATCAAACAAGTTTTTTTTTTTTTCATCGTACTTCTCTGCATGACGCACGTACTGAAATCTCCCTGTAATCTTAACCAAGCTTTAGTAGTGTTTGGCTTGAATTTTAGTATAACGATCCGGCCCATTAACAATAATAATTCATTGGGTCTAAACCATAACCCAAAATACTTAAGCCCAGTTAATGTTTAGGCCTGACGTCCTCGTCAGCCCATACACACACACACATCTCAAGATTATCCGGCGATGTGAGACTTGTCTCGCTAGTCTTGTTATTCAGATCCTGATATAAGCTGCCACCTTGTCTTTCAGACCCTGACTTAGTCGAGACTCGTCACTTACTTCGGCTAGTGATTGACTCTGATACCAAATATAACGAACCGACCCACTATCAATAATAACTCGTGGGCTCAAACCATCGGCCCAAAATACTTCAGCCCAGTTATTATCACTAAGACTTGGTCTATTATATATACAATCATAACCCCATTCTCATCCGATATGAGACTATTGGGGTATGACAAACTCCCCCCGTTTAGACCTGACATTCTCGTCAATCCAAACACACATACAACCCAAGATCACCAGGCAATGTGAGACTTGTCTCGCTAGTATTGTCATTCAGACCCTTGACATAGTCCGTCACCTTATCTTTCAGACCCTTGCTCAGCTGAGACTCGCCACACACTTCCGGCTGGTGATTGGCTTTGATACCAAATGTAACACTCCAATTTTCCAGGGGGTCACCCATTCTAGAACTACTCTAACTCTAGCACGCTTAACCCTTTTAATCTCTTAGGCCTAACCACCGCTCAAAATGCTATAGCCTAAGAGGTTTAGCCCTATTATATCTTATATATAGGACTATCTTAAATTCTAGAGTGCCACATTCCCCTCCTCTTTAAGCCCTGACGTCATCGTCAGGCTCAAGGACACTCACAAGTACCAGGCGATGTGAGATTTGTCTCGCTAGCCTTAATTAACCTTGTGGGGAGCCGCACTCCACCCACAGCGGTCATCAGTCAGGAGAGTCATGCTCTGCCCGCTGTATAATCCTAGCTCAACCAAGATTCATCTCACACTTCCAGCTGGTGATTGGCTCTGATACCAAATATAACGACCCGGCCCACTAACAATAATAATTCGTTAGGTCCAAGCCACCAGCCCAAAATACTTAAACCCAATTATTATTATTAGTGTCCATGATCTCTTATATATCCAATAACAACTACATCTTCATCCAATGTGGGACTATTAATGTGTCACATTTAGTGAAAAATATCCCCAAAAAGAATTTTGTGAGTAACAGGGATGACATGTTAGTATTGTCTGCACTGTGTTTGGTGGAATAGTGAAGGGGGACATCCTCAGAATGGACTGTAGTTCTGGGCTTTCTCATGCACTGCTTTGTTGTGTGTCTACTAACTAAATATAAGAAAATCAACAATCCAAAGTCATTGTTAGGCCAGTCAAATCCAGAACCTAAACTATCCAGGGTAAAAGACAACACTATTATTAACAAGCATCTTCTCTATGCATCAAACAATATGGAAAAAACCAAAAAGGACAATACATGAAGCAGAAATGGTATAAAACAGAAGATGGGACTTTAAACTGAAACTCACATGGATCAAATCATGATCTGTACTACTCAAAACCTCTTAGAAACCAACTTGGTAGAACTCTGATACTTATACAAGACAAATCTCAGCATACTTTTGTATCCAACTATTACCTCCATCTTCTTTGATGTACTCCTGGCACAAGCAAAAGACCTCTGAATGAAATGGTTTGGTAATTTGCATTTTTCGGGTTTAGTAGAATTAATAATCCTTCAGAGAAAAAAACTAATAATAATAATGAAAGGAAAAGAAAAGGCAAAGGGTTACTAAACATTTTTATTATTTGTAGTATATACCTTAAACAGTGTCTCCATCATTTTTAAGTTTGAACAATGGATGGACCTTTCGATTGATTTGTATTATACACCACTATACATCATAAACATTGTTCAAATATCATAAATTACGAGTGTCAACTGTCGGGCATCAAATACATAGCACTCAAGTTGGAATGTTAAGAGATCAATGTTTACCACTTGAACACAAACAACAAAGCATAGAGAATACACAATAACACATATAGCATTTGAATTTGTTTACGCGCTAATTAATTGTTCAGTAAAACATTACCATCGCAAGGGCAAATGAAGGTAATACCTCTACACCCACATTTTCTTTGTGGCCTCCATCCTTTCGAGCAAGCTTGCAATCTCTGCCTGCATCCTCATCTTCATATTGTGGTAATCGCATTGGGAGTTCTCGAGCAGCTTAAGCTCCTCGAGCTTCTTCCTCCGCTTCTCCTCAGTCTCCTGCAATTAGCGGTGATGTTACTGAGAGTAGGGGCGTGTGCCATTCAGTCTAAACCAAGTGCAGCATCCTGAACCGAATTATTTCATTGATTCACTCTGTTTAATCAGCAATTATGTTCAATTCGGTTGTGCATACTGAGAACTGGGTTAACTGAGAAAACCGAATATCTAACTGAGAAAACTGAGATATTCTCTAGTCAATGTCCTTCATATGAAAACGAGGGATTCAGTAAGTATCTAGACCAAGAAAACCAGCTAAACTGAACCAAGCTGAATCAATTTGGTTCAGTTTAGTTCACCAAGGTTGTAAATAACAAATAGCGGGTACATAGCTTTCGGGACGCCTTATAACAGAGAGCGGATAGCGGGCGCCAAAACGAGCGCTACAAACCCATAGCGGGTTTCACAAAAAATTAATAAGTTTATATTTCTTATAGAAAATAAATATAATTTTGAAGAAAAAAATAATTAACCATTACCCTTTTCTAGGATTGTAAGTCTATACATATTTGATGTTATTATCAACAAGGCTAACTTCAAAATAATATGATTTAGCAAACCAAAAAGACAAAGAACTAGAAAATCTATAGTCCATTTATAAGTTTTTAATCATTTATTTACCTTCAAAACCCGATCTGATAAGAAATTTTAACCCATTCACAATTTTCAAGCTTTTGGGCCCATAGCGCCCGCTTCGGCCCCGCTTCATAGCCCACTTTAGAGGGCTCATTAGTGACCGCTACGAACCCACTCCGCTAAATCTCGTTCTAAATGTTATGGCACAGCAGTAGCATAGTAATTCCACTATAGCAGGCGTAGCGTTTGCTATTTAAAACACTGCAGTTCACCAGCTGAAAATCCCTAAAAACTGAACCAAACTGACTGAAGGACACCCTACAAATGACACGAGACGGAACCATCTAACCCGAAAATGGTACTACATAACATGAGAATCAAATTGAGCATTTAGAGTAAATTATAGATCATCTCAATTCAATCTTTAGATCGACTTGACTGACACCACTGGTTGAACACAAACACAAAATGCAAACCTGAACTGCCATCCTACCTGGAAACATAGTTTCGCGAGCTTAGCCGCATACTCCTCCTCAAGCTTCTCAGAGTTGGCCCGCACAATCTGGCGGTAGTTCTCCACCTCCCTCCGGGCATCATCAGCCAGCCGCTGGAAGAGCTTGGCTTCCGCTTCCTTGAACTTTACTATGGTCTCCAAGCTCCGGAAGTCATCTTCCTTAGATGGAGTGAAGTGGGACTCAATTGAATGAGGTTTGGGGTCACATTTTAGGACGTCAATTGGGTTGTTTAATACAGAACTGGTGGGTTTAAAATTGAAAGCAGATTTTGGTGGGGTGAGAGTCGCTGGTGTTTGAAGGGGTAGGATATCTGCGAGTTGACTTGCTTGAGCTGCTAGGGTATTTTTCGATGTGCTACCAGTGACAGAGAACTCTGTAACTCCATCTGCAAAAATGAAATACTTAGTTAGCTCCGCAAATTAGACAAAAATATTTGAAATTAGCAATATGACTGCAAATTGGTGAAAGAATCTCGAGTGTTATTATCAGTAACATGTTTGAAAATGGTGTTGGTGAAACAATATATTAAAGAGCAACAACGCCAGAAGTTAGATTGTAACATCACACCGTGCTATCAATATTCTCTATTCAAAGTTTCAAACAAAAGATAGCACAGTACAGATATATTATACAGTACAGACAAAGGAGAGCTCACACAGCAGCATAAAGGGAAGAGCTGATAATACAGGGAGCAAGATGTCGACATTTCTAGTGTGTACCTATAATTGCTATTTTCGTGTAAGCATTTTCTCCAAAGGATTCCATTGAAAGATGCTAATATATACCGAAGGTACTATTTTCACATTGCACCAATAATAGGTGTAGAGCTCAGTGTGCAAGTGCGCGTAAGCGACCGAAAGCACAATCATCCAAACATTCTGGTGTAGAACATCCAAGAAAAGGCTTGCTCTCCTGCCCAACATGGTATGATTTTTCAGCACAAATGCCAAAACCATAACACCAAATTTTTTGTTTTGGTCAGTTGGATCCAAACTACTGTTTGAAAGCAATCTGAAACCAAAAAAATTTGGTTTTGATTAAAATGGGTCCAAAGAGGATTTAATTACAAAAAAAGTAGTATAAAGCATCAATTCGATAAGTCAACATGTTGTGAACTTATGTTTTCTTCAATTTTATTTCAAATGCGTTATACTCATTTCAAATTTTCAAATATGTTTGGGGACCTCAAGAAAAATCTGAAGCTAACACTGAAGCACATATACACCATGATGTTTGTAAATAATTTTTGTTCTATGATAAAGTTGACATGACACGACAATGCTTACACTTCACATATCAAGAGCTAAAGCTAAAAATAAATAACACTCGAGTTCATTATATTGTATATATAAAGCGGCGTAATTTATTGATGAAAATGTGTCACTGCATAACAGAACATCCAAAGCTCCACAATAATGAAATATAATAATAAGATGACCCAATCCTTAGAAATAAAATAGGTGACATAAGTAGGGTGTACAGGTGGAGTAAATTCACCAATCCACCATTGTATGGCCAAAACAAAATTTTGACACTTGGTGAAGCAAAGCTAAACATTAATTAAAATAGATGAACAAGAAATATGAACAAATAAATAAGACTTGAACAAGTATGATCTGATCCGACCAAAGACATGTAAAAGTGATTAACAAATGGAAGACACTGAGTACATCAAAAGAGACGTGCTACTGCCAAGTACAAAAGCCATAAACAAATTTCAACATCTAAAATTCATAATTGCTAGATTATGTTGACTAGTGCTGCCTACAAATACTTACATTTCATAATAATTTGGAACATGCATGAACAGCTATAATTAGATTTTCAAACAATTATAGATCTAATCCTCACCTTTGTTCAATACAACCTAGCTAATGGAGAGAAATAACAAAATGTTTTCAATAGCATAAAAAGGCCAAACAAAGATTGGGAAGGTGGCTCACATTTGAAAAAATGCAGCATGCTGTTACACGCATCTGGAGGCGAGATCATATTTTTGCCGAGCATGCCTAGGATCTCCTCAGCTTTTCCATGAAGCCCTTTCCCTTCGAAATCCTCACTAGCACGAAAGATTTTCCTCACGTAGTCTAGCTCTTTCATCAAGGTCTCGAGACCCCACTGCTTAGCACAGCAAGTAAAGACTTCCTTCACAAACCCAAACATTTCGGAAGCATGTCCGCAACCCAGGCAATGGAAATGCATTTCGGACGTGCCCATCGGCCCCTTACGGGCTGGCCCAGGCCGAATTAGATTCTTTTCAAGCCCACAAACAGCATGGCACCAATGGGAACAAACGTCGCATCCGACCCAACTGCATGTATTCAATGCACAATCGAACCTTAGGCAGATCGGGCACATGCAAGCGCTGCAAAACCCTTTTTTGCTGGCACAAATATTGCAATCACAATCATCTACAGGCAACAAGTTCTTGCAATTCAAGTTCTTGCACCTCATGAGCAAGAAAATCTCGACCAGTTCATTCATAGGGGTGCGAACTTTGCCCGAAACAAAGTTTGTGATGCCAGTCTTGATTGCAACCAAGATCTCTAGCTGCGCTCGGTTGGATTTTGAGAGCATCTCGGAGGTCAAATCCGACCGCTGCTCGAGCCGCCTCTGCAGCCTGGCGAAATCATCCTTCCTCTCCGGCAAATCAATTAGACTCCTCACCGCTTCTCTCAAAGCTTCTGACGATTCTGCCGGTAACTCCTGAAGAATTTGTGCCATGACAGGAATAGACTCCGATACGATTTCCCTCAGCAGCCTATCGGTCCTCGGAAGAATAACATTTCTCCCGCTATCCGAGCTCAAAACCCCATTAATTTTCACAGGCCTCGCGGGCAATTCGGAAGGGAAGAAGGAGACGTTGTCAGAGCTGTTATGCCCTCTATGAAGGCTATTATTCAATTCCTTGTTGTTGGCATGAGAAAACACACTGGGGTTCGCAAATGCAACATTGTGGCCATCGCCGACGGGCTTGAATCTACTATGAACCGACCCATTAGTCCCCTCCCCTGCATACCACATCTGATCATTCTCGCGGGAAAAATCATAATTTTCGGTGGAATTTCGAGTGAGAGAGCAGCTAGGGTTGTGGGAGAAGGGAATGGAGTACGAGTACGAGAGAGACGCGGCGCCGTAATCGTCGGAGTTCGTGGTCCTAGTATTGGAACTGTAGGTCCTCTTCAGCGGAGCGACGACCGAGCTCGGAACAGCGGGGGTGGGGGCGGCGTTCGCTGCGGCCAAGGTGTTCGACGAGGCGACTGGGTTCGCCGACGTCTTGAGAGAGAGGGAGAGATTCGGGGGGGCGAGGGAGAGGCTTAGGGTTTCGACCTTCACCTTCTTCTCGCGTCCGGCGCCGCCGCCCTCGGCGTCCGCGCGGTCCGGCGGGGCCTCCCGCTTCCCGCCGGTGAGCTGGAGGAAGTCGCGCTCGACCCACCGGCGGTCCTCGTCGCCCGGCGAGCCCTCCGACGCCGCCGCGGCGGCGGCGGCGGCGGCGACGATCTCCTTGCCCTTGTTGCTCGCGCGCGGCCGCTCCATGGCTGCGAAGGGATCGGCCTGGTCCTTGTCCTGGAGGGTTAGCTTAGGGTTTTCGCAGAGGTAGGAGAGGGTGAGCTCCTGCGGTGCCGCCGAGCTCCCGCCCTTAATGGCGGCGGCGGCGGCGCCGCCGCCGCTGCTCTTGTCGAGATCGGCAGGTTTAGGGTTTGATGGTGCCGGATCGGGGTGATCCTTGGAGAGATCGGAGTCTTCGAACATCGCGGAGGAGGAGGAGGAGGAGGAGGAACAACGCACCTGAGATCGGAACCCGTAGGGTTTTGGGGAGGAGGAGGAGGAGAGCTAGGGTTTTGGATCTCTCTCTCTCTCTCTCTCTCTCTCTCTCTCTCTCTCTCTCTCACTTAGGGTTTCATCATCATCGTCGTCGTCGTCGTCGTCGTCTTGCTCGGGCACAAGAGTCTCCTCAATCCTCACGCGGATTTCATTTTTTAAAATATCTTTTTTCCTTGAAATATTTGCACAATGCCCCTCTAACGTGTTTGTAATTGCAAATTCACACCTATTTTCCACTCGCGAGCTGTGTTACTTGTGAAACACTCCTACACAAAAATAAAATCCAATTCAATTTTTCATTACAATTTTTTTTTCCATTCAAACCAACTTCAAATAAAAATATATAAAAATATATTTATATAAAAAAACTTATAACGTATTCTCTCCGTAATCTCAAACGAAACCTATTAACAATTTTACGATGAAATATTTTTTAAATAAATTATAATATATAAATCGTAATTTCTGTGAGTAAATTTCTATATATATATATTTTTTATTTTAAATAATTAATACTTTTAATTAAAAAAAATTTAGTTACTTGCATCTTTTCAGTGTTATTTCATTTTTATCACCCAATAAATTATAATTTTTAAATAAAAATTAAATAATTTAATTAAAAAATATTAATGTCTAATTTAAATGTTCAAGTGTGAGAATAAAATATATGAAAAGTTCAGAGACTTAGGTGAAAGTTACTCTTCCATTTTTCTTTTCAATATCCGCAGAAGGGGAAAAAAAAGCTTTTTAAATTGTTCCGAGGGTTCGTTTTAAGACAAAAGATCTAATTGATCATCAACCGTTCGATGTCGAATGATTTGCAGTGTTGACTTGATGAACATCTGAGAACGAACACGTTGACTTTTGGAAAGCGCATTAAAGGAGTAACGTACCGCGTGGAAGTGGCTCTCCGCGTCGGCGTGCGCGCCACGTGTGGGCCCCACGCATGGTCGAAATGACGAAAATGCCCTTGCATTATGTAGCCGTTGCTGACTTTTTGGGTCGTAGTGGGCCGGAGTCTGGGAGAGGATTAGGTGATCCGACCCGAACAGGACATATTGGCTTTGATCGCATAGATTCTCGACACGTGTACTCCAATATTTGTGTTCGTGATTTGTCCAATTTGGCCACCATTGCTTTCCCTTTTTTTTTTTTCCAATTTTTTTTTATTAGATGAAAAAATATATATAGAACTTATGCAAACAAATTATTTTAAACCAATTACTTAAATTTTTAAAATTTTAATTTTACCATATAATTTTTTAAATTTTTTTATTTAAATTAAAGTCAACGATACTTTGATTTCAAAATTAAAGCTAATTATTTTTTTTAATAAATTTATAATTACGAGAATTATATGGAATATACTGGATTCAAATTTTAAAATCAAAGTGTCGTTGTAAACAAATTGAAATGTTGTATAGTAAAATTAAAATTTTAAAAGATTGTACAGTAAAATTAAAATGGTCCATAATTTACGCAAGTTTTATGCGTTTTTACCTTATTATTACTACTAGTAACTATAAAATGCATTGTGGCAATCCGCTTCCTTGGGTGATTTAGTTATCACCCAAAATATTATAGCTAGGTTAAGAGGTTTAGTCCTCTTATATTTTATATATAAGACTAGTCTAAACCTTATAGGTGTCATATTTATTCTTCTCATCAGGTTCGAGCACACTCACAAGTAATCAGAGAATGTGAGACTTATCTCACTAGCTATAACCGACCTCGTGGAGAGTCGCGTCGCACTCTAGCCATCGCCAACCTTGTGAAGAGTCGCGTTCCACCCAACAGTTATCAGCCAGAGAGTCATGTTCTGCCTGCTGTATAACCCTACCTCAACCGAAATTCATCTCACACTTTTGGATGATTTGCTCTGATACTAAGTATAATGATCTGACACACTGAAAATAATAACTTGTCAGGCCTAAACCATCAGCCTAAAATGATTAAACTTAGTTATTGTTAAGGTTCATAGTTTCTTATATTCTCAATCACAATTCTGTTTCCATTTGATCTGGGACTATTGGGGTGTCACAGGCTCCTCATATTAGGCCTTGACGTCCCATCAGCTTAACCACAGATATAGTCGAAAATCACTAAGCGATGTAAGGCCCGTCTCACATTTTCGACCGGTGAACCGACTTTGGTACTAATTCTGATGCTTTGCTTTCCAATGGAACACTTATGTTAGATTTTATTTGTTTTTATTGCGATTTAAAATTTGGTTTTTTGACGTTTGTGCCTTCTAGGTGACCCAATATCAATGGGCTTTATTTAGAAGCACAAAATCTTATTTACCATATGTGATGTTTAGTCCCATATTTAAAATTCATCATATGTGGTAGTCACTTATATATTGTTTCTTTTTCATGTGAGTTCGTTAGGAGAAAGTGAGAGTAAGGCTATCTCTAAAGCACACGCGTGCATGGCACGAGCCCGGCCGGGTGGTGTTGCCTGCATAGTCTTGATTCGGTTCATCTTTTATTTTTAGTTTTTGGTTGACTTAACCTTGCCTTGGAAATGCCCTAATGGGCTACCCAAAAGCTTTACCTCGGGAAGAGTCTAATGGCCTCCTCGATAAGATCCAACGTCTATACAAGATCTAGCTGTTGGACTCTGTCTAGAGTTGGGTTGCAAGAGGCAACTCTCTTGTTTCTATATATGGGTGTGAATTGGTTAAGTCATACATATATACAGAGTACAACACTATTTGAACTTCTACAATGAGCTTTATTGTCACGCCTCAGGCCCCAGCGGAAGCCTACCCGGCACGTGCACAGACCCGCCGTGTGCACAAGGTACCCCCGGTACACACAAGGCGTCTACAACAACAAAGCGGAAAGGAAGCAATATACACATACTACTAGTAATCAGAGCACAACACAACTAAACTATACATAAAAGAGGAAAGTAGATAACAACTATCATACAAGAAGTTAAAATCCATTATACAAATGTAGTCCCCTCAATACAACCTATCAAAACTTGATATTGAATATCACATTTAACCAAACTTGATATTGAATATCACATAGATGTTACATTCATGGTAGTTGGACATACCTGATAGCAAACTTGACATTGGACACCACATTTATAATTTTTCACTTTTATTTTTATGTTGGATCTTTGAAAGTCGACGCGGTACGTTTTGCGCCATTCCAGAGTCGTGTCGGGGGGTGGCTCGTGGTCGTTGTATCGTTATGAGTGATTGCCGAAATCTCGCATGTGAAGAGGCGATTTTGCTTTTAAGATAGTGCTTTGCACGGCTCGACCCACGGGCCTCATCTAATTCCTATTGTTTATATATTATAGTATTCTAGTAATTTACATGCGAACTTATATTTAAATACATCTGATTTAATTTATTTTAAAGTATTAATTTACTAAAAAGAATTAGTAAGAATTTTTCCAGCAACTTATACTAGCACGCCTTACACTGTTGGCCGATGAACCGGTTCTGATATTAACTATGGTGCCCCACTTTCCAAAGAGTCACCCATTAAAAAATATTTTTTATATATAGTTAATTAAAAGTATAAAATATAAAATATTAATATTTTCAATGATAGAACTTTCAAATCAATGATCGGCATCATTGAACATGATCTATATGATTTGAAGTATTTGAAAACTTAATTTTAAATCTTTTCGACATCATTAACCTAATGATCAAAGAATTGCAAAATTTATATGATCGATATGAGACGATTTTTCGTTTAACGGTGTAAAAAAATCTAAATCAATTAAATTTTGATTATAAAATTTTTTACACTATTTAAAACAAGATCTATTATCTTGATCTTGATTATAAGATTTCTATCATCACTTTTTGAAAAATACTTATTTTTAGCTGTTCATTTTTATGTCCGTTTGATAGACAAGAAAATTATATATATATATATATATATATATATATATATAGTTCGGCTACTATACTACAAAATAGTACTAAGCACTTGGCACTATTGAGTTTTCGATCCTTGAATGAAGGGATGTGTGGTTAGGATGCTAGTGGTTTCCTAAAATTTATACTATTTTACCAACCACCCACTAAACCCTAGGTGATCACTATCATCATAACTGCACATCTTTTCATCTAAGGGCCGAAAAGTAAATAGTATCAAATGTCTGGTACAATTGATAGTATAATAGGATCTAATTCTCTCTCTCTCTCTCTCTCTCTCTCTCTCTCTCTCTCTCTCTCTCTATATATATATATATATATATATATATATATATATATATATATATAGTAGAGGTTATATACTTTTAAAAGCACAAGCCCAAATATGCTTGTGAATTTTTTACCATTGGATTTGCATTGAGATTTGTGCTATTATATTTTCTTTTCCTCTCTCTTTAGTTGACTTTATAATAATACAAATCTCAATGCAAATTCAATAACAAAAAATTGGCAAGCATAGTTAGACTTGTGCTTTTGAAAGCATATAAGCTTTACTCTCTCTCTCTCTCTCTCTCTCTCTCTATATATATATATATATATATATATATATATATATATATATATATATATATATATATATAGTAGAGATTATATGCTTTTAAAAGCACAATCACATTCATGCTTGTGAATTTTTTATTATTGAATTTATATTGGAATTTGTGCTATTTTACTTTATCTTTCTCCCTCTTTAGTTGATTTTACAAAAATATAAATTCCAATACAAATCTAATGATAAAAAATTCACAAGTATGGATGGACTTATGTTTTTAAAAGAATATAAATTCTACTATATATATATATATATATATATATATATATATATATATATATATATATATATATTATATATATATATATATATATATATATATATATATATATATATATATATAGAGAGAGAGAGAGAGAGAGAGAGAGAGAGAGAGAGAGAGAGAGAGAGAGAGGGAGAGAGAGAGTCCGACTATTATACTATCGATAGTACCAAACATTTGGTGCTATCAAGTTTTCTACCCTTAGATCAACCCCTTTGATCATTTCTACCTGTTAGATTTTACTATTTTTCCAACCACTTATTAAACTCAAGGAACCCATTATCATCTCAACCACACATTTTTTAATCTAAGGGTTAAAAACTTAATAGCACCAATGACTTGGTGCTATTAATAGTATTCCACCATATATATATATATATATATATAGTAGAGCTTATATACTTTTAAAAGTATAAACCTAATTATGCTTGTAAATTTTTTACCATTGAATTTGTATTGAGATTTGTGCTATTGTAAAGTCAACTAAAAGAGAGATAAAGAAAAAATAAATAGCACAAATCTCAATGCAAATTCAATGGCAAAAAATTCACAAGTATAGTCAGGCTTGTGCTTTTAAAAGTATATAAGCCTTACTCTATATTAGCACAAATCTTAATGCAAATCCAATAATAAAAAATTCACAAGTGTATTCGGACTTGTGCTTTTGAAAGTATGTAAGTCTACTCTATATTATTATTATTATTATTATTATTATTAATTTTAAAACATGCCTGTATATGACCAATAACATATTCTTTTTACTTGGAGTGCTATTTAAATTCGGGCATCATATAAAGGTAATGCGTTTGCTCAAAATAAAATGTTTGAAAAAATTAATATTTTTATTTTTAAAATAAATTAATATTTTTGGTTAGAAAGAAAAAAAGAACTATACTTTACTTGATATTTTTTTATTTTTTAAAATAATTAAAATCATGTTTGGTTATTTTTTAAAAAATAGTCAAAAATAATAATAAAAAAAAGTAATCAAAAACATATTTGGTTACAAAGAAATGACCCACTTTCATCGAAATAAATTATTTTTTAAAATTTTAATATATGGGAAAAATGTTTTATCCTTTGACTATTATGATACCAAATGCGCCAAAAAAAATATCTCAATCAAATCTTCTAAAAAGTGATAATTCTTTTTAATTTTTATTATTTCTCAAGGAGGAAAAAAAAAATAAAAATAAAAATAAAAATAACCAAAGCTTTTTTGAGAAAGATAATTTGTACCAAGTCATTGAAAAAGTTTGTCTTGTAGGGGCTTTTTCTTTGTTGGCATAAAAAAAAATTATAATAAAAAAAAAACATACGGGAAAAGATTATGGTTGGTCCGTAATATTGATTTGTCTATATAAGCCCTGTAAAAGTCCAAAATTTTTAACATATTTGGGTCCAACAAATTCAATTCTTTAATAGGCCATTTGTGAACACAAGCTTATGGGTCTCATCAAAGCTCCGTCGATTTTTAAGTCGGATCCTATTTTTTTTTGTGCCCAGCGGGACTTACATTATAGTAAACTTTTTGTTTAAAAATTTAACTTCAAAAAAATTATATTCAAATTGAATTTTGAATTTTCAATCAAATTTCAAAATATTTTTCAACCGGCTTATCCAAATTCATATTCAAATCTCCAATCAAATTTTAAAATATCTCTCAATTCAATTTTGAACTTTCCTCGTTCGTTAATCGTTCAATTTTGAAATTTGAACATATTCAATTTTGAAATTTGAAATTTGAAATTTAAATACAACCATACTTTCTCAATTTTGAACATATTCAACTTTGAAATTTGAAATTTGAAATTTAAATACAACCATACTTTCTCAAATTTGAACGTAACCATTCAATTTTGAAATTTGAAATTTAAAATTTAAACACAACCATACTTCCTCAAATTTGAACGTAACCGTTCAATTTTGAAATTTGAACATATTCAATTTTAAAATTTGAAATTTGAAATTTAAATACAACCATACTTCCTCAAATTTGAACATAACATATTCAGTTTTGAAATTTGAAATTTGAAATTTAAATACAACTATACTCTCTCAAATTTGAACATAACCATTCAATTTTGAAATTTGAACACATATTGAAATTTGAACATAACATTTTAATTTTGAAATTCGAACCTATTCGATTTTGAAAATTTAAAATTTGAATATAATAACTTCCTCAATGTATTCAAATTTTGAATCTCGCTTTTTTCTCAACGAACCCACGCACGTCGTTTCTCAACAAACCCGCATTTTCTCGCCAACCCCCTTAACAAATCTCAACAAACCCACGCGATATTTCTCTACCACTCCCCACTATAAATAAAGGGAATTTTTTTTCTCTTGCCGGTCTGAAAAACCAACCTCCCATATTCCACCACAAAAAAAATATAATCTCCCATATTCCGCCACAAAAAAAATCAACCTCCCATATTCCACCACAAAAGAAAACCAACCTCCCATATTCCACCACAAAAAATATAACCTCCCATATCCCACCGCAAAAAAATCTCCCATATTCCACCAAAAAAAAACTCCTCCCAGACTCCACTACATATCTCTCATCGCAAAAAAAAAAAAAAGGAGAAATAGCGCTTCCTCGACTCCTCCGATCGACTTCCTCAGCAACTCCGAGCGACTTCCTCAACTCCTCCGATCGACTTCCTCAACTCCTCCGATCGACTTCCTCGCCTTTTTTTTTAGACGTATTTCTCAGGTTCAAAAAAAAAAAAAAGAGAAAAAAAAAAAAAGAAGATAAAGATAAATAAATTTCTTTGACCGATCGACTTCCTCGCCTTTTTTTTTAGACGTATTTCTCAGGTTCAAAAAAAAAAAAAAAAGAAAAAAAAAAAAAGAAGATAAAGATAAATAAATTTCTTTGAAAGCCAGTTTGGGAACTCCGCGGACGACCCTTACTTCAGGTTGAAAAGAAAGAGAAAAAAAAAGAAAAAAAGAAAAATTAATGAACTAATTTCTTTGAAAGCCGGTTTGGAACTCTGCGGACGACCCTTACTTCAGGTTGAAAAGAAAGAAAAAAAAAAGAGAAAAAAAAGAAAAAAAGAAAAATTAATTTCTTTGAAAGCCGGTTTGGGAACTCGGCGGACGACCCTTACTTCAGGTTGAAAAGAAAGAGAAAAAAAAAAGAGAAAAAAAAGAAAAAAAAGAAAAATTAATTTCTTTGAAAGCCGGTTTGGGAACTCCACGGACGACCCTTACTTCATGCTGAAAAGAAAGAAAAAAAAGAAAGAAAAAAAGAAAAAGAAAAAAAAAATAAATAAATTTCTTTGAAAGCCGGTTTGGGACTTCTCCGGACGCCCCTTACTTCAGGTTGAAAAAAAGGAAGAAAAAGAAAAGAAAAAAAAAAGAAGAAAGTCAACATAAACCCAAAACCAATTTGGATGATTTCTTCAGACATCCGAACTTAGGTTAAGTCAAAGCGAATTCGGATCCCAGATATAAATCAAAGTGGATTTCCTTCCGATCCCAAGTCAGAAAAAAAATAATAATGGGACTTCTTCGGATCCCAAATAATTTCTTCTTCGGATCCCAAATAATTTCAAAAATAGAAACTTCCTCGGATCCCAAATAATTTCAAAAAAAAGGGAATTCCATAGGACCCCACATCAAAATAAAATAACGGTATTTCTCCGGATCCCAAGATAAAATTAGAAAAATTTTCTTCGGACGCCAAATAAAATAAAAGGGGATATTGAAATAGGAATTTCTTTGAATCGAGACGAGTCCTAATCAACTTGTAGCCTAAGTCTGATTCAAAAAGGACTATCACCCCATATGAAGGCCTCGAACTTCTACATATGACATAAGACCCAATCCATATACGGATCCCAAATCCAATCCATATACGGATCCCAAATCCAATCCACATACGGATCTCAAATCCAATCCACATATGACATAAGACCCAATCCATATACGGATCCCAAATGCAATCCACATACGGATCCCAAATCCAATCCACATATGATGTAAGACCCAATCCATATACGGATCCCAAATCCAATCCACATACGGATCTCAAATCCAATCCACATATGACGTAAGGCCCAATCCATATACGGGTCCCAAATCCAATCTACATACGGATCTCAAATCCAATCCACATATGACATAAGGCCCAATCCATATACGGGTCTCAAATCCAATCCACATACGGATCTCAAATCCAACCCACATATGACATAAGGCCCAATCCATATGCGGGTCCCAAATCCAATCCACATACGGATCTCAAATTCAATCCACATATGACGTAAGGCCCAATCCATATACGGATCCCAAATCCAATCCACATACGAATCTCAAATTCTATCCACATATGACATAAGGCCCAATCCATATACGGGTTCCAAATCCAGATCATATGTGGGCACTGAATCAAATCCACATATGATATAGGCTCAGTCCACATACTGTCCCAAATCCAGTCCATATACAATATAAGCCGATCCACAAATAAAACCCAAAACCCACTCAATCTCATCGCCTTAACATATAATTAAGGCAAAATATATCCAAACCGACTAGATTCTAAATCATATGCTTAGAACTTAGCCAAATCCCAATTCGATCGAGCTCTAACACATATACTTAGAGTTCATCCAAACCAACCCAACTAACCCTAATACATATACTTAGGGTCTAGTCAGCCTTTTACTCTAGCACATATATCTAGGGTAGAAACCAAATCAACTCAACTAATCCTAATACATATACTTAGGGTTAGTCAATCTCTCATTCTAGCACATATAACTAGAGTGAAAAATATATCAAACTCGGCCAATCCTAATACATATAGGACTTAGCCATCTCCTACTTTCGAGTAGCATCAAATCCGACCCACCTCAATACACATCATTGAGGTTTGGTCATGCCTCCACTTTGGAACATACGCCAAATATGGAATCAAATATAATTGGACTCTAATACATATACTTAGAGCCAATTGAATCCAATTAAACTCTAACACATATACTTAGAGTTTAATATCGACTAGTCCACAACTCATATAATCGCGATCTAGTCAATTGCAAATCCAGCTAAATCCTAACACATATACTTAGGATTTGTCCAATCATTAGGATACGATTTATTCCATCCTCCCCGCAAAGGTCTCTTAATCGAATGTGCCCCAATCACATGGGGGTAATTAACAATAGATGCTTGCGTCTATTGGAAGTCATGAATCCGCAATACCTGATACCCACATACACCCATCAACATACAAATACCCATCTGAATCATGAATACCATCCCACGGGAATCCCCCAGAGAGGAACCGCGCGAGATGAGTCATTCGAGATCGCAGACAAAATGGCACGCCCAGTAGGACCTGACTTCTCCTTCCATCTTTGAGACCTCTAATATATATATATATATATATATATATATATATAAAAAAATCAAAAAAAAAAAACCAAAAAAAAAGAATAAAAAAAATACAAAAAAAAAAGAAAAAAAATACAAAAAAAAAAAGAAAAAAAAAGAAAAAAAAAGGAAAAAAAGAACAAAAAAAAAGAAAAAAAAAGAAAAAAAGAAAAAAAGAAAAGAAAAAAAAGAAGAAAAAAAAGCGGTAAAGGTGAATCCTAATGATTACATCGAGAAAATAGCACCAACATATATGAACATAGCTGGTTTTACTGGGGGCATGATTACCTTTACTATCATTTCCCAATAATGCGCAAAATATGGTCAATTTCTCGACTGCAACATCGAAAAAATAATCTAATGGGGGCATACCCAATCATCTTCACCAACCCGTAGGTAAATAGCTCACCTACTCACCTACTCACCTACATCCAAAAGAATGGTGTTCAAAGGAAAGCTCATATTTTTAAAAAATCAGTCAAAAAAAAAAAACAAAAAAGAAAAACAAAAAAAAAAACAAAAAAAAAACGAAAAAAAAGAAAAAAAAAAAATAAAAAAAAAAGAAAAAAAAATACCAAAAAAAAAGAAAAAAAAAAGAAAAAAGAAACCATTCCCTGCTGTGGTATAACCCCACAGGCAAAAATGGGATTCCCGCTGTGAGAAAACACAATTCAAACTCACAGGCAAAAGTTAGGGAAAGGCATCGGGTGAAAACCCATGTGGGCGCCCGATTGCCACTGAAACATATTTTTCTTTCAAAACAAACCCATATTTTTCAATAAACCCATATTTTTCAATAAACCCATATTTTTTAAAATAAACCAAAATAAATCCATATTTTTTAATACTCAAATATATTTTGTCTACCACAGCTAACTGATTTTGGGATCGGTTATGCACAGCAATTTTATTTGCTCGTATTTTTCAATAGCACAAAAAAAAAAAAACAAAAAAAAAGACGAAAAAAAAAAGAAAAAAAAAAGGAAAAAAAATCCCAAAAAAAAAAAGAAAAAAAAAATAAAAAAAAAAAAAAAGAGAAACCATTCCCGGCTGTGGTATAACCCCACAGGCAAAAATGGGATTCCCGCTGTGAGAAAACACAATTCAAACTCACAGGCAAAAGTTAGGGAAAGGCATCGGGTGAAAACCATGTGGGCGCCCGATTGCCACTGAAACATATTTTTCTTTCAAAACAAACCCATATTTTCCAATAAACCCATATTTTTTAAAATAAACCAAAATAAATCCATATTTTTTAATACTCAAATATATTTTACAGCTAACTGATTTTAGGATCGATTATGCACAGCAATTTTATTTGCTCGTATTTTTCAATAGCACAAAAAAAAAAACAAAAAACAAAAAACAAAAAACAAAAAAAAAAACAAAAAAAAAACGAAAAAAAAAAAAAAAAAAAAAAAAGAAAAAAAAAAGAAAAAAAAAGAAAAAAAATCCCAAAAAAAAAGAAAAAAGAAAAAAAGAAAGAAAAAAGGAAAAAAAAGAAAGAAAAAAGAAAAAAAAAGAACCATTCCCGGCTGTGGTATAACCCCACAGGCAAAAATGGGATTCCCGCTGTGAGAAAACACAATTTAAACTCACAGGCAAAAGTTAGGAAAACGCATCGGGTGAAAACCCATGTGGGCGCCCGATTGCCACCAAATATTTTTCTTTCAAAACAAATCCATATTTTTCAATAAACCCATATTTTTCAAAATAAACCAAGATAAACCCATATTTTTCAATACTCAAAAAATATATATATATTTTTTTCAAACATATTTTGTCTACGACGGAATTCTAACTCACCTTAGGGTCGGTTATATGCAACAATTTCGATTGCTTCCCGAGACAAAATAAACTTATATATTTCAAAAAAAAAAAAAAAAAAAAAAAACAAAATGCCCCCAAATTATAAGCCAGTTCAACCTAAATCGAATTTAGGTGGAATCATATGAACTGGACCATGCACCAGCTCGACCCCAAATCAAATTCAAAGGGTTTTGAGCCCAACCGCAAAGAGGGTGACTCAAACCAAACTCGAAGGCGTCTTAAATCAAATCCAAACCAAATGCAATGGAGTTTCAAGTTCAAACGGATCTCAAACCTAACCATAAGGTTACGAGCCAAATCAAACCACAGGCCGGTTCGACTTAGACCAAG
This sequence comes from Tillandsia leiboldiana, assembly GCA_029204045.2. NCBI lineage: Eukaryota > Viridiplantae > Streptophyta > Magnoliopsida > Poales > Bromeliaceae > Tillandsia > Tillandsia leiboldiana. The sequence continues at coordinate 53,713,857 of CM055063.1, read as the reverse complement.
CCATAAAGAATTCAACTTATCGGTTCAACCCAAACAGAATCACATGAGGACCGAGCCAAGTCGAACCGAATTACAAGCTAGCTCGACTTAAACCGAGCCATGAAGGATACACCTTGAACCTAGGCTGATTCAACTTAAACTGAACTGCATGAGTTTCGAGCCAAACCAAACCACAAGCCGGTTCGACTTAAACCGAACCACAAAAAGTTCAACTTGAACTACAAATTGGTTCAACCTAAACTGAACCGCAGGAGGATCAAGCCAAGCCGGATCAAACCATAAGTCAATTCAACCTAAATCGAATCTAGACGGAACTATATGCAACTTGAACCAGGACATGAACCAGCTTGACCCCAAATCAAAATCAAAGAGTTCTAAACCAAGCCGCAAAGATGGCGATTCAAATCAAACTCAAACGGATTTCGAATCAAATCACAAGAGTTCAATCCAAACCAAATGCAAAGGGATTCTAAGTTGAACCGAACCCCAAGGTGGCTCAACCAGAATCAAACTCAAACGGATCTCGAACCAAACCATAAGATTATGATCCGAACCAGATCAAACTATGAAAGGGTCCAAGTTGAGCCGAACTATAAGGGCCCGACCCAAATCGAATTCAAAGGGTCTCGAACTAAGTCATAAGGGTTCGACCTAAGCCATGTCTCAAAGGGTTCTGAACCAAAGTATAACGGTTTGGCTCAAATCAAATTCAAAAGGGACAAATCAAGTGAAAGCCTAAACCGGCTCAGCCCAAATCAAATACAAAAGGTTCAAACCAATTCAATTTGAACCCAACTTCAACAAAGGTTCAAATCAAACTTCAGGGATGATCCAAATCAAGCAAGCCAGCTCCACCCGAACTGAAACAAATCAAGAGTTCAAACCGAGCTGCTGAGTCAACTTAATCGACTCACAAACCCAATTTCAAACGACCGAAAAGTCATTAAACTAAACCCAAATCCAAACGACCGAAAAGTCATTAAACTAAACCCAATTTCAAACGACCGAAAAGTCATTAAACTAAACCCAAATCAAAACGACCGAAAAGTCATTAAACTAAACCCGAATTCAAACGACCGAAAAGTCATTAAACTAAACCCAACTTCAAACGACCGAAAAGTCATTAAACTAAACCCAAATCCAAACGACCGAAAAGTCATTAAACTAAACCCAATTTCAAACGACCGAAAAGTCATTAAACTAAACCCAAATTCAAACGACCGAAAAGTCATTAAACTAAACCCAAATTCAAACGACCGAAAAGTCATTAAACTAAACCTAATTCCAAACGACCGAAAAGTCATTAAACTAAACCCAAATCCAAAAGACCGAAAAGTCATTAAACTAAACCCAATTTCAAACGACCGAAAAGTCATTAAACTAAACCCAATTCCAAACGACCGAAAAGTCATTAAACTAAACCCAAATTCAAACGACCGAAAAGTCATTAAACTAAACCCAAATACAAACGACCGAAAAGTCATTAAACTAAACCCAATTTCAAACGACCGAAAAGTCATTAAACTAAACCCAATTTCAAACGACCGAAAAGTCATTAAACTAAACCCAATTTCAAACGACCGAAAAGTCATTAAACTAAACCCAAATCCAAATGACCGAAAAGTCATTAAACTAAACCCAAATACAAACGACCGAAAAGTCATTAAACTAAACCCAAATCCAAACGACCGAAAAGTCATTAAACTAAACCCAAATCCAAACGACCGAAAAGTCATTAAACTAAATCCAATTCCAAACGACCGAAAAGTCATTAAACTAAATCCAACTCCAAACGACCGAAAAGTCATTAAACTAAACCCAAATTCAAACGACCGAAAAGTCATTAAACTAAACCGAAATTCAAATGACCGAAAAGTCATTAAACTAAACCCAATTTCAAACGACCGGAAAGTCATTAAACTAAACCCATACTCATATCGACCGCCATGTCACTAAACTGAGCAAACCCATATTCAAATCGACCGCCATGTCAATAAACTGAGCAAACCCATATTCAAATCGACCGCCATGTCACTAAACTGAGCAACACATATCATATAGACCGCCATGTCACTAAACTGAGCAACACATATCATATAGACCGCCATGTCACTAAACTGAGCAACACATATCATATAGACCGCCATGTCACTAAACTGAGCAACACATATCATATAGACCGCCATGTCACTAAACTGAGCAATACAAATCGTATAGACCGCCATGTCACTAAACTGAGCAACCCATATTTATACCGACCGCCATGTCACTAAACTGAGCAACCCATACTCATATCGACCGCCATGTCACTAAACTGAGCAACACATATCAAATACACCGTCATGTCACTAACTGAGTAACTCATATACATATTGACCGCCATGTCACCAAACTGAGCGACCCATACTCATATCGACCGCCATGTCACTAAACTGAGCAACCCATACTCATATCGACCGCCATGTCACTAAACTGAGCAACCCATACTCAAATCGACCGCCATGTCACTAAACTGAGCAACCCATACTCAAATCGACCGCCATGTCGCTAAACTGAGCAACCCATACCCATATCGACCGCAATGTTACTAAACTGAGCGACCAATACCCATTCGACCATCATGTCACTAAACTGAGTAACCCATATTTATATCGACCGCCATGTCATTAAACTGAGAAATTAAATTGGATGCGTACAAAAAAAAATGGAAAAAAATATTTGGAAAAAAAAATGAATAGAAAAAAAATAATTGAACGTGCATCTTTTCACCATACTCGTGCCTCGTACAACGAAAAGATGGGGGGCATTTGTTGGCATAAAAAAAAATTATAATAAAAAAAAATACGGGAAAAGATTATGGTTGGTCCGTAATATTGATTTGTCTATATAAGCCCCGTAAAAGCCCAAAATTTTTAACATATTTGGGTCCAACAAATTCAATTCTTTAATAGGCCATTTGTGAACACAAGCTTATGGGTCTCATCAAAGCTCCGTCGATTTTTAAGTCGGATCCTATTTTTTTTGTGCCCAGCGGGACTTACATTATAGTAAACTTTTTGTTTAAAAATTTAACTTCAAAAAAATTATATTCAAATTGAATTTTGAATTTTCAATCAAATTTCAAAATATTTTTCAACCGGCTTATCCAAATTCATATTCAAATCTCCAACCAAATTTTAAAATATCTCTCAATTCAATTTTGAACTTTCCTCGTTCGTTAATCGTTCAATTTTGAAATTTGAACATATTCAATTTTGAAATTTGAAATTTGAAATTTAAATACAACCATACTTTCTCAATTTTGAACATATTCAACTTTGAAATTTGAAATTTGAAATTTAAATACAACCATACTTTCTCAAATTTGAACGTAACCATTCAATTTTGAAATTTAAAATTTAAAATTTAAACACAACCATACTTCCTCAAATTTGAACGTAACCGTTCAATTTTGAAATTTGAACATATTCAATTTTAAAATTTGAAATTTGAAATTTAAATACAACCATACTTCCTCAAATTTGAACATAACATATTCAGTTTTGAAATTTGAAATTTGAAATTTAAATACAACTATACTCTCTCAAATTTGAACATAACCATTCAATTTTGAAATTTGAACACATATTGAAATTTGAACATAACATTTTAATTTTGAAATTCAAACATATTCGATTTTGAAAATTTGAAATTTGAATATAATAACTTCCTCAATGTATTCAAATTTAGAATCTCGCCTTTTTCTCAACGAACCCACGCACGTCGTTTCTCAACAAACCCGCATTTTCTCGCCAACCCCCTTAACAAATCCCAATAAACCCACGCGATATTTCTCTACCACTCCCCACTATAAATAAAGGGAATTTTTTTTCTCTAGCCGGTTTGAAAAACCAACCTCCCATATTCCACCACAAAAAAAATATAATCTCCCATATTCCGCCACAAAAAAAATCAACCTCCCATATTCCACCACAAAAGAAAATCAACCTCCCATATTCCACCACAAAAAATATAACCTCCCATATCCCACCGCAAAAAAAAATCAATCTCCCATATTCCACCAAAAAAAAACTCCTCCCAGACTCCACTACATATCTCTCATCGCAAAAAAAAGAAGAAGGAGAAATAGCGCTTCCTCGACTCCTCCGATCGACTTCCTCACCTCAGCAACTCCGAGGGACTTCCTCAACTCCTCCGATCGACTTCCTCGCCTTTTTTTTTTTTAGACGTATTTCTCAGGTTAAAAAAAAAAGAAAAAGAAAAAAAAAAAAAGATAAAGATAAATAAATTTCTTTGAAAGCCGGTTTGGGAACTCCGCGGACGACCCTTACTTCAGGTTGAAAAGAAAGAGAAAAAAAAAAGAAAAAAAGAAAAATTAATGAACTAATTTCTTTGAAAGCCGGTTTGGGAACTTCGCGGACGACCCTTACTTCAGGTTGAAAAGAAAGAAAAAAAAAAGAGAAAAAAAGAAAAAAAGAAAAATTAATTTCTTTGAAAGCCGGTTTGGGAACTCCGCGGACGACCCTTACTTCAGGTTGAAAAGAAAGAGAAAAAAAAAGAGAAAAAAAAGAAAAAAAAGAAAAATTAATTTCTTTGAAAGCCGGTTTGGGAACTCCGCGGACGACCCTTACTTCAGGCTGAAAAGAAAGAAAAAAAAGAAAGAAAAAAAGAAAAAGAAAAAAAAAATAAATAAATTTCTTTGAAAGCCGGTTTGGGACTTCTCCGGACGCCCCTTACTTAAGGTTGAAAAAAAGGAAGAAAAAGAAAAGAAAAAAAAAGAAGAAGAAAGTCAACATAAACCCAAAACCAATTCGGATGATTTCTTCAGACATCCGAACTTAGGTTAAGTCAAAGCGAATTCGGATCCCAGATATAAATCAAAGCGGATTTCCTTCAGATCCCAAGTCAGAAAAAAAATAATAATGGGACTTCTTCGGATCCCAAATAATTTCTTCTTCGGATCCCAAATAATTTCAAAAATAGAAACTTCCTCAGATCCCAAATAATTTCAAAAAAAGGGAATTCCATAGGACCCCACATCAAAATAAAATAACGGTATTTCTCCGGATCCCAAGATAAAATTAGAAAAATTTTCTTCGTACGCCAAATAAAATAAAAGGGGATATTGAAATAGGAATTTCTTTGAATCGAGACGAGTCCTAATCAACTTGTAGCCTAAGTCTGATTCAAAAAGGACTAATAAATGAACTCAATAATGCTCACCCCATATGAAGGCCTCGAACTTCTACATATGACATAAGACCCAATCCATATACGGATCCCAAATCCAATCCATATACGGATCCCAAATCCAATCCACATACGGATCTCAAATCCAATCCACATATGACATAAGACCCAATCCATATACGGATCCCAAATGCAATCCACATACGGATCCCAAATCCAATCCACATATGATGTAAAACCCAATCCATATACGGATCCCAAATCCAATCCACATACGGATCTCAAATCCAATTCACATATGACGTAAGGCCCAATCCATATACGGGTCCCAAATCCAATCTACATACGGATCTCAAATCCAATCCACATATGACATAAGGCCCAATCCATATACGGGTCTCAAATCCAATCCACATACGGATCTCAAATCCAACCCACATATGACATAAGGCCCAATCCATATGCGGGTCCCAAATCCAATCCACATACGGATCTCAAATTTAATCCACATATGACGTAAGGCCCAATCCATATACGGATCCCAAATCCAATCCACATACGAATCTCAAATTCTATCCACATATGACATAAGGCCCAATCCATATACGGGTTCCAAATCCAGATCATATGTGGGCACTGAATCAAATCCACATATGATATAGGCTCAGTCCACATACTGTCCCAAATCCAGTCCATATACAATATAAGCCGATCCACAAATAAAACCCAAAACCCACTCAATCTCATCGCCTTAACATATAATTAAGGCAAAATATATCCAAACCGACTAGATTCTAAATCATATGCTTAGAACTTAGCCAAATCCCAATTCGATCGAGCTCTAACACATATACTTAGAGTTCATCCAAACCAACCCAACTAACCCTAATACATATACTTAGGGTCTAGTCAGCCTTTTACTCTAGCACATATATCTAGGGTAGAAACCAAATCAACTCAACTAATCCTAATACATATACTTAGGGTTAGTCAATCTCTCATTCTAGCACATATAACTAGAGTGAAAAATATATCAAACTCGGCCAATCCTAATACATATAGGACTTAGCCATCTCCTACTTTCGAGTAGCATCAAATCCGACCCACCTCAATACACATCATTGAGGTTTGGTCATGCCTCCACTTTGGAACATACGCCAAATATGGAATCAAATATAATTGGACTCTAATACATATACTTAGAGCCAATTGAATCCAATTAAACTCTAACACATATACTTAGAGTTTAATATCGACTAGTCCACAACTCATATAATCGCGATCTAGTCAATTGCAAATCCAGCTAAATCCTAACACATATACTTAGGATTTGTCCAATCATTAGGATACGATTTATTCCATCCTCCCCGCAAAGGTCTCTTAATCGAAGGTGCCCCAATCACATGGGGGTAATTAACAATAGATGCTTGCGTCTATTGGAAGTCATGAATCCGCAATACCTGATACCCACATACACCCATCAACATACAAATACCTATCTGAATCATGAATACCATCCCACGGGAATCCCCCAGAGAGGAACCGCGCGAGATGAGTCATTCGAGATCGCAGACATTCTTACTATAAAATTTTTTAAATTTATCCATCAATACACAAAATATTTTTTTAAAATTTAGTTCAATTAGTAAACCGTAAGGAGAAAGGGAATATTTGAAGAAATTTTTTCAAATTAACTTTGGCCATACATAGATAAATAAGATATTTTTGAAATTTAATGTGACATTCCTAGAATTTGGAGTAGTCCAAATTATAAAATATATTAGGTTTAACAGACTGTTAAGAGAATTAAACGCACTAAAATTAGAGTAGTTATAAAATGGATGACACTCTGAAAAGCGGGACATCATAATTGGTATCAGAACCAATTGAGACCAGAAATATTGCCACGCGGTAGGAAGCTCGGTCGGGATGATTGATATGAATTAAATCAAGATGACACTGGTACAAAAGTAGTTAAATGAGTCGATCGATAGAATCATGAGTCGATGGAAGATGCTCATGTATCGATAAAAATAAACATTGATCGGATGACCAAAAGAGAATAGGCCATCGGCTCCTTGGGCTGATTGAATCCAAGGGAAGATCAATCTTCGACTTCATGGGCCGAATAGAGGGGGACTGAGGCTTAGAAGGAAAGATTCCAAAAGAAGGATGATGCGAGATAATAGGGCGCGAATTTCGCAACAGACGCAAATTCGGCAAGTAACTCCTTGTGCCAACAATCGCCAAAGATCACACCTTGGCGCGCGATACTCGGAGAAGGGCGTAAACGGGAAAGACACCACTAACCGCTCAAAAACAAAAAATTTCGGAAGGACGACCGGAGGATACTCAACGGCTCCCCATAGAAGACGCTATCCGAAAACGGCGGTGATTCCTGAGGAAGGGTCGCACACGTATAAATAAGCAAACTATACTCTGAAGAAGGGATCCTGCAATTGTGTAAGACAGAGACCACTCCAGCTTTTCAATACCTTCAATTCGTTCATCTACAGCTTTTTTAGACTAGTTTATTGTACTTTTTAGAATAGTTTTACCGCTTTTCTTACAGCTTCCCTACGAGTAGTCTTAATCTTGTAGCCGAACTATGTAATTTTCTTCGAGCAATACAAAGTGATTTTACTATTTCGGCCGAGTGAATTTCTTTAGGCACTTCGAGTTTTAGTTTGTTTCGGCTCTCCCAAGCCGAAATTCGCTCAGTGTTTGAGTGAGAAGAATCCGGTCGAGCAGATCCCTCCTCGACCTAATCATTTGGCACACAGCACATTCAATTCAAAGGGTCATTTCCGAAGTCGATCGCAGACCGAAGCAGATTAGCGGTCAAAGCTCGTTCGACGAACTTTCAGACTACAACAGTTTCTTGGTACGCCCGGTGGGACGCTCAGGTAAATACTAATCCAATCCTACTATAAAAATGTCAGAAGATAACAGCATAAGTCTTCGGAATAGAGTCGTCCCTGGGTCTGTAGGAGACAACCAAACCAGTAGTGCCAGATATGTGAATGAGCAACCACCGGCAGTACCGAAAATCCTCGAGACGAGCGAGCGATCGGCTCAACGAGAGCGGACTCTGGCGGAAGCGCTCGGGCATACGACCCGAGCATTAAATACATTAGAGCGAAGAAGCCAGGTGAATAACACACGCTTGGATGTTGTATTTGTTCGCAATCACGGCCTCGAACAAAAGTATTTTTTGGATCAGGCAATTGTTAGCCCAAAACAAACAATACAATGAATGGCTGCCAGGACCTCCCTCCACACTACCACAGCAATTGTCGGTACAACAGATTTCGAAGGCACCGGCAATGACGGCATCACAACCGCATGGGGCTGCGCAGCCGATGACACCCTTTCAGGTGGCTCAGCCGCTGGGGGCAGTTCAGCCCCAAATAGCTCCATACTAGGCGGGGTATAAACCGATGGGTCCAAACATCGGCCACCAGCAAGAAACCCCTTGGGGCTTGCATGCTCCACCTCCCCCACCGATTTTTTAGCCCCAGGTAGGGGGCAATAGAAAAAAAGGGCAAGCCCCGAATATGGAGCCTGCCCAGAATCAGACGGGCCAGTTTGGGCCGCCACCCACAAATCCAGTACAATCGGCGGCCGCAGCGCTTCGGCAGGAAACGCCGAGCTATATGGTCAAGTAGAAGAAATAATAAGAAATAATTTCGGCACAGATGCCAGGCCGGCTCTACAGCTAGTATTCAGGTTCCCGTATCCTACAAATATGGATACAAAACATCTATACCCAACCAACTAGAAGATGCCGAAGTTCGATAAATTTTTGGGCGAAGAGTCCAAGAACACTTGTGACACCCCAATAGTCCCACATCGGATGAGACTGGAATTGTAATTGGGTATATAAGAGATATGGACACTAGTAATAATAACTGGGTTTAAGCATTTTTGGCTATGGTTTAGGCCTAATGTGTCACGCCCCGGAACCCGGGCTCGCCAACAGATCCGCCGTGCACATGGGATTTCCCGAGTACACGAAGCGCTGGTAACCTGCTCCGATATAATATAAACAATAAAAGAGCATAATACAGAGCTGAAGTGGAAGAACCACATAGTATCTCAGACTGGAACTACTAATAAAGCTGTAATAAGTACAATAATCTCCCAGCTCACCAAAATAGTACATCCAGCTGGCGAAAGCCAGACCTAGAATAAAAGAAGAATACCACAGTCTGAGTAAAGGGTGCAGCATCTATCTAACAGCTCTCAGTCTCCCAGGAGATCTATCTATTCAGCGATCCCCTTACCTCGATCAGCTGCCGATGGCCTAGCAGCTCCCGCAGACGACTCTGCAAAAATAAAGGAGAAGAAAGAAACAGAAAAGAACAATGGGGGTGAGAACTACCAGATAAACCAGTAGCCTCCCCTAGTGGGCAAAAACCTCAACTCTGACGCACCCACTAGGACTACTAGAGGCCAGAAAGGAATAAGTGGTAAAGCTGTAAACAGAACTGCTGAATAAAGGGAAACCACCACTAGTATGCCTCTAAATGTCATGTAGCATGAAATGACTGTATGCAACAATACCAAACATGCCTGCCTGAAATAACTCAGTCTTGTGTCACTGGTACTGCCTGCTGTGCCTTGCCAAATCGGGTATGCTGGCCAATGCATAACACCGATAGGGGATAGTGTTTGCCAAATCGGGTATGCTGGCCAACGCATGACACCGATAGGGAATAGTGTTTGCCAAATTGGGTATGCTGGTCAACGCATAACACCGATAGGGATAGGAGTCTCAAGGACTCAAAGTCTGTCTGTAATACACTCCGGAGTGGCACTCGAGGGGAGCGACCCACACGAGTAAAATATCTCAGTAATAAGTATCAGAAGTGCCATAAAACAGCAGGACTGGATCATGACTATGATCAAAGTGGGAAAAACTATCCACTAAAGAAAACCCCGATCTGATGCCATAGTACTTAACAAGTGGGAAAACCATCCACTAGGATAACCCGATCCTCAGCTGATGCAAAATAGACCAGACTCATCCCTAATCTGATGCAAGGATAAATATCTGGTCGACCGCCTACTGTCCGCGGTCACCGCAATACCCCACAAATCCATAATCTAATGCAATCTCGACTACACTATCCCAAACCCCTGCTCACACTTGAGCAACAAGCCTCTGGATGCACAGGACAACAATGAAACATGTACAATTCCCAAGATGATAGTGTAGCAATAAATAGTGGCTAACTAGATGAGCAAGAAAGCATGCCATTATTTAAAAGCTGTAGAAAAGTGTCAAATATTTATAAAAAGATTGATTGTTATGAAAGTTATTGCATGCGAGATTATAGCCTTTGTCCCAATCACAGTGTCCCAATATAAGTCATCATATAATTGGTGGGGTTATATTAAATTTTAGGAGAGTTCGTCCCAGCGGTTCTCATCAATTGTCCTGTTAGTTGTCCTGTTAGTAGTCCTGTTAGTAGTCCCAATGGTTCTCATCATTTGTCATATTAGTTTATCCCAATTGTTCTCATCAATTGTCATATTAGTTTGTCCCAATTGTTCTTATCAATTGAATTTTAGGGGAGTTCCAGTAATCCCAGTGAGCTTGTCAAAAATGAGGTAAGCAACAACCGCCCACCTCGAACAGCTCAAATCACACCCAGATAGTCTCCTGGCTGTCCACAGTCCCCTAGAACTGCTGTCTGCCGAGAACGGTGCCCTACAGCAACACACATTGCACAGGGTGTAACTATATTATTCATAAAAATACAGCTTTTGCTGTTTTTCAAATAGCACGAAAAGAGAGGAGTTTTTCACCTCTTTATAGTGCTCAAAAAAATCCATAAAAATTACGGTTGCGTTCCTCGCGAAGAGTAGATCAAAATCGACTCTTTGAACGCCTCGATCTGATGCTCCTACGCCAAGATAAAAATCGGAGAAGTTGACACTGTCCAGAAATTTCCACAGCAAAAAAAGGGGGTCAAAGAGACCTCGGGAAACGTGCCAAAAGTACGAAATGGAGCAAAGTGATCAACACGGAAATCGAAGCCTTACCTCTTAGGAACGCGCTGTCGCAAAAATCGTCCAAAAATTCCTCCTGGTTAGCCCACAGGGAATTTTCGACGGAACTGCGACGGGAAATGGGCCGAAAAAGAAAACCGTCGCAGTGCGCCGCGTCGCAGATAACTCACTAACTGTAACTCCAAAAATTCTGAGATTTGGAGGAGAGAGAGAAGAGAGAGAGAGGAAGAAATTTCATAGAGGGCACTTTCTCTGGTTCTCTCTCTAAGGGATCGAAAACCGAGGTGCAAAGAGAGGGGGTGGGGGGCCCTATTTATAATGGGCTGAGGCTCCACACAGGATCGGATCCGAACAGGAAACACCGAAACGGGCCAACCAAAACGCACCACGTGTCCACAAAACAGGGAACAGCCTGTGCAAGGGCCACTCAGAAGACGCCACGTGTCCACGTGGAGCACGGGCCCGGTCCCCGCGCCGGGTCTTCCGGATCCTGTCAGCCAATCCGGGTGTGCCACGTGTCACAGTCCCCGTGGACTTCTAGAAGCTGGCCAACCAATGGGAAAGCGCCACGTGGCAAGGGGAGGCTTCGGTGCTCCCGGTGCACGCCCGGCCCATGGACCGCGCACCCGCGCTGCGCGCCTCCGCACTCCGCCGCTGTGCCGCCGCTGCGCCGCTGCCCGCCGCCGTGCGCCGCCGCCCGCCGCCGCTCGCCGCTCGCCGCCGGCGGCCGGAACAGTAATTCCGGCCGGCGGTTACTGTTCCGGTGAACAGTACCAAGTGCCGAAAAAAATAAAGCGAATATACCATTTCGATTATTTTCGCGCGCTGAGTCCAAATCCGCTGTCCATTTCGCCAAATTCTCATCCGAAATTTTGCCGAAAGCTCCCGGAAAATCCCATTTGCTCCGATTTTCGCGCAGAGTCTATATTAAATGTCCAATTTTGATTCTACAAGCTCTGTTTCACCGAATAAGCTCCCTACAATCACTGTTTAATGTTGCACAGTTCCTGCGGGAGTCTGGATCATCACATAATGAGTTATTATTGCTAGTGCGACGGGTCGTTACCTTTAGTATCAAAGCCAATCACCAGCCGGAAGTATGTGAAGAGTCTCGGTTGAGCATGGGTCTAGATGACAAGGCTAGCGAGACAAGTCTCATATCGCCTGGTGATCTTAGGTTGTTTGTGTGTTTGGGCTGACGAGGACGTCAGGCCAAAACGGAAAGAGTCTGTGACACCCCAATAGTCCCACATCGGATAGGAATAGAGTTGTAATTGGGTATATAAGAGACATGGACACTAGTAATATTAACTGAGCTTAAGCATTTTGGGTTGTGGTTTGGAACCAACAAGTTATTATTGCTAGTGGGTCGGGTCGTTACAACACTATAGAGCACAGTGCTTGGCTCACGGCCTAATGCAGAGAGGCGGCCATGAACCCATTTTTTAAATTAAGATTGTTCAACACATCGTTGATGAAAATGACATTTACTTAGTACACAATCTTGCCCCCCAATTCAGTCCGAGATTGGGGTGAATTAGAGAGCAAGTTTCATGAACAATTTTATGATACTCGAATCATCGGTTGTCGATCTAGCATCATATCGGCAAAACGCCGAGCAAACGGTTGAAGAATATCTCAACCATTTCAAAATGACGAGGAACTAATGCTTCGTTTAGATGCCCAAGTCCAAGTTCGTTAAAATAGCATTCGATGGACTACATTTTAAAATAACAGACCATTTTGAAGATCCGCATTTCGTTAATCTCTTCAATTTGGGTGTCCGAGTTGCTCAATATGAGCAATTTCAAAAAAACAATAAAGACGATCAGCCACGTTGGGGCCGTAGAAAGGATTGGAAGAAAGGGAAGGAACACAACATCTCTATAACACTACCAAGATTTGGATTAGTCCTATATATAAGGTATAAATAGGACTAAACTTCTTAAGAGGGTTGAGCGTGCTAGAGTTAGTATAGTTTTAGAATGGTGACCCTTTGGAAAGTTGGGGCATCACAGTTGGTATCAGAGCCAATCACCAGCCAGAAGTGTGAGATGAGTCTCGGCTGAGCTAGAGTTATATAGTGGGTAGAGTAAAGCTCCCCGGCTAATGACTGTTGTGGGTGGAGTGTAGCTCTCCACAAGGTCGGCTAAGGCTAGCGAGACGAGTCTCACATCGCCTGATACTTGTGAGTGTGCTTGAGCTTGACGAGGACGTCAGGGCTTCAAGAGAGGAGAAATGTAACACTCCCAAGATTTGGATTAGTCCTATATGTACGGTATAAATAGGACTAAACGTCTTAACCCAACTATAGCATTGTGACGCCCCACTTCCCACGGGGTCACCCATCCTAGAGCTACTCTAGTCCTAACATGCTTAACTCTCTTAACCTCTTGGGTCTAGCTGCCACCCAAAATGTTATAGTCGGGTTAAGAGGTTTAGCCCTATTTATATCTTATATATAGGACTAATCCAAATTCTGGGGTGTCACATTCTTCCACCCTTTAAGCCCTAACGTCCTCGTCAGGCTCAAGCACACTCACAAGTACGAGGCGATATGAGACTCCCACTATATACTCTACCCACTATATAACCCCGGCTCAGCCGAGACTCATCTCACACTTTCGGCTGGTGATTGTCTCTGATACTAACTGTGACGCCCCTCTTCCCAGGAGGTCACCAATTCTAGAGTTACTCTAGCTCTAGCACGCTTAACTCAATTAACCTCTTGGGTTTAGCTCCCACCCAAAATGCTATAACCGTGTTAAGAGGTTTAGCCCTATTTATACTTTATATATAGGACTAATTCAAATTCTGGGGTGTCACAAGCATTTTGGGTGAAAGCTAGACCCAAGAGGTTAACAAGGTTGAGCGTGCTAGAGCTAGAGGAGTTCTACGATGGGTAACCCCCTGGAAAGTTGGGGCGTCACAGTCTTCTTCATAGAATAAAGATCGGCTCATGAGTAGCCGAGCTGTTCTAGTGACAGCGAAGTTTCGACTGAAGAAGTCAAAATTTATCTGGCTGAGATGGTCAAGGACCGTCAGTTGTATAAGTGTCAGTTGTTGAAGCCGACTAAGACCTGGGAGTTCAAGGCTTGGGTATCGGCTAATGCGTACACCTTCGATACCTCCAAAATCGATCAAATAGTCGATTAGTTGTATAAGGATGGAAGAATCAAGCTCTAGGAGAGTCAAACAATCCCTCGGTACGAGGAGCACAAACGATGAAAGTATTACAAGTGGCACCACTCGTGGAGCCACTGAATTGGCAAATGCACTGCCTTTAAAAAAAAAATACAAAAATAGATCGATGAAGGTCGACTGATATTTGTCGACCAAGAAAATAAAAGAGATATGGAAGTTGACAAGAACCATTTTCCTGCGTAGGTTAACATGGTGGACGCGAAGGGAAAAAAACCGATGTCGGAGCTCAAGCTCCCGAGAAGGAGGCGTCGACGTGAAAGATGCTTCAGCTTTGAATCCGGTGCAAAGCCGAAATGACCAGTACAAACTGGGATACGCTTTTCCTTGGGATACCCGAGGAGGTAAAAAAGTGGTTAGCCTTCCCCGACTTCGATGAAGGCGCCAGGCATGGCGATCACCAGCCGAACCAGTGTTCGGCTGAAAGATCAAATGAGCAGTCCTCCAACCTAATCGTTCGGCACATGGTGCATGCAACTCAGAGGGTCATTTCCGAAGCCGATCGCAGACAGGAGCAGGTCAACGGTCAAAATTCGTTCGGCGAACTTTCGGACCACAACACAGTCGGAAGTGTGAGATGAGTTCCGGTTGAGTTAGAGTCCTACAGTGTAAACCATGCTCCCCAACTAACGACCATTGTCGGTGGAGCTCACCTCCCCACAATATCAACTAAGACTAGCAAGACAAGTCTCATATTGTCTGATATTTATGAGTGTGCTTGAGCCTGACGAGAATATATCATAACTTAAAAGGGAAGAAAATATGATACTTATAGAATTTGAAGTAGCTCTATATATAAGATATGTTAACACTAAAATCTCTTAAACTAACTATAATATTTTGTGCAGTAGTTAGGCCTAAGAGATTATGACAGTTAACGTGCTAAAGATAAAGTAGTTCTAAAATAGATGACCACCTAAAAAGTAAAATATATTTTATATATAAGACACAATAGATAGTTCACAAGAGTGTACAAGGATTGATATATAATTAGTTTTAGTAATTGGGCTATAGCATTTTAATATTCAAATCACATAATTAGATACCCATTTTGTTAACTTATCAAAATATAGGGGGGGTGAAGAGAACTACATTAGGTAAGAGATCCACTTCAAGGGGGTACTATTGTGTTGGATCACTTCATGGTTCATTTCAAGTGGTCACCAATTAATTACAAGTGGACTATTGTACTCCACTTGGATGTACTTACTAGTTTTAAAAGGAGTGAGTGCATATTTGTTTTTTAGGAGTGATGCTACATATACATTCTAAATAGAATATATATTATACATTTTATTTTATTTAAAAATAAAAATTTATTTATCGATTATTTTGAAGTGATCGATAAAATTTATTTTATTTTTGAACGAATAAAATACACCTTATTTGAAATGTACATTTAGCATTAATCTTTTTTGAGTCTCTAAAAAGCTTAGGGCTCAGAAAAAGTCATTGATACTAATGTTTGTTTCCACATTAAAATTGTGAGATCATTTGAACTCCTATTCTGATTGCCCGGGGGGGGGGGGGCGAAGTCGAATTCACGAAACTTACAAATTTTTTTATTAATTATATACACTATAATAAAATTATACTATAACGATATTTGTAGATATTTTTAAAATTTTTTAAAAAATATCATTAATAAAAATACCGACACTTATTATTAGTGTTGCTATATGTGCCGTCGTTAGGATGTATAGCGACACATTTTTATAATGTGTCCCAAAAATGTGTCCCTATAATCCAATTTTGGATATAGATAGAATGTAGATAGGACACTTATACAAAAGTGTCACAAATATGTGTTTCTATAACCTAATTTTATTATAGTGATCCTTAATTACTGTATTTAACTTTATTGTTATCTTCGTCTGCTATACTGTATAATTTTATTTTCGCAAACGAACCAATAAACTATTATTTTTTTATCAAATTTTGCATTGTGCTTGATTTTTTTTTTTTTTTTTTCCTATTTGCTATATCTCTTGCACCCTCTTTTTTCAAAGCCATTATTAATTTATCATTTTCGCTCCAATCTCTATCATACGGCCAATACTTCTATTATTATAGATAAAAGCCAAGAACTCTATTAAAAGGCACTGTGGAGAAATTAACAAAAAAAAAAAAAAAAAAAAAAACTCTAAGACAAATACATTGAAAGCTTTTTTTTATTTTTAACTAATTAATTTTCTATTATTATTTCAAGCTACTTTTCTTTTTGTGTCCAAATGGATTGAATATATAGTTTGCTACATCCAATCAATCATGATTTTTAATAGAATTAGTAACTCTCTCAAAAAAATTATAGACATATTGCTTGTAGCCTTGAGATTGAGAAAAAAAAATAAAAGAAGATTAAATTTCAGAAAATTTTACTGTAAAATTCTATGTTTTTGTTTTTTTTTTATAATTTTTAAAAGTTTACATTTTGCCTCATTCTAATTACGAAATTGTGCACTTACCTTCCTGCCGTCATCGTTCTGTAAGTGATTGAAGGGTTGATACTGTTGATGAGCAAGTCCTAACTCCAATGACTGCAGCGATGATACTGCAGCACACCAAATATGGTCCCGAAATCACAAGATCACTTACGGAACGATGATGGTAAGAGATAAGTGTATAATTTCATAATTAGAATGGACAAAGTGTAGATTTTTAAAAGTCAAAAAAAATAAAATAAAATAAAATTTTACTGATTTTTTTTTATATATAATTTAGCCATAAAAAAAAGAAAGAAAATAGTGTAGGACAAGAAAAAAGAACCTAAAGTACTGTAGAGTATAGTGTAAGGAGAAGGAAAATAGTGTAGGACATGGGAAAAAAAAAAACCTATAGTACGGTATAGTGTTATTAATGAGGTGTTTGGTTTTCAAACAAATATTTTAGAAACTATTTTTTAGGCTATAATAATATCTTTTATCGGTTGGGTTTTTTTTTAAAAAAAGTAGTTTAACGGTACAGTTTCGGTGCTCGATAGCTGTTCGTATATCTGAAGATAATCGGGCTGAACGAGAGTAGTTTAGCGTGAAATAGACGCGACATCAGACACGAAATCGTAAAATCTAAAGGAACTGAAGTTACAGAGATTTCGGACACCCGGATTGGATTTCAGACGCTCGAATATTCAGTCGAGTGCCCACTAGTTTTGAATTCTAGTTGCGGACGCCCGGAAGTTACTGTAACCTTCCGATAGTGGGTCGGTGAATTGTCTCGAGATTTGTTTGTGATGTTGATCTATATCAGGGAGTGGTTGAGTTCTAGGCGCAACATTGTAGCGTTAAACGTTGGATTTCCAACCCCGAGAAAGTGTGCAATGAGGTACTATAGCTACGAAGTTCTAGGCGCGTTACTGTGCAGATTCGAACTTCCGAGATTGGATCCGAGATCACTATAGCTATGAGGTTCCGGACGCCCGAACGAACAGTCGGGCGCTCGAGACCTATTTTCTCAGCAAGAGCAGGTTAGTCTTCTTTGGTTGTTCCGTGGGCTCATTTCACTTGATGTTTCAGCAAACTCTTTATGTCCAGATTTTGTGTTCATGCCTAGATGTTATAATCTGAGATGAATGTGGGACTTAGTATTACTGCAACAGATATTACGCTATTTGATTGCAAGCATGCATGTAGTAGATGTGGCCGATATTGTCGTTGGTGGGCACGTGTTTTGAGTGTTAGCTGATATGGTTGATCATTTGCATTAATTATAGTCTGCATGAGTCACACTTGAGCTCGACATCCTTTCCTCGGTAGGGTTGTACCCCTCGAGTGCCGCTTCGGTGTTTGCCCTTATTACATGATGTTGATGCAACCGGTTAGGCGGCCTACATAAATCCAGTCCCCTCTACGGTGTAATGGTGTGAGTACCGGCCATTCGAAAGTTGATGTAATGGTAATAGGTAGGCGCAGATTTGGCTGAAGCCGATGTGGCAATTAGGGATCTTAGGTAGATTTTGAGTATCTTTTGAGAGTAGATACATTTACATATCCCCGCTGTATCCTTGAGCATTATTAGTAGAGCCATAATAGCTATAGATTTTCTTCTCAGCTTTTCTTTTCTGCTGTTATAGTGGTGTTATACCTATGTCTCTAGTGAACCTAGTGGGGAGATCGTCGATACTGGTGACGATACCCACAAAGGACTATTCTCGTTTAGTAATTTTCACACCTGCTGTTATTACTCTTTTTGTAGAGAAATCAGCTCCATTTCCAGCACCTATTGCTGCACTCGATCGAGGTAAGAGATTCGCGAGTAAGATCCCTGCCTATGGTGCTGACAATGCCCACTAGGTAGAAAAGATCTCCCTACCTAGTGGGAAGATCTTCGATATTGGTGACGATACCCACGGAGGACTATTCCCTTTTAGTAGTTTTCACACCTGCTGTTATTACTCTTTTTGTAGAGAAATCAGCTCCATTTCTAGCACCTATTACTGCACTCGATCGAGGTAAGAGAGTCGCGAGTAAGATCCCTATCTATGGTGCTGACTGTACTAGAGGAGTTCTCTGTAGCTAATTTTGGAGAGCCATTCTTATACAGTTTGATATTTATGTATTTTCTTTCAGTAGTGTGAGGTGATTTTGTATACATGATGATATATCTAATGTACAGTGGATCTTGATCTAGTTTATTATAGTACTTTCGTTCCAATTCCGCTATATTTGTTTAGTATTAGTAGATACTATATTTTTGCAGGTTAGTCGCTTTGCTTGTGCAGGTTTTACTGTATAGGGGCGTATCTATTAGTGGGCCCGATGCCTATCCCAAGGCGCGACATTATCTAATTTTTTTTTTCAAATTTTATAAAAAAGTAGTGTTTTCATTTTTTGAATTTTTTAACAAGAAAAAAAAAACCTACTAAAAAGAGTATTTTTCATGGAAAACTTTTATTTTAGATTTTTTTTTTTTTCATACTTTTCGGAAAACCAAACTGGTAAGCTTTTTAAAAATTATAGTGCCATATTTTGGAAAAGGGAGAATACGATGAATCATGGACCCTAGCTAATAATAATAACTTGATGTAAATATTTTGGATCGATAATTTTGGACTCAACGAGTTATTATTGCTAACATGTGACGCCCTCAATAGCCCACATCGGATGCGGATGGAATTGTGATTGGATTTATATAAGACATGAACACTAATAATAATAACTGGGCTTAAACATTTTGGGCTGTGGTTTGGGCCCAACGAATTATTATTGCTAATGGGCTGGGTTGTTATATTTGGTATTAGAACCAATAACCAGCCGGAAGTGTGCGGCGAGTCTCGACTGAGCCTGGGTCTAGATGACAGGGCTAGCGAGACAAGTCTCACATCGCCTGGTGATCTTGGGCTGCTGTGTGTGTGCTTGGGCGGCGAGTCTCGACTGAGCCTGGGTTTAGATGACAGGGCTAACGAGACAAGTCTCACATCGCCTTGTTTGGGCTGACGAGAACGTCAGGCCTAAACAGGGGGAGTCTGTGACGCCCCCAATAGTCCCACATCGGATGTGGATGGAATTGGCTTAAGCATTTTGAACTGTGGTTTGAACCCAACGAATTATTATTGCTAGTGGGCCGAGTCGTTATATAACATATTAGTTCCTTACAAAATTTCTTACAAATTTAAACTTATGATGTGGCCTTTGCTCTTCCATTTCACTGTTTACTCTACCCAATTTGTCAAAGATGATGAGGGTACAAGAGATTGTTCATAGACTTTTCGGATTTTGGTCCACACTGATCCGATCCGATCGATCGGATCGGATTTTCTTCTAAGCTTGACATAGAACCCGTTAGAATTTGGTTTTCAATCGGTTTCGGGTCGAATATATGATTCAAATTATGAAATTAACCCATTAGATCGTTACGGAGTACCACAATAGCAACCTTAGGACATCTAAATGATGCAAACAAAACCATTACATAAAAATGCCCTATACAACATTACTCCTCTATGAAATTTAACTTAGAATTTATTAAGGATAAATTACACTTCTGGTTCTCAAATTATGAGGCGCGTGATATTTTTAGGCTTCGTTTGGTTCGGATATTAGAGAGAATTAGTAATACTAGGGATAAGTATAAAGTTAGGAATAAGTTAGGTATAATATGAATTTGTATTTGGTTGGGTATTAGATTAGTACCAGGTATAAAAAAAATAGTGCTTGGTAGTGATTGAAAAATAAGAGAAATAGATAGTTGACTTTTGTGTTAAAAGACTAAAATATCCTTTCCCTTTTAGTTTTTTTTTTCAAAATTAAAATTTCAAAATTTATTCAAATTTTAATATTTATTAATTTAATTTTTATAAAAATTTTAAGTGGGAGCAAAAAAAAATTTTAATTTTTAAATTTTAAGTAAGAGTAAAAATTTTAATTTTTAAATTTATATAAATTTTAAAAAAATTATAAAAAAAATTGTATAAATTTTAAATTTTTAAAATTAATATTTTTTTAAAACAAAAAAATAAAATTTTTAGATTTATTAAAATATAAAATTAAAAAATTAAGATTTATAAAATTTAAAATTTAAAATTTAAATATCTTTTAAAATTTAAAAATTCTAATTTAAAAAAAAAAAAAAAAAAAAAAAAAAAAAAACTAAAGTGCCCCTTCCCAAGGCAGAGCCTTGGGAAGAACCTTGGGAAGGGGTTATTCTCGATTGTTCGGGGGAGGTGGGGAATGGGATATCCCCCCCTTACCGGATTGTACCGGTACAATCCGGTAAGGGGGGGATATCCCATTCTCCCCCATCCCAATTTTGTTTGGGTACAAAAAGGAGATATCGCCCTTTGTACCCAAACCAAACATAGGCTTAGTCCTCAAACACTTTGGAACAGGGGGGAATTCGAATCCCCCCCTTTTCCCTTTTGTCCCCGGTACAACCAGAGACAACCTCCATTACCCCTGAATTAAACCTACTTTCTCTCTCCTCTATTATTACCCTCCTCACCTTTCTTCATTTTTAAATAACACTAATTAACACTAATTTTATATATCATTTAATTTAATAATTTAGATATATTACAATGAATATTTAAATAACACTAATTAACACTAATTTTTAAATTTTAAAATATTTATATGTTACCCGGAAAAATTATTCGTCGCCGCCGGCTAAAAAAATCTCTCCCCCGTACTACATCCTCGGTCCCAACGCAAAATAAAGAATTAATCAAAATTTTACAAGTAAAATTAATTAACACTAATTAACACTAAATAATGATTTTTACAAATTAAATATCTTACCAGAAAAATTAATTTAAATTTTTATATAATATTAATTATTTTTTACATATAAATAATTAACACTAATTTTATATATTATCTAATTAATTACATAATATATATTACAATTATTATATTTAAAAAATTATAATATAATATTTATTTATCAAATTTTAATACATATAAAAAGATAAGGGTATTTTCGTCTTTTTACTCAAAAATCAACCATTTATCCCTCTTATTCTTCAATCCCAACCAAACACTATTTTTCTTATACCGGTACTAACCTATATCCCAACCAAACACTATTTTCATTTATCCTACCTTATACTCAACTTTATACTTATACCTGGTACTACTAATTCACACTAATTTCCGAACCAAACGATAAAAATTTTTAGTTCATAAGACTTCTAATACTTCAGTAAAAAAAAATGTAGTATTTTAATATTGTTATGTCATCAAGTAGGGTATTACAACCATTCATAAATTTCGAGGAGTAAAATGTCACCTATATCATAGTTCGCATCAGGAACCATAGATAATTAAAGTTTGAGCACTAAAATATCACGTGCCGTATAGTTAACATCAGAAACTATAACAAATCAAAGTTCGAGAACTAAAGTTCCACACAAGTCATAATTTAAGGATCAAAAGTTTAATTTATCTTAGAATTCAGAACAATACTATACATACACTTCAAAAAGGGTATATAATATACACCCCACTCATCGAATGGATGAGAGTCATTCACTAGTCACTTGATATGATTAGCAAAAATATTTATCCGTTGAATGAATAAAATATAAGATGTACAACTGTTTGGAGGTGTACAAATAATTTTTTCGTAGAATTTATTAATGAATTACTTCCACTTGGACCTTTAGGGCCGTTTGGTATTAGAATTATTTGGGGAATAAGGGGATATCCTCCTTATCCCTCCAAATACATCAGGAACTACGGGAATATTATATCTCCTTATCCCTCCAAACACATCAGGAACTACGGAAATATTTTGTTCCAGTACAACTAGAATAAGTGAGAACTACTATTCTTACTCTTTCCAACCACCCTCATACTTTTTTCTTAAATACCCTCCCACGTCTCCCGAGTCACTATCTCTCACCTCATTATTACATAATAAAGCTTGAGAGTAAAAATGTCATTTAAATCAACTAATACTTTTTATTCTTCTTATTCATCATTATCATACCAAACACAAAATCTCTTATCCCTGAAATCATCTCAAATACTTTTTTACACTAGTTTCGTATTTTATACTTATCCCTACAATAGCTAGTTCTGTTTTATCCCGTTACCAAACGGCCTTAGTTTGGTAACATATATAAAAGCTTGTGTAGTGGAAAATTAAGTTGACTCACTTTGCTTTTTCATTTTATTTTTTTGACTCACTAGACCCTAACCTAGGTTTCATAAAAGAGCAATGCTACCTGTACACCCCGAAGGGATGTACATCATACACCTCCACCATTTTAATGGTGGCGATACTTTTTACGGGTCACATCAAGTGACCCATCATCACACCCTCACCCTTAGATGGGTGGGGTGTATGATGTACACCCCGAAAGGGGTGTACACATAGCATTTTCCTTCATAAAATACTCAAAAAAAGTGTTACTAGGCCATATTATGTCAAGCACAATTTATAGTTGAATACTCATTGATCAACAAGTTGTAACCAAAGTAATTATAAAGGATATATAGCACTCTTCCATCATTGAGTCTATATATGTATCCTTATTTATAATTATCATCTACTAATTAGTGATAGATACTCTATTTGAACAAACAATTGGGCTTATATTTTGTTGAATATAAAATGTAAAAAATATCGTTCTATGATAGTGTAGTAGCCGGGTTCTATAGAACTAATTTATTGTTGCTATTAGATTTTTGACCTTTGGATGAAGGAATGCACGGTTAGAATGATAGTGGATCTCTAAAATTTAGTAGGCGGTTAAAAAAATGGTATGATTTAAAAAAAAAATTGTTCAAATGGTAGATTTAACGGTGAAAATTTTAATATAAGTGCTTAGAACTATTAATAGCATAGTCGAACTCTCTCTCTCTCTATATATATATAGAGAGAGAGTGTGTGTGTGTTGAAAATTAGGACTACGTTTAGTTCGGGTATAAGAAAAATTTAGTTATACCAGGGATAGGTATAAGTTATGATATTAGCAGGAACTAATATTAATTTATATTTGGGTGGGTATAAGAGTTATACCGGGTATAAAGAAAATTGTGTTTGGTAAATTAAAGATGAATAAAAAGAATAGAGGGAATTAAATTTTTATAAAATAATAAAATAAATTTTAAATTTTATAAATTTAAATAACTTATAATTTAAAATAAAATTAATTAATTTTTTTTTAAAAAAAAAAACTGCAGGTGGACTGCTTGGAACAGTTATTTCCTCCTAATCCCGGAATTAGGTGGAACAGCTGTTCCAAGCAATTTTTTATTGTTTGGGTACAAAAAGGAATATCCCCTTATCCCCCCTAGTTCTTGTACCAAACGGAGCCTAGGAGTTCAAGTCTTGAGCTCAAGCATGACGAAAAGTATTGAATATAAATATTAAAAATACAGTTTCTCGTAACGTAATCTTCTGGAGACGACGATCGCTTCACACTATTTTCACATATTCTAATAGATATATTCCCCCACCCAATGTAAGTGCATGATCAAAGTTGCTCTACATAATAAATTTAACAATTTGGCATATATTCTCATTGATATATGCCTCCACTAGCTATATTTGTTACGACGAGCGCACAAATAGAAACAAATATGACAATCACATAAAGTAAACAAACTATAAATGTACAAAAAGAAAAAAAAATTGAAAAATACAAAGATTTACGTTAAAAAACTCCTTATAAGGAAAAGATCACTGGCGAAAGAGAGTTTCGCTGTATGATAAAAAGAGTACAATAATGTCGAGTAAAACGCACGGTATCGCCTCTAGGGCAAAAAGAAGGAAAAAAAAAAATTTCTTAACGGATTTCTTTTTATCGAATCCAATTCGTACCGTAGCGGGCGGAGCCCCTCTGCATCCCCCATCCGATGTTAGTGGTGGGTTACAGACTCGAGCCTGTCGGGTCGTACCCTCCGCTTCCCACCACAAACATTTGTTTTTTCTTTCGCAGATTGTTTTTCAAAGTTTATCGCATTGCGAACTGTCGGCGAATTGAAAGCATAAAATCGAAAACGATTACCAATTTAGAGGCACATGCTAACATGATCAATGTAGTTCTCCATAAGAAATTCACAAAGGAACAATTTGGCTCCATAAATTACATACAACACACAACAATTGGAGATGGTTCTACTTTACAAGAAGCATCCACTTCACAACATGCCAAGCATAATTAATGTTCTTTGAAGGGAAGCAAAAAAAGAAAAAAAAAGAGAAATAACCTCAACCCTCTCCAAATTAGAACATGAAAATGAACACATAGCAATAAAAATCAACACATAAGCAACCACCAATATAAGTTTCACATACCTTACTATATGAAAAAGAGAATCACTTGCAAAAGAAATGAAAAATAGCAAGATCAACCAACTCAAAGCCTAAGAGTAAGATCAAGCTCCTCCGTCGACGACAAGGCGTTCACCGTGCCATCGATTGAATTCGAATTCAAGTTCGAATCACTCGTCGTTTCGAGACACGTGCGTTCGACTTGCCTAAAACTTCCGGGCCAATAAAAGCCGAACTCATCGTCCTCCGTGAAGAACGGCATCGGCCCGAGCAAACCGCGGACGAACCTCGGCCCGCCGTGGCCCTCTTGCCTCTCTAACACCCCTTGGTGCAATGAGGAGTGAGCCTTAATCCCCAAAGAGTGGAGGTTTGATCCATGGAGGGGTAGTGAGGACATGCTAGAGTAAGAAAATGGTAGGAATGTGTTCAATTTTAATGCCCTTTTCGCGATGCTTCGCTCTCTTTTGTGAGCATTTTGGTGGCCACCTAGAGCTTGGGAGCTATAGAACTTCCTTTGGCAATAGTTGCATGAGAACACTCTTGAAGGGTTGGGGGGATTTTGCTCATGATTTGGGTTCTCACTAGTGCTCTCACTAGTGCTAGCTAAGGAATTGTTACAACCATTATTGGCTTCTAGAGATGAACATGCATTGATGGTTAGCGAGAGGTCGAGATCGGACGGTCGGAGAGCACTCGTCGGTCGATCTTCCTTCGAAATGGAGGCTGGTGATGAGGCTTGGTTGGAGATGTTGGATGCTACTTGGCTACTACTTTCAGATGCTTCTTCTTCAAACACTTCTTGGTTGGATAATTCCATGTCTCCAATGAGAATTGTGTGGCAGGGGATTTGCTGCATGTCACTTATTCACCTGCACCTGAGAAAAAAGAATAAGAATTTCAAGTTTCGGCATTCGGTGAAACTCAATAATCACTACAACAAAATTAGGCTATAGCGACACTTTTAAGTGTTTCTAAAATCTAAAATAAGTGTCGCTGACAAAAATACCGACACTTATTGTAAGTGTTGCTATATATGCCGTCGCTAGGGTGTATAGCGACATATTTTTATAATGTGTCCTAAAAATGTGTCCCTATAACCTAATTTTAGATATAGATGGAATATAGATAGGACACTTATACAAAAGTGTCACAAACATGTGTCCCTATAATCTAATTTTGTTGTAGTGAATCCGACGAAATTTCGCTACCTTACATTCACTGTTTCATTCATCCACATTCAAGTAACAAATCAGGGAATGATATATAGAATGCAATTTCCTGCTCTTTGCTTCAACACAGTTTGATTTTCATGAAGTACAGTTGATATAAAATTGCGTATTTTTCGACATAATCGCGACAATTCCTACGATTTTTCGTACCGAAAAAAAAAAACAGATTGAGAGAACCAACACTTTTGTGCAGTTTTTTCCTGAAGTTCTTAAACTTCTGATGATGGTATGTGAAAAGATTAATTTCAGCAAATGTGAAACAATTAATAACTTCACTATTAATTTGCAAGCCAAGCATTAATAACTGATTAAACAACAACATACAAAGGCAAACAATTAAATATGAAAAAAAAATAACAAAAATATATATATGTGGCAGAACTTATCATAATGAGCATCATAATTTTCAAAAAAGAAAAAGATAAGATAACTAGCATGATGTTTCAATTAATGAAAGTATACATCTATGTGAAAGTGACACTATCTTTACAAGATGTATGGTAACAGAAGTTGAATACATACAAATAATTAGGCATTACACTATTTACAAGATGATTTTTAAAAAAGGAAAAAATTGTAAAGAGAAATTGTAGCATGAATTATGTTTCATATAGATAAATCACAGAAAAGAAAATTAGTTTTTCCAAAAAAAAAATATATATATATATATATATATAAAATAATATAATAAATTTTTTTTTAAAAAAAGGAGTGGCTCAAAAGATATCTTTAATTGATCCAGGATGAGCTTGAATTGGTAAAGTGTTGTTTGATTAGAAAGCAAAAAAACACACACCCTAAAAAAACAAAAACAAAAAAAACAAAAATCATTTTAAGTGAATCCCTACACACACAATTTATTTAAATTTTGAGAAATAAATGATAAGAACTAAATATTAATTAAATTTTGAGAAATAAATGATAAGAACTAAATATTAATCACTGACCACCCCCTCCCCAAAAAAAAAGAAAAAAAAGAAGAAGAAGAAGATAAGAAGGATAATGGATTTGATGAGTTGTATACCAACTATATATGGATCATCTCCAAGTCCATTAATTTTCTCCCTCTCCAGTGTGTTGTATCATGTGAGCTTAAATGGCTTCATGGGTCTTGGCTCTTTTGATGAGAGAGAGAGAGAGAGAGAGAGAGAGAGAGAGTGGTGGGGGGATGGTGGTGAGGAGTGGTGAGTTGAGAGGTGGGTATTGTAACTATGTATAGTGGGAGAAATGTATTGGTGCTTAATTATGGAAAGAAAAGGTTGTTGTGTGGGGAGGGGGGGGGATGGGGGGGGGACTGTGGGTGTGTAGAGAGGTCAGAGATGGCAAAAGAAATAAGAAAAGGAAATGAGACTGCTACATGTGTTGCTGTGTGGAATTCTCAGTGGGGAAAAGTGGGTAGTAGTCCCCCTTTTATATATATATATATATATATATATATATATATATATATATATATATAATAGCTACAAAGATACTCTCTCTCTCTCTCTCTCTCTCTCTCTCTCTCTCAACCCACAATATATTATATGGAAAATGCTAGATGTACACCCCATTTGGGGTGTACATCTTACACCCACCCCATCCTAGGGGTGGGTGAATTTCACTCGTCACATCGAGTGATGAGTGAATGAGTACCCACCCTAGGATGGGTGGGTGTAGGATGTACACCCCATTTGGGGTGTACACCTAGCACTTCTCATATTATATATATATATATATATATATATATATATATATATATATATATATAATAGCTACAAAGATACTCTCCCTCTCTCTCTCAACCCACAAAAGGAAGAAAAGAGAGTTTAAAGAACAACTCCTACAGTGCACCCTTCTGCTACTGCCTACTGCCTACTGCCTACTGCCATCCATCTGCAGCATTATGTGTGCTGCTAACTGTTGGCATAAAGAAGAGGACCTGGTCCAGAGAGAGAGAGAGAGAGAGAGGGGTTATTGTAAGGACCTGATCTATTATGGGAAGTTTTTTTTTTTTTTTTTTTTTTTTTTTTTTTTTTTTTTTTTGGGGGGGGGGGGGGGGGGGGGGGGGGGGGGGGGGGGGG
>CM055063.1:53413740-53685371 GCA_029204045.2 Tillandsia leiboldiana | reverse complement strand
TATTTTTCTCTTCTTTTGGTTTGTTTTAAACTTTAGAGAGGAACATTAGTTAGATCTGTTGCAATGGTACTAAAAGCAGCAGTAAAACCAATAATAGAGGCATGAGTTTTATAAAACTTTGTACAGTAGATAATTATTATATAGACATAATTATACAAATATGTATGCAACATGTATAGATGTAAGGTGTAAAACTATCAACTAAATTCTAAAAATCATTATTATTTTAACCCTAAATTTAAAAATCAAAAATTAATAAACACTAATAATTTTGTGTTTTTAAAAACATAGAGCGTATATCCTAATGGCTTAAAGAAGCTAGTATTATGTTCTATGAGGAAGGTTAGATTGGATCGAGTCATATTCGAAATAGCAGAAGGTCGAGTTGAGCCGAGTCATGTTCGAAATAGCATGAAATTTGTTGAGTGAGTCATAATCGAGACTCGTGGACGATTTTAAGTGAAATGGTTATATATATTAATTCAATCAGCTGGAATTTTTGTAATTAATTAATGGTTAGTACCAACAATCTAGCAAGTGATATCAGAACCATAGATTACTAATTTGATTTTCACTTGCTGCGAATTCGAATTTGTTCAGGTACTGGAGAGCTCAAACTTTTCGCTGATTGGGTGGCCTTGCTATAATAGCTTTTTTGTTTTATCTTCTTTTTGTAACGATTCGGCCCATTAGTAATAATAATTCGTTGGACCAAAAGCACAGCCTAAAATGCTTAAACCCAGTTATTATTATTAGTGTCTATTATCTCTTATATACCTAATCAGAATTCATTCACATCCGATGTGGAGCTATTGGAGTGTCACAGACTCCCCCCCCCCCCCCCCCCCCGTTTAGACCTGATATTCTCGTCAGTCCAATCACACGTACAGTCTAAGATCATCAGGCAATATGAGACTTGTCTCGATAGCTCTGTCATCTCGACCGAGCCTGTACCTAAATGACAGGGCTATCGAAACAAGTCTCACATCGCCTGGTTATTTTGTGTTGTGTGTGTTTGGACTAACGAGAACGTTAAATCTAAACGGAGGGAGTCTGTGACACTTCAATAGTCTCACATCGGATGAGAATGAATTGTGATCAGATTCATAAAAGACAATGGACACAAATAATAATAATTCGGCTTAATCATTTTAGTCTGTGGTTTGGGACCAATAAGTTATTACTGCTGGTGACCGGATCGTTACACTTTTCTTCATATTTTCCTTAAGTTTTTAATCTTTGTTTTCTTGTTCTAGATGGCAATTAAGATGTTAATTTTGATCTTCACTACATGAGTTATTATACTCACTCTTTTCTTAATAAAACTGTTTTAGAAACCTTCTAAAACCAATTTCGCGCATTGGCTCGATTTTTGACAAATTCATATAGAGAAATAGCTAACTAAGAAGATGAAATTATGAATGGCTCTTGATCAACTACATAACCATGTCATTTATGCATACATATATGTACATGTACAAGAAACAATTTAGTAGTTTCAACAACTATGGGCTTAATATTTTCCAACCCACATGATTGAGTTCCATTAAATTTGTTTTGTTGACACCAGTGGATTAGTTGAACATAATATGTAGTTCATGTACCAAAATTATTGACCACCTACTTTTGATTTGACCAATATTCATATGCCATGCAGAGAATGTAAACTACTCTTGTGAAGTCCATTTCTCGCGGTTCACTTATTTTAGAACTGCTCTAACTCTAACATGCTTAATTTTCTTAATCTTTTGAATTTAATCATCACCCAAAATATTATAATCGGGTTAAGAGATTTAGCCCAATTATATCTTGTATATAGAATTATTTCAAATTCTGAGAACGCTCTCATCAGGCTCAAATACATTCATAAGTACTAGATAATATGAGACTCGTTTCGCTAGACGTTAGCCGACCTCGTGAGTAGCCATGCATGTTGTCTACCTACAACAGTCATCAGCCAGAGAGTCGCGCTCTACCTGCTGTATAATCATATTGCATGATTCAGCCAAAACTTATCTCATACTTTCCGCTGGTGATTAGCTCTGATATCACCTGTGACGCCCCACTTTCTAAAATGTCACCCATCCTAGGACTACTTTAACTCTAACACACTTAACCATTTTAACGTCTTGAGTCTAACCACCGCCCAAAATATTATAACCGAATTAAAAAAATTTAACCCTATTATATATACCTTACATATTATAC
The DNA here is from genome assembly GCA_029204045.2 of Tillandsia leiboldiana. Taxonomy (NCBI): domain Eukaryota; kingdom Viridiplantae; phylum Streptophyta; class Magnoliopsida; order Poales; family Bromeliaceae; genus Tillandsia; species Tillandsia leiboldiana. The sequence goes on along the minus strand of CM055063.1, from coordinate 53,683,163 downwards.
TATTCTAAATTCCGAAGATTTCACACTACTTGAAACTGTAATAAATTTATTAACTTTGAGCTAAAATTGTTAATAAAAATTGAACTAGTGGTGGTATATATCTTTTGGGGCTTTGATTATGTCTCCCTTATGATAGTTTAGTGTCACTCCTTTGAACATGATCATCTAGTCTATGAGAAAGTAATAGTTATTCTTGTTATAAATGAATTACAATACTATTCTATTCTTATAGGTTGATTAGTTTATGCTCTATTTTGAAGCACAATTAAAGATAGTAGGACCACACAATGTTAGGGTTAGACCAATACTTGAGTCCAATATTATATATTTTCCTATTTTATAATATCCACTTGCTTCTAGACATTAGTTAGGGCTAAAGTAGGAAGTATGTTCCAATTTGAATCCTATGATTTGGACCACAATTCTTGTACACAAGCATGATGTGCATTAAATATTTCAAAATTTACTTTTACACAAGTAGGGGTGGCAATCCAGCTCGATGTTCGCGAGCCAGCTCGTGTTCGGCTCAAAATGAACTCGTGATCGAATCGCTCGTTTAGTAAACAAGCCGAACACGAGCCGAATTTTTCAGCTCGTTTAATAAACGAGCCGAACACGAGCTGGGGTCAGCTCGTTCGTGTTCGGCTCGATAACAGCTCGAATACATATATATTAATTATAATTATATATATAATATAATTTGTTGTTATTTAATTTTTATTCCAATTTAAATATAAAATTCAACTTCTTATAAAGAGATCTATTTATAAAAAAGGCTCATTTATTTATGTTGAATTAGAATGTTTTTAAAAATATCAACAAATTTTTAGTCATTGGAACTGACTTTTTAGTAATCAATAATAATGATTATTTGTGAACCATTATGTATGATTCAAAAAGTATTATAATTAATTCAACTATTAAAATTATCATACTGCCAAAATTTTAGTATTTTGAAAAACATCTTGGCCGAACTTTATATATATATATATATATGAGAAATGTTTTTGTAAATTTTACTATTTAGATTTTAGGTCAACCTACTATAAAAATTTTAATTTTTTGTGAATTTTAATTGTTTGACTATAATTTTAATTTTTAAATTTTTTTTTTCAACTTTACACCTAATAATAAGAATGAAAATATAACTTGTTCGCGAGACAGCTCGTGTTCGGCTCATTAATAAACGAGCCGAACACGAGCCAAATTTTTCAGCTCGATATTTAAACGAGTCAGCTCGTGTTTAGCTCGTTTATTAAACGAGCTGAACACGAGCCGGCCCCAGCTCGCTCGTGTTCAGCTCGTTGACACCCCTATACACAAGTGGATTAGTAGATTCCTTATTATAATTAAGGGGCAATTTCCTACATATCCCTAAAAATTTCTCTGTTTTCATATTTACCCCTCTTAGAAGGCTAATATTAAAACTACCCTTCTTACGTTCCAACTTCTTTCCAAAATACCCCTGAAGTTAAACTCTGTTAGTGTACCGTTTGGAACTGCCGTTATCTGCGTGTAATTACTATTTTGCCCTTTCAAATATACTCTAAACCCTAAAACCCTAAACCCTAAAACCCTAAACCCTAAACCCTAAAACTCTAAAAAATTCTAAACCCTAAACTCTAAATTCGGACAAAATAGGTATATCTGATAGTTTTCAACTCCGATTATTATTGAACTCTAGTTTAACCCTAGTTAACTTAACAAAGGGAAACGGTAGGGGTATTTTTAATAACGGTGGAACGTATGAAGGGTATATTGAAAAGAAAAAAATAAGAGGGGTAAATCAGATATTTCTTCATATTTTAGGGGTACACAGGCAATTATCCCTATAATTAATATATTTAATTGCAAAAGTCCCTTTTAAGTGTGACACTTTAATAATTTCACAAATTATGATTGAATATATAACAGACATGAATGCTAATAATAATAACTGGATTTAATTAAGTATTATTATTAGTAAGTCGGATCGTTACATTTAGTGTCATAGTCAATTACCAGCCGAAAATATGTGATGAGTTTCGACTGCGCCAGGATCTAAAAGACAATGTGACGAATTATATTATGTCTTATTTATCTCCTACTTTAAATATTGCATTAATTATCTCGTACGTACATTTTGCCACTGTTTCAAATAGGTTCAAAAATTTAGAATAATCAACAAATAAAGTTTGTACCCTATCTCAACAATCTAATTCACTACTAAAATAATAGATAAAATATTAGATAAAAGATATTTTCTATTTTGCTAATTAATACCATCAATATTAAACAATTTTATTCAATTTACACTATTTTATTGCACTAATTACAACTAAGTTCATTTGCCAATTTATCTCCATTAAGTTTTGTAGCTTAATTCAACATTATTCTAAACTTTTGGACCTACTTGAAATAGTTTCAAAGTATCCTAAGATAATTGATGTAATTTTTAATGTATAGAGATAATTGTGACAGGGACTAAAGTGCAAGGAATTATTATTATTATTATTATTATTTTTGTAATTTAGCCTTATTTATTTGATCTTAATATTTGAAAAGTTAAAGTGGAGCTTGGGGAGTTCTTCATGTTGGAGGTTGTTTTGAAATATATTTATAGTGCAATTAGGCGGTTTGGGTCGGGTTCGAATCGGGTCATTTTGGGTTTGAATAATTCAAGTTACATTATACTTGGTTAATTTTTGCATTCTAAGTTGTCTCGGGTTTGGCTTGCACCAAATTCATGCCGTTCGGTTTTGAGTTCGAGTCTCAAATTATTTGAGTTGGGATTGTCGGATCGTTGGTGTTAATCATTAAACTAAAAAATTCGAGCAGTTAGAAATACACAATCAATTTACTTAAAACGTACAAACACAGCGCCCATGGATCTCGATCGGACTCAACCCACCTGAACGTTAAGTCTATTATTGGGCCTCTTGCCGTTAGGTCTATTATAGACCACAATCCCACTCAACTTATTGGACTCACCCAACTCAACTTATTAATTTTTTATGTCTATTATCACGAAATAGGAAGTTGGATCTATTTTTAACCCACAAATAAATAGCCAACATAAATCATACCAGTTCGCTCAGTTCTGTTCAAATTATTTCAAATTTGAGTCATGGTAAAACTTAGCGGGTCAACACGACCGGGCCGGACTCACTTAGGTCGTACCGCAAAGCGAAATTCGTTTCAAATTGGATTGATCTAAGTAGGCTCAAATCTATAAATCTTTCAAAATTTTAAATAACATACAATTCCGTATATGATGAATAACAGGACTGACGAGATAAGTCGTACATCGTCTGATAATTTTGGATTGTGTGGTACAGACACCCCAATAGTCACTAATAATAATAACTGAATTTAAATATTTTTGGCCGATAATATAGATCCAACAAATTATTATTGCTAGTAAATCGAACCGTCACAGATTTTTTTTTTCTAATAAGTATGAAATTGGTCTGAAATCAAGTCACTTTGACTTCACTACATAAAATCCCATTCCATTCACATGTCTTATATTAAGTAATTTTGACTTCCTAATACACAAAAATCATCTAGTGTGACATTTTTTCTATTGGAAAAGGTGTCTTTTCATTTTATTGGGAGGCAAATTTCAATTTGTCCTCTTCTCTTCTGATTTAGTGCATTTTACTTTATCATTATCTGATTCAAAAATTTATATTTAATTATTATATAATTTTACTTTTATTTTATCATAAAAAGCAACTGTTTAAGAGGATAGCAAAATACTATTTTTTTTTGCATATCACAAATTGATAAAGTGAATATTATATGATAATAAACTTAATTATATTTAATTATATTTAATTATTCTGTGATTGATTTTATTTTTGTTTCATCATAAAAAGCTATCGTTAAAAAAGATAGCAAAATAATATTTTTTGTAAAATAATAAACTATTATATTGTATCACCCAGTGGATAACAAAAAATATTAATTTATTATTTTATTTAATTATTGATTCTTACCGTATAATAAAAATAATAATAAAACTATAAAATAGTTAAATATAATTTTTTAAATTATAAAATAATAAAATATTATATTGTATTACTACTTGATTGAGGAGTCGAAATTGACTCTCATAAGATATTTTAAGTTTGCAAATCCAAATCCGACTTAAACTCATAAAACTCATATGAAATCAAATTCGATAAGCTATTGGTTTGGATTGGTCTTCTAGGATCCAATTTGATAAGTTTGGTTTGGATTCAGATCGAGTTGTCGGGTTATAAAAGGGCTCCGTTGCAAACCCTAACTAATCATAGGTGACAAAGATATGTTTTTAGCTCTAGCAATCTCAACCCGTGCCTAGGGGTGGCAATCCAGCTCGCTGTTCGCGAGCCAACTCGTGTTCGGCTCGAAATGAGCTAAAGATTAAATCGCTCGTTTAGTAAACGAGCCGAATTTTTCAGCTCGTTTAATAAACGAGCCGAACACGAGCTGGGATCAGCTCGCTCGAGTTCGACTCGATAACAGCTCGAATATATATATATATATATATATATATATATATATATATATATATATATATATATATATATATTACTATTTAGATTTTAGGCTATTAATTTTTTATGAATTTTAATTATTAGATTAAAATTTTAATTTTTAAATTTTCTTTCAACTTTACACCTAATAGTAGGAATGAAAATTATACTTGTTGTTCGCGAGCCAGCTCGTGTTCGGCTCGTTTATTAACGAGCCGACCCCAGCTCGCTCGTGTTCGGCTCGTTGACACCCCTATCCGTGTCCGTACGTATGTATTCACGAATTATCCGTAACTTTGCTGGTATAAATATTAATTATTTACTCAAAAACATATAGATAAAATAGATAAATATTTATTAAATTATTGATATTTTGAACAACTCGCAGATATCCACGGATACACTAATTTATCCTAATATTTTTTTTTATTTGTTATCTGTTGTATTTTGTTATGTTTTAAATAATAAATTATGTTTAGATCTAATAAAAATAACATATATGCTTGTGTTTGAAAAGTATAAAAAAAAAGAAAAAAAAAAAAATTAAAAGAAGAGTATCTTGTGGGTAATCTGTATACTCGCTCACCTGCCGACGAGTATGAATAAGAATGATTGCTACTAAAAAATTTGCAGATAAATTATACCTGCGCTTGCAGAACGCGTGGGTCAATGACCCGCTCGTGGGTTGTCCAATCCGTCCATTTATCAAAACTTAATATTTAAAATTTTAAGTTCAAAATTTAATTGCTTCGTATTTCTATCTGACTTTAATGAACGAAACATGTCCTCTCTTGTGACACCCCTAATAGTCCTACATCATATGTGGATGGAATTATGATTGGGTTTATATGAGACATGGACACAAGTAATAATAACTGAGCTTAAATTTTTTGGGCTGTAGTTTGGGTCCAACGAGTTATTATTGCTAGTGGGTCGGATCGTTATATTTGGTCTCAGAGCCAATAACCAGCCGGAAGTGTGCAGCAGGTCTCGGCGGAGTCTGTGTGTGTATTTGGACTGACGAGGACGTCAGGCCTAAACAGGAAGAGTTGTGACGCCCCCCAATAGTCCCACATCGGATGTGGATGGAATTGTGATTGGGTTTATATGAGATATAGACACAAGTAATAATAGTTGGGCATAAGCATTTTGGGTTGTGGTTTGATTCCAACGAGTTATTATTGCTAGTGGGTCTTATATATATATCTCTCATAAATTAAAAAAAAAAACAGAAAAAAAAAAAAGAAAAAGAAAAAAGACAATGATTTGTGTACAACTTTTGGACACCTCTTTAGGTAGATGATCATGTCAATTTGTGGACCATCAAATGAATTATGTGTACATCTCTTGTTAGGTGCCAACATGTCACATGACATGTTAACTTAGAGCCAAACAAAGAAGTAGTGTTCAGTACTTGAAACACTGTTTAGGAAATGTACTTTTATATGACCTTGGTTTTAGTTATGCAAATAATATAAGATAATAATAATTTTTTTTTTTTTTAAAAAAAAAGCTAAAAGCTATACATCTTTTGGATTAATTTTAACTATAATTAAACTTCCTAATTGGAATTTGATTGATCAATGGAAATGCTTTGATTTGATTTTAGCTCAAAATAAAATTTTAAAGGTAGACATTTTTGTACCTAGCTATCCATAGAATGATGTTATTCCAAAGTGATGTAAAAATAAAAATAAAAAACTTTCAGTTTAAAAATTGTTTATATCGGATCGTTAGTGCTAATCATTAATTTTAAAAGTTCGAGCTATTAAAAATATACAACTAATTTATTTAAAGCGTACAGACACGGCATCCACAAATTTTGATTGTGATTCGGTCCAACCAGCTTCATGCCACTTCAAATATGACTTGATACAATCCAGTCTTCCGCTATTTTGAACGTAACTCGGTTTAATCTGACCTCTCGCCACGAGATAAGATGCTGGCCCTTTTAAACTAAGAAAATAGAACATCAAATGTTTATCTTTTATTTACGTAGCGAAAAATAGTGGATTTTAAAATGACTAATTTCAATATGAGTGATTAATTAGAGATGTATTAGATAAAGTTTAGAAGGAGTAGGGGTCATTTAGTGAAAGAATTACAATAGAATCTATATACTTCTAGGGCAAAAATTTTGTGTGCATGGGCTCCAAACTTATTAGTTTGGGTACGCTGCGGATGGACGCCGCGTGGCGAAGCAGCGCCCATCCATCCGCGCATAATTTTACTAGAGGAATGCTACCTGTACACCCTTGGATGGGTGTACATCTTACACCCCCACCCATTCAATGGTGGAGGCTTCTCCACCCATCACTTCGAAGTGATGGGTGGAATTGACCCCATCCTTGGATGGGTGGGGGTGTAAGATATACATCCATGCAAGTGTGTACACTTAGATTTTTCCATTTTACTAAGTTTAGAGAGAAAGAGAGAGCAGTGGGCGGGGGCATGGATAGGCGCTGCTTCACCACGCGACACTCATTTGTGACACACAAATAATTTCACATCGGATAAAAATAAGATTATGATTGAATTTATAAGAGAACATAGACACGAGTAATAATAACTTGGCTTAAATATTTTTTGCTGTGGTTTGGGCCTAATAGATTATTATTGCTAGTTGGTCGGATCGTTATATTTGATATCAGAGTCAATCATCAGTCGGAAGTGTGTGACGAGTCTCTGCTCATGAGTCAGTGTCTGAAAAGCAAAATGACAGGCTATGTCAGGGTTTGAATGACAAGACTAGCGAGAGAAGTCTCACATCGCTCGGTAATTTTGGACTTTATGTGTGTTTGGACTGATGTGAACGTTAAGTCCAAACGGGAGGTGTTTGTGACACTCCAATAATCCCACATCAAAAATAGGGTTATGATTGAATTTATAAAAGATCGTGAACACGAATAGTAATAACTGGGCATAAGCATTTTAGACTGTGTGCTACTGAATCGGATCATTACACTATCCGCATCGTCCCCAAACTTATTAGTTTGGCGAAGATGTGTATAAATTTTTTGTCCATAACTCTCCATGATCAAATTATTTATAAGTGTAATAATAATTGTATTAACACAAGCTACATTTATTTACATTAATAATACCACCCAAACTAGTAAGTTTTTATCTTCTGTTTACTTAGCCAAAAATTGAGGATTTTAAAATGATTAATTTCAATAAAAGTGATTAATTAGTGATGTATTAGATAAAATTTAGTGAAAGAATTAGAATAGAATATGTATAACTCTCCATGATCAAATCATTTATAAGTGCAATTATAATTGCATTAACACAAGCTACATCACCATTAATAATACCACCCAAATAAAACAAAATGCTAACTCCACTGCTACAAAATTAGATTATAGGGACACATTTTTGTGACACTTTTGTACAAGTATTCTATTTATATTTTATCTATATTTAAAATTAAGTTATAACGACATATTTTTGGGACACATTATAATAATGTGTCGCTATACACCATGACGACTGCACATATAGCGATACTAATTCACCACAAGAAAAATGACTTTTGGTGGCGACAATTTTATGGCGACAATTATTGTCGCCACTAATTGTAAAGCTATAGTGGCGATATTTAATTGTCGCCACCAATAAATAAGATACAGTGGCGACATATATTTGTCGCCACCAATAATTAAGATATAGTGGCGACTTTGAAATGTCGCTACTAATACTTAGTAATTAGTGGTGACTTTTATCGCCGTGAAAAGATAAAGATATAGGGACATTTATAAATGTCTGTATTTTTATTAACGGTATTTTTAAAAAATTTTAAAAATATTTAAAAACGTCGCTATAGTATAATTTTATTATAAAAAAATTTGGTGTCAGTTATCCTATGTTGTGAAGAAAAGGAAAGGTGAAACAAAAAAAAAGTTAAATCTATAAATATTTATTTTTTTATATTTTCCCCTTATAAATATTAATATGTATTTTTAGGCCTATTTTTCACGAGATTAATTTTTTAGATAATATAATATCAGAGCTAATCGTAAGCACTTTCGTTTGAAATCGTGGATTCAATTCATATACATCAATCAATATATTAATTTGCATCCAAAATCATAGCCCCATGATATATATGAAATATATTAATTAAGCCAATAAAATAAGCAATATATTCTAATTCTAATATATAATAATTATTAAATAATTCAAATCAAATGAACTTATAGACCAAATAGTAATATCAATTTTTTTAAGATTAAATAATTAGATCAAAATAAATTATAATTTATATTAGTTTTATATATTTTTTTACCTTTTCTTTTCTCCCGTTTTTTTATTTTTTTTTTCTTTTTCTTTTTTTATTTTTTTTTTTTTTTTGGCTCCTTTCTAATGGAATATTGTGAACTAGCTTGTCTATTCCATAAAATAGCAATTAGGGGTGGTAATCCAGCTCGTTATTCGCGAGTCAACTCGTGTTCGGCTCGAAATGAGCTTGAGATCGAAACGCTCGTTTAGTAAACGAGCCGAATACGGACCGAATTTTTCAGCTCATTTAATAAACGAGCCGAACACGAGCTGGGATCAGCTCGCTCGTGTTCGGCTAGATAACAGCTTGAATATATATATATATATATATATATATATATATATATATATATATATATATATATATATATATATATATATATATATATATATATATATATAATTTAATTTTTATCCTAACTTAAATATAAAATCTAAACCCGTTATAAAGAGACCAAAATAAAGAAGCTCATTTATTTATACTGAGTTAGAATATTTTAAAAATATTAAAAAAAATTAGTTATTGCAATTGACTTTTTGGTCATTGGATCAGAAGTCAATAATAATAATTATTTGTGAATTATTCTGTATGATTCAAAAAAAAACTATTAAAATTAATTCAACAGTTTAAAATATTATAGTGCTAACACTTTAGTATTTTCAAAAGCATATTGGCCGAACTATATATATATATATATATATATATATATACACACACATGAAAAATGCTTTTGTAAATTTTACTATTTAAATTTTAGGCCAATCTAATATTAAAAAAATAATAATTTTTTATAAATTTAAATTATTAGATTAAGATTTTAAATTTAATTTTTTTTTTAACTTTACAGCTAGTAATGGGAATGAAAATCTAACTTGCTGTTCGCGATATTAACGAGCCGAACACGAGTCGGATTTTTCAACTCGATATTTAAACGAGCCAGCTCGTGTTCGGCTCGTTTATTAAACGAGCCGAACACGAGCCGGTCCTAGCTCGCTCGTGTTTGGCTCGTTGACACTCCTAATAGCAACCAGTTGTTCGCAAACCCAAAAAAAAAAAAAAAAAAAAATTGTTGTAACGAAAAGCTAAAATAAATTTTGAGCGGAGAGTGCTTTCATTTGAAAACACTAAGAGCATACTTGTTTCACTGAAAGTTGAGAGAAGTGAAGAAGTCTACTCTGACGTCTCAATTTTTCAGGGGGTTGTTTTTTCTAGAACTATTCTGATTCTAGCACGCTTAACTCTTTTAACCTCTTGGGTCTTACTACCACCCAAAATACTATAATCGGATTAAAAAATTTTGTCCTATTATATCATTTGTATATATATAGGACTAATCCAACTTCTAGGAGTGTCACATACCTTTCCCCTTTTAAGCCTTCGCAACCACGTCAGGCTCAAGCACACTCACAAATACCAAGGCGATGTGAGATTCGTCTCGCTAGTCTTACCCGACCTTACGAGGAGCTGCACTCCACCCACAACGGAGAGTTTCGCTCTACCCGCTATATAACTCTAGCTCAGCAAAGACTCATCTCACACTTCCGGCTGGTGATTGGCTCTGATACCAATTGTGACGCCCCGCCTTCCCAGGGGGTCACTCATTCTAGAGCTACTTTAGTTCTAGTATGCTTAACTCTCTTAACCTCTTGGGTCTTACTACCATTCAAAATATTATAGTGGTCGGGTTAAGAAATTTAGTCCTATTATATCATTTATATATAGGACTAATCCAAATTTCGAGGGTGACACATCCACTTTCGTTATTTGGATCGCAAAATAAATTCAATCATATCTTTATTTTTTTAAAATACCGTAATTAATTTCACCATAACTAATGTTAAAGTCGACTGCAGTTCGAATGAAAGTCATTTTTTATTAGAAAATTATTTAGACTTCGTTTGGAATTGTAGGCAGATTGTGTTACGTGTGGTGAGAAAGTATGATGAAAAAATATTTTGTTTGTTTCCTTACGTGATATCGTATTTCGTATATTGCGATGAGTTGGTTATGTTATATTTGTTGGTTATTTACTTATAAGTTTAAAATAGGTCTAACTTTCTGTTCCGTGATAATAGGTTTAGAAGACTAATAAATTGAATTTGATGAGTACAATAAATTAAGTGGGGCTGCAAACTACAGTAAACCTAACGACAAGAGGCTCAATAATAAATCCAACGTCCAGATGGATTGAATCCGGTCGAAACTTGTGAGCGTTGTATCTATAAACATTAAGTGAATTAGTCGCGTATTTCAAACAGCTGAAACTTTCAAGATTAATGATTAGCGCCAACGATACGACAATATTTTCTACAGTCCTACCGGAGATTAATGGTTAGCGTCAACGATCCGACCACATATTATACGGTCACACCGAAAAGTATAAAAACATACCGCTATATATTTTTATTCTAACTTTATTTTATCTTAATAATGTTAAATAGATCTCAATACCATACCAATGCACACAAACAAACAAACAAACAAGGTCCTCGTTAAAACACTTTTGTGATCCAAAGAAAACCCCAGGGCATCTACAATAATTGGAGAAGCAATCATTCCAACTCCTGCATTATATCTTGTAGTGACATTTTGTCAACTTGGACAGCTCTAGTAAAGAATTATGATAATATATATATATATATATATATATATATATATATATATATATATATATATATATTGGTTAAATTACAAAAAATCCTCCTCTAATATTTCGTTTTTCTACTTTACCTTTCTGTTTTTTAAAAGTCGACAATCTGGCTCCTCGTAATTACTGAAATGTCTTTAGGGGGCAACGCCGTTAACGAAAAGGGTAAAATGACCATTATGCCCTTACCTTATATTGGAGAGAGAGCGAGAGAGAATGCTTTTTAACTTATTTTTTACCATTCATTGAGGGTATTTTGGGTATATTCAATTTTTTTAAAAAAAAACTTGACGGTTCACTCACGGTTTCGTGACGGCGGGGGATAACTGTATATTTCGGTAATTACGAGGGGGCAGATTGTCGACTTTTAAAAGACAGAAGGTAAAGTAGAAAAGCGAAATATTAGATGAGAGTTTTCTGTAATTTAGCCATATATATATATATATATATATATATATATATATATATATATATTATATATATATATATATATATATATATATATATATATATATAGAGCAATGCTACATGTACACCCCGAATGGGTATTAATGGTGGCAATATTTTTTACGGGTCACATCAAGTGATCTATCATCACACCCCCACCCTTAGATGGGTGGGGTGTATGATGTACACCCCGAACACCCCGAAAGGGGTGTACACATAGCATTTTCCATATATATATATATATATATATATATATATATATATATATATATATATATATATATATATATATATATATATATATATATATATATATATTGGATCTAATGGATTATTTGGTCATGCATATTAAGTTACAGTATAGTTGGAGCTACATGTAAGTCTAAAATGATTTATTGAGTAATTTATTGAGTAATTATATCATAATAAGTGTCACGTTACTTCACGCTTTATCTCTTAAAAATAATTTTAAATTATTTTTTCTCTTTTTTTTTTTTTTGAAGGTGATCTCAAATAACAAGATTTGTGAATGTAGCTTCCGACTACAAGCTACCGAATGAAAAATGCGTCAATTTCTTCGACAGCAAAGCTACTTGTATACTCAGACAGAGATATATAGCATACACCCCACTTATTTAATGAATCGAACATGAGCTGGCTCGCGAGCGGCGAGCTAGACTTGTAGCATTACCTTTAAGGTTGGAACCGGATCGGGTTTGGGTCTACCCATAATGTGCCCAAGTTCGGTCAATAATATAATATTGGGCTACATATCGAACTTTGACCCGAACATTCAATAAATTTAGACCCGACCCAAACCCTAGCCCAGGGCCCAATATCCATTGGGCTTTATTTAGGCCTACTAAAAAGGCATATATATATATATATATATGAGATAATTGCCTGTGTACCTCTGAAATCTGAAGAAATATCTGATTTACCCCTCTTATTTTTTTCTTTCCAATATACCCCTCATACATTCCACCGTTATTAAAAATACCTCTACCGTTTCCCTTTGTTAAGTTAACTAGGGTTAAACTAGAGTTAAATAATAATCAGAGTTGAAAACTATCAGATATACCTATTTTGCTCCTATCTACCAAAATATTTTAAGGGTGCATAAAAAAAGTTGGTTATGGTAGAAGGGTATATTTAAAAGAGCAAAATGGTAATTTCACACAGATAACGGCAGCTCCAAACGGTATACTAACAGAGTTTTTAACTTCAGGGATATTTTGGAAAGAAGTTGGAACGTAAGAAGGGTAGTTTTAATATTAGCCTTCTAAGAGGGGTAAATCTGAAAACAGAGAAATTTTTAGGGGTATATAAAAAATTGCCCCTTATATATATATAAAAAAAAAAATTGTTTAAGATTAGAATTTGATAACATAAAAAAGCAGTTCAATTCTCAAGCCACAAGGATCATAACATCAAAAGTTATTATCATCATTCATTAAAGGAAAAACAAAACAAAACAGAACAAACCTTATTCATTACAAAACTTGGCCTTAGCCCAAAGTCACAAATTTGGTATCCAAAGCCTAGCCCACACGAGACCCGACCCGGTAAGCCTTATTTAGGCCCGAGTCATTTTCTACCCCCAACTGCAGCACCTTCGGGATTTGAATTAGTCCCACATTCAATGAGAATTGTATTGTAATTGAATTTATAAGAGATCATGAACACAAATAATAATAACTAGGATCAAGCATTTTTGGTATGTTGTTTGGGTCCAACGAGTTATTATTGCTAGTAGGTCTGATCATTATATTTGGTATTAGAGCCAATCATCAGTCGTAATCGTATGACGAGTCTCAAGTGAGCTAAAGTCTGAATGACAATATGACAGACTATGCTAGGGTAAGAATATATGACAAAACTAGTCTCAAGTGAGCTAAAGTCTGAATGACAATGCGATAGGCTATGCTAGGGTAAGAATAGATGACAAAACTAGCGAGACAAGTCTCACATTGTCTGGTGATTTTGGGCTGATGAGGACGTCAGGCCTAATGTCAAAACGGGGGAGAGTTTGTGGCACACCAATAGTCCTACCAATAGTTTCACATCCGATGAAATCAGATGAAAATGGAATTGTGATTGGATTTATAACAGACTGATAATAACTGGGTTTAAGTATTTTGGGTTGTAGTTTGGATCCAACGAGTTATTATTGCTAGTAGGTCAGATTATTATATATATATATATATATATATATATATATATATATATATATATATATATATATATATATATATATATATATATATATATATATATATATATATATATATATATATATATACCGCTACTATGTTATGGACAATACCACATTTGGTGCTATTAGATTTTTCACCATGAGATCAACCTCTTTGATCATTTTCAACCCTTAGATTATACCATTCAACCAACTACCCACTAAACCCTAAGGATCTATTATCATCCTAACTACACATCTTTTCATCCAATGGACAAAACTTAATAGCACAAATAACTTGGTGTTATTAATAGCCTATCTCTCTCTCTATATATATATATATATATATAAATATAGAACTCAATATTTTCACCCTATTATAGGTATTTTGGATGGTAATTAAATTCAAGAGGTTAAAAGGGTGTTAGAGTTAAAGTAGTTATAGAATGAATGGTCCCTGAGGAGTGGGGTGTCACAGAGCCAATCACTAGCCAGAAAAATATAGAATGAGTCTCGACTGAGTTAGGGCTATACAGCGGGCAGAGCGCGACTTCCTATAAAGTTGGCTAAGGCTAGCGAGATAAGTCTCACATGTAACACTCCAATAGTCCAATATCAGATAGGATTGAGATTCTGATTGGATATATAAAACTATACATGAAAATAATAATAACCGAACTTAAGTATTTTGGGTTATGGTTTGGGCCCAATAAGTCATTATTGTTAGTGGGCCGGATTGTTACAAATGGTATCATAGACAATTACCAGCCAGAAGTGTGGGAGCTAAGTGATATCCGAAGCAAAATGCTACACCATGAATTTGGTAGGAGCCACTTCTTGAACCTGTAGGAGCCACATCTAAAATCTCACATCGCTTGGTAATTTTGATATGCTCTATGTCTGTGATCTGGTTTGAACCTGACAAGGACGTCAAGATCTAAACGGAGGAAGTTTGTAATACTCCAATAATTCCGTATCGGATGGGATTGAAATTCTGATTGGGTATATAAGACCATACACGCCAATAATAATAACTGGACTTAAATATTTTGGGTTGTGATTTCGGCCCAATAAGTTATTATGCAAAAATAGTATAATATATAACAATTCATTATAAAAATAATGCAATATGTGTATAAACAGCCTATTTGTTGCACTAGCAATAATAACTCATTGGATTGATCCTATAACCCAAAATATTTAAATCCAGTTATTATTAGTAGTGTTTATGGTCTCTTATAAATTCAATCACAATCTTATTCCTATCCGATATGGGACAATTGGGGTGTCACACACTTTCCCGTTTAAGCCTGATGTCCTCATCAGCCCAAACACACACATAGCCCAAAATCATCGATCTGAGACTTATCTCTCTAGTCTCGTCATTCAGGCCCCTAATATAGCCCGTCACCTTATTTTTCAGACCTTGGCTCAGCCAAGACTCGTCATACATTTCCGGCTGGTGGTTGGCTCTGATACCAAATATAACGATCTGACTCACTAGCAATAATAATTCGTTGGACCCACAACACAGCTCACAATATTTAAACTTAGTTATTATTCTCAGTGTCTATGATCTCTTATAAATTTAATCACAATCCATTCTCATTCAATGTGAGACTATTGTGATGTCAGATATTTACACAATTTATATAAAAGTTGTATTATAACGAGAGAATTTTGTACCATTTAAATGAATATATTATATTTTTTATTTAAAAATAAATAAATTATATTGTATATTAAATAAAATATTTATTTTTTAAAAAAATAACAACTGCTCAGTGATAATTACATATATTTTTCCTCGAAAGACAAAAATTTTTATTTAAAATATATATATATATATATATATATATATATATATATATATATATATATATATATATATATATATATATATATATATATATATATATATATATATACATATATATATATATATAATTAGTAAGATAAAAAAATGTAATTTTCTCTCAAATGGTACTTCTAAATAATATATATATATATATATATATATATATATATATATATATATATATATATATATATATATATATATATATATATATATATATATATATATATAGAGCAATGCTACCTGTACATCCCGAAGGGGTGTACATCATACACCTCCACCATTTTAATGGTGACGATACTTTTTACGGGTCACATCAAGTGACCCATCATCACACCCCCACCCTTAGATGGGTGGAGTGTATGATGTACACCCCGAAAGGGGTGTACACATAGCATTTTCCATATATATATATATATATATATATATATATATATATATATATATATATATATAGTCATTACGTGCCAAGTGTTTCCCTTAGTTCTATGAATTTATTACACTACCATAGTCACTGGAACCTTCGCAATTAATGATTATACACTTGAGTTTACCATGAAAAAAAAAAAGAAAAAAAAGGGTAAATTAATAAAGTTATGTTTGGATATATAAATATATTATTCATTATATTTTTAAAATTATTTAAATTATATATGTATATATTTAATTGATAAAAAATATCATCAAATATTTAAAATAAAATATTATATCTAAACTTTAACATATTATTTTAAAATAAGATAAATCATCGTGAAATATACTATCATATTAAATTATAAATAATAAAATTTAAAATAAAAATAAAAATTTAACACCATATTTTATAATTATACAAGAAAACTTTTATACAGAATAATTTATCTTGACATCTAAATAAGGCCTAAGTTTATATATTGTTTGGATTTGGAAATAAGATATAATATGATAACTTATTCGGTTCAAGGATGATTAATATTCAAAAATAATTCAGAGACCAGCGATTAAATATGATATTCAGAATTGAGCTCCTATGTTTTTAGAAGTATTAAGTCATTGATATTTGTATATTTTAGTCTTTGGATAAAAAAAATATGTGGTTAGGATGATAGTGGGTCACTTGAGTTAAGTAAGTGGTTGGTGAAATAAAATGATCTAAGAGATGAAATTATTTAAATCACTATAACAAAATTAGGTTATAGGAACATGTTTGTGACATTTTTTATAAGTGTCCCATTTATAGTCATCTATATTCAAAATTAGATTATAGGGATATATTTTTAGAACACATTATAGTAATGTGTCGCTATACACCCTAGCGACGGCACATATAGCGACACTAATGACAAGTGTCAGTATTTTTTTCAGCAGTATTTTTTTTAGTTTTTAGCAATACTTAAAAGTGTCGCTATAGCATAGTTTTGTTGTAGTAAATGGATCAATCTAATAATAGAAAACTTACAAGCACCAATTGCTTGGTGCTTATACAAGCATAGCAGCCGAACTCATGATATTCATTCTAAATATTTGACTGCACTCTTCATTTTCTAGATGCTATCCGATCTCTAAGCAAATAAAATAATATATATATATATATATATCGTAGAAAAATATTTATTCATCTACTATAATAAAATTATATTATAGCGATACTTTTAAGTATTTTTAAAGGCTAAAAAAAGTGCAGTTTGTAAAAATACCGACACTTATTATTAGTGTCGTTATATGTGCAGTCGCTAGGGTGCATAGCGACATATTATTATAATGTGTTCTAAAAAAATACCTCTATAATCTAATTTTGAATATAGATAAAATATAAATAGAACACTTATAAAAAATATCATAAAAATATATCTGTATGACCTAATTTTATTATAGTGATCCAAACGGAATCTTAATATTTTGAGCAATTATTTGCCCTAGAAGGACATAGTATGTTTTGGACACAACATTTCCTCCATATCCTGGAGAGGACCATAGCATGCTTTAGTTGTCCTGCCAAATGTTGTAGAGGGTTCTCTCTCTCTCTCTCTCTCTCTCTCTCTCTCTCTCACACACACACACACACACACACACACACACACACACACACACACACACACACACACACACACACACACACACACACACACACACACACACACACACACACACACACACAAACACCACTACTTTTTTTTTTTCCTTTTTTTTCTTTTTTTCTTTTTTTCTTTATTTTTCAGGGGAATATCTTGCACTGTGATTGTTACCACAGTGGAGAGGGGAACATCAAACTTAGATATGCTCCATCTAAGACAAAGGTCTCCTACTGCTGCACATTGAAATTAAGATATATATGTTTTTGTTATGTGTTTTTTTAGTGCAATGTATAGCATGCGTTATCGCTAACAAAATACGACACCTTTAGAATTTAGAGTAGTTTTATATAGAAGGTATATTAGGGTTAAGTCTCTTGATTCGGCGATAGAATTTTGTGCTGAGTCTAGTCTAGCGTAGGTCTAAATGCATGCCCATCTCGATAAAATGGGCTCTCACAGATGATATCAGAGTAAATTATTAGTCAGAAAGTGTGAGATGAGTCTCGGCTGAGTCAGAATTATTCATGAAGGGGAACCGGTCATGGAGTTACCAAACACATCTCAACCCACACAGTAGACGAGCACAGCGAAAATAGAATCTTTCGTACAGACAAAATCACCTCAATGCGTTTTTCGATTAATCCATAATACAAGAGTACAAGAAGTAAAATTGGATTACAAGAAAACTCTGTCGCATAAACTCTCCACTCTTTTCTCTTAATTAGAATTTTTTCAATGAAGCTCTAAAATTTAAAAGATGAATCACAAGAGTTAATATAATTCTAAAAAACCTAATTCTAATAGAAAACGATCTCCACCGTCCATTCGAGTCTCCGATTCATTTCTAATCGTCGATCTCCTCTTAGGAATTCTCTTTAAAATGTTCCTATATCGTCCCTAATATTTTATAACAAGATTGGATAAAATTAAAATCAAATTTAACATATTCAATTCGTTGCGGAGTTGAGTACCGGTACTCAAAGTTGGCAAGTTTTCAGGGAATCATTCATTCTATAACTATTCTAGTTCTAATTCGCTTAACTTTTTAACATCTTGAGTCTATCCACCGCATAACATAGTACAGCCGAATTAAGAGATTTAGTTTTACTTTTATATATATATATATATATATATAAACCTCTTAATTCGGCTTACTTATATATAAAGTATAAATAAGATGAAACCTCTTAATTCGTCTATATCATATTAGGCAGTGGTTAGACTTAAGTGGTTAAAAAGTTAAGCGGACTAGAACTAGAATAGTTTTAAAATGGATGATTTTCTGAAAAGTCGACGATTTTTCTACTAATGATCGTTGTGAGTGGAGAATGTCTCCCCACAAGATCGGCTAAAGACTAGGTAGTTGTAAGTTTCTTATAAGATCAGCTAAAAACCAATGAGAAAAATCTCATATTGTCTTATGGTTGTAAGTTTCTTAATTCGATTATAATATTTTAAACAGTGGTTAAACTTAAAAGATTAAAAAGATTAAACATGCTAAACTTAGAGTAGTTCTAGGATGAATAATTATGATTGTAAGTTTCTTAATTCGATTATAATAGTTTAAACAGTGGTTAAACTCAAAAGATTAAAAAGATTAAACATGCAAAACTTAGAGTAGTTCTAGGATGAATAACTCGCGAAAAGTGGGGCATCAAAATTACATATCTTTTACTGCTATTTAAGAAATTTTAAAATTACCTTTCAATACCCAAAATATTTTTAAAAAATTCAATTCCATTAGAAAATTCTAAAAAAAAAAGTATTTAATTTTTTTAAAAAAATTAATAAAAATATTTTCTTCAACAAAAAATAAATAAAATATTTTTAAAATTTTAAAAGGTATATTTAAACATTATTTCTTTTTTTTTTAATCCACATGGCACTACAAAACAACATCCTTGGCCTTGGTAATTGACATTTTGGGTAAAGGGCAGTCTGGTAAATTCACCTAGGAAGCAAATCTCTTTTAGGACAACTCCTATTCCCTGGCTGCCTTGTCATGCCAACTATGTGGGTTAGGAAGACAGCAGCTTCCCTTCCCATGCAACTGCTCCCCAATCCAGTTTTCTTCTTTATAATATCTTGCATTTATTTTAGTTAAAAATATATAAAATTTATCTCAACTTATTGCTTATTTAAATTTAACTATTTAATCTTTAAAAATTTTTATTTTATTTTATAACTTTTTAATCTATTTGACTTGAGATAATTAGTGACTCAATTTTATAATTTAATTGTATTATTTATCTTTACGAATTTAGTTAGCATATTTTATATTTACGTAACTATAAATTTACTGAAGTTGGCAATTAATTTAAATCATCTAAATCAAATAAATCAAAAGATTGGATACTAAAATTAAAATTTTTAAATATTTTGTAAATATATATTTTTTAAAATAATTTTAAAAAAAATCATAATTGACTAAATTACCCTTTTAAAAAAATATTTGGTCAAATAATCTTTCGTTCTAAAAAAATAATGAGTCGTTCTCCGCTTTCAAAAAAAAACAACGATAATTTACCGTCGTGATAATTTTCTATAAAAACGATGAATTGTTTACCGTCTTTTTCAAAACGACGAATTAACAATTCGCCGTCTTTAAAATTTAGGTTATTCGATTTAAGAATCGTCTTTCAGAACGCGGTGAATGTTTATTAAAAAATTTCAATCCCGCATTAAGTTGGCAAAAAAAAATGATTATTTAGCCAAATCTTTTTTTAGTAAGATAATTTAACTAATTATAATATGTTTAAAAATTATTTAGAAAAAAAATCTAATTAAACATCTATTCCTCTAACAAAATTTCTAAAATTAAAAAAGAAAAAAAGAAAAAGAAAAAGCTGCAGTGCTGAAGATGCAACAGGAAAGTGGACCAAAGGCATCCTTTTACTGGACAAATGGATTTCCTACAATGCTTTGCTTAACATGCACTTACAATTCTGGTACTTGGTCATAGGTAGGGTGTCAACGAGCGGAATACGAGTGAGCTGGGGTCGGCTCGTGTTCAGTTCATTTAATAAACGAGCCGAACACGAACTGGCTCGTTTAAATATCGAGCTGAAAAATTCGGCTCGTGTTCGGCTCGTTCACTACAAAAAAAATTGTGATTTAGCGGCATCCTGTAATTACCGCCTAAAGTTCAAAAAGTGCCGTAAAAACTATTAGTGGCATTTAGCAATTAGTGCCGCTTATACTCATGTTGGTGAATCTTCTACCGGCATTTAATTAAATTGCCGTTAAAATTAAGTAAATAGTAACATTAAATAAATGCCGTTATAGATGTGGTTATTAGCGATATTATTAAATGCCAGTATTTTTTAATTATCTACAACACTAATAAATACCGGTAATTATTAGTTTATTTGCAATATTATACAAATGTTGGTAACCTATTGTTAATTCCGGTATTAATAAATATTGCTAATTCCAAATATTTTTAAATTATATTTTTAAATAAATAAAAATAATACAAATTATAATTTGCACTATCATAAAATAATTAAATCTAATCAAGTTCAAAAAAATACAATTTCAATGGATAATATGATATTTCAATATTTTCATATGACAAGTGACATAAATCGTACATAACAAAATAACAAAAATAATTACTAAGCTCATTTTCAATTAAACAAACAATAAGTTAAAATCTTTAGTCCATTCAGCATTCAAAAAAATAACAAACGACCACAAAATTTTCTAAACACAAAAGTACTAATACGTACATAAATAACGCATCCAAATAGGTCACACGACATAAAGTTGTTTACGAATATAACAAAACAGCTTAAAATTGTTTAAATTTTCTTGAATTCCAAAGGTATTATTACTTGCGTTGAACGTGTCAAAAAAAGAACACGTTAAAAGTTAGTTTTAACGAGTCAAAAGTCTATATATTAAATAATAAAATTGACGAAAGAAAAAAATATAGGTCATATATATATATATATATATATATATATATATATATATATATATATATATATATATATATATATATATATATATATATATATATATATATATATATATATATATATATATATATATATGTATATATGTATATATGTATATACATACACATTCCTTTTTTTTACAGTAAATGTCAATGAATTTTTAAATTAACTTGTTTAAAAAGTTTATTGATTTTATTTTAATTGACTCTTTTGCACATTCTCTGATTATATTTAGTAATAAAAAATTATAATGGGAGGAGGTCATGTTCATCCTCTTTTATACTTAAACACATAAATAAATGTGGGTTTCAACTATATTTTTTATTTAGTCTTCTATTATATATTATTTACTTTGTTGCATAATCATACAACCTAAAAATAATTAAATTTATTATCAAATAATAATTTAAAAATAAAAACAATAATTTTTTTTAAGAAAATTTAAATCAACCCATCTATTCCAGGGTAATAAAAGAAAGCAAATGAGTTTACAAAAAAAAATCTAAATTAACTTACCATTTTCTTGGTAAAGTCCTGCTTGTGGGGCTCCTTCTTGGTAGAAGACAATGGAGAAAATCCTTTTCTTACGCCCTGCGATTGGAAGGTAGAAAGAGTAAATTTTTTTTTTTTTTTTTTTTTTACTTGGAGAGAAGATAATAAAAAAATAAAAAATAGAGAAAAAAAAATCCTAGAAAGAAGTTTTGCATATGAGGAGAGGAAGACTAGGAGTCGTACGGCACAAAAGGAAGGAAGATGTAGGCGGGATATGAGAAATTGATGGATAATCTCAGTTAGGTCCCTCAACTTATTAATTATTTATATCTTAAGTAAGAATTTAAGATCTTTTACCAACATTTACTTTTAAATGCTAGTAATTAAAATTTCTTAGTGGCATTAAAAGTAACTGCCGGTATTTAAACTATCTTTTACCAGAATTTAAAAATAAATATTGCTATATATTCTTATTCACCAACAATAATTTATAAATATCGATAAATGATATATTTAGTAACAATTTTTAATAAATGCCAGTATATTTTGTATTTAGCAACATTTACTTAAATATTGCAACGAATAGTGCCGCTGTATGTCAAATTTCTAGTAGTGTTCGAGCTGGCTCACGAACAACAAGTTTGATTTTCATTCCTACTATTAGGTGTAAAGTTGAAAGAAAATTAAAAAATTAAAATTTTAATCTAATAATTAAAAGTCACAAAAAATTAATAGCTGAAATCTAAATAGTAATATATATATATATATATATATATATATATATATATATATATATATATATATATATATATATATATAGGGATAATTGCCTGTTTACCCCTGAAATATGAAGAAATATCTGATTTACCCCTCTTATTTTTTTCTTTCCAATATACCCTTCATACGTTCCACCGTTATTAAAAATATCCCTACCGTTTTCCTTTGTTAAGTTAACTAGGGTTAAACTAGAGTTAAATAATAATCGGAGTTGAAAACTATCAGATATACCTATTTTGCCCGGGTTTAGGGTTTAGGGTTTAGGGTTTAGGATTTTTTAGGGTTTTAGGGTTTAGGGTTTTAGGGTTTAGGATTTAGGGTTTTTTAGGGTTCTAGGGTTTAGGGTTTAGGGTTTTAGGGTTTAGGGTTTTAGGGTTTAGGGTTTAGGATTTTTTAGGGTTTTAGGGTTTTAGGGTTTAGGGTTTAGGGTTTAGGGTTTAGGGTATATTTGAAAGGGCAAAATAGTAATTACACATAGATAACGACGGTTCCAAACGGTACACTAACAGAGTTTAACTTCAGGGGTATTTTGGAAAGAAGTTGGAACGTAAGAAGAGTAGTTTTAATATTAGCCTTCTAAAAGGGGTAAATATGAAAACAGAAAAATTTTTAGGGGTATGTAGGAAATTGCCCCATATATATATATATATATATATATATATATATATATATATATATATATATATATATATATATATATATATATATATATATATATATATATATTCGAGCTGTTATCGAGCCGAACACGAGCGAGCTGACTCCGGCTCGTGTTCGGCTCATTTATTAAACGAGCTGAAAAATTCGGCTCGTGTTCGTCTCGTTTACTAAACGAACGATTCGATCTCGAGCTCATTTCAAGCCGAACACGAGCTGGCTTACGAACAGCGAGCTGAATTGCCACCCCTAGTCATAGGCTAGTTCAGATTTAGTGTAACACCCCCGGAATTTGGATTAGTCCTCTATATAAATGATATAATAGGACTAAATCTCTAACCCGGCTATAGCATTTTGGATGGTAGCAAGATCCAAGAGGAACATGAGAGTTAAGCGTGCTAGAGCTAGAGTAGTTCTAGGATGGGTGACCCCCTGGGAAGTGGGGCGTCACAGTTGGTATCAGAGACATTCACCAGCCGGAAATGTGAGATGAGTCTCGGCTGAGCCAGGGTTATATAGCGGGTAGAGCGAGGCTCCCCGGCTAATGACCGTTGTGAGTGGAGTGCAGCTCCTCACAAGGTCGGCTAAGGCTAGCGAGACGAGTCTCACATCGCCTGGTGCTTGTGAGTGTCCTTGAGCCTGACGTGGACGTCAGGGCTTAAAGGGGGGAAGAATGTAACACCCCCGGATCTAGGATGGGTGACCCCCTGGGAAGTGGGGCGTCACAGTTGGTATCAGAGCCATTCACCAGCCGGAAATGTGAGATGAGTCTCGGCTGAGCCAGGGTTATATAGCGGGTAGAGCGAGGCTCCCCGGCTAATGACCGTTGTGAGTGGAGTGCAGCTCCTCACAAGGTCGGCTAAGGCTAGCGAGACGAGTCTCACATCGCCTGGTGCTTGTGAGTGTCCTTGAGCCTGACGTGGACGTCAGGGCTTAAAGGGGGGAAGAATGTAACACCCCCGGAATTTGGATTAGTCCTCTATATAAATGATATAATAGGACTAAATCTCTAACCCGGCTATAGCATTTTGGATGGTAGCAAGATCCAAGAGGAACATGAGAGTTAAGCGTGCTAGAGCTAGAGTAGTTCTAGGATGGGTGACCCCCTCTGGGAAGTGGGGCGTCATATTTAGGGTTGCCTTTTCTTTTTCTTCTTTTTCTACTGCTTTTGCTTCTGTTTGAAATATTCTTGATAAATAAAAATTTTTAGAGTTTTTTTTTTGGATGAAAAGTAGAAACAAAATTTTGAGTCTCTAGAAAGAAAGCTTCAAATCGAAGTATAATTTTAATCTCGTTGGTAAACATATACAAAAGTAGAGATTAAATTATAATAAAATATAAAGTGTTGACGAGTTTATCAAATCGAAGCATGAAAATCTCATCCTCTGTAAAAAGATTCAAGCTCTCTGCGATTTAGCAAAACTCTCGAATCAATATAGTAAAATACTGACTTGTCCTGTTCAGAATACAATAACTTGATTTTTATCGTGTGGTTTCACTAATTCTGCACAAATAAATAAGCACAAAGCTTCACAAAAAAAAAAAAAAAATCCTTCTTTAACCCCTCTCTCTCTCATAAGAGATAGTAAAATAAAACTATTAAGTTTTCTCTTTTTTTAAAAAAAAAAATTTGTTGTTGTTTTGTGAAAAATAAAGAGACTCTCTATATATATGTATAGGTTTCATAGAATTAGTAGTTATAATTTTTATTTAAAACAAAAGAGTTACAATTATGAAGGTTCCAACATTGAATCCCTTCCATACAACTTCACCATGAATGCTTGGAAATAGAGGTAACTCCATTGTTGAGTAAATTCAATGAAAAAGAAATTTAATAATAAAATGTACTAACAAATTTTACTACAAATAAAAAAGTTGTTGAAGATTTGTTGATGACTAAAGTGCTTCTTCTTGTGTTATTATTTGGACAAGTATTTATCACACAACTAATACTACTATTTGGCTAGAACCAAACACCATTGTAGTATTATTATTAGGATTTGATGGTTAATATCCGAAATTTCGAGTTCGAAACTTAGTTACTTTATATTTCAAATTAAGTTTATTTTAAAATAAATAAAACGAATAGCATATCATCTTTTTCTCAAAAAATAAAACTCAATTTTTTTGCTTCTGCAGTATGCTTCACTCATCTCCACCAAAATACTTCTTTTGTATCCAAAACTCAAAAAAAAAAAAAAAAAAAAAAAAAAATTGAGCCCCAAGTGGAGACTGCATTTATATCAAATTTACAATAAATCTAATGTGATGCTCTGCTATCGAGAGGGTCACCTATTATGGAATCTAGAACGCTTAATTTTTTTAACTTTTTGGGTTTAGTCACCGTTGTTATAGTTTAGGATTAATTGCATACGGCTCTCTGTAAACATATCGAATAGCAGATATATCCCTATAAAGTTCAACTTTTCATATTTATCCTTTCAAAAGTCCAACGTTATTCATATATATCCCTACCGTCTATCTCTGTTAGAAAAATCTAGTTAACCATAGGTTAAATACTTAATCTTGGTTAGTTAGTGAGGTAAATTTATCTTTTTACCCTTACAGATATTTCTGTATTATTTTTTAGAGGAATATTTTTGAAAGGACAAAACTGTCATTTCACATATAATTTGTTAAAAAATAAATAGTGAACTAACGATAATAAACCGGAGGAATATATATGAATAACGTTGAACTTTTGAAGGGATAAATATGAAAAGTTGAACTTTGTAAGGATATATATGTTATTCGATAAGTTTACAGGGAGCCGTATGCAATTAATCCAAATACCCTATAGTTTAATTAAGAAATTTTGTGATGCCATAACTTTTCAGAAGGTCAACTATCCTAGAACTACTCTAGCGCTAACACGCTTAACCCTCTTAACCTTTTAAGCCTTGTTATCACCTAAAATGCTATAATCGGATTAAGAGATTTATTTTTATTTACATTTTATATATAGGACTAATCTATATTCGGAGGGTGTTACATTCTTCAGGGCTTAAGCACACTCACAAGTACTAGACGATGTGAGGCTCGTCTCGCTACCCTTAGTCGATCATATAGGGCTACCACCCAAAATGTTATAGCCGAATTAAGAAACTTATTTCTATTTATAACTTTTATATATATATATATATATATATATATATATATATATATATATATATATATATATATATATATATATATATATATATATATGACTAATCTATATTTTAGGGTGTTATGTTTTTCCTCGGGGCTCAAGAATACTCACAAATATTAGGCGATGTGAAACTCGTCTCGCTAATCTTAGAAACTACACTCGAACACAAACCTTAGCCGATTTTATAGAGAATTGCAATTCATTTGCCGAAACGGCACGACGGTCCTTAGCCGGATCGAACCACGCTCTACCGCTATATAACCATGGCTCAGTCGAGACTCATCTCACATTCTCGATTGGTAATTGGTTCTGATACTAAATGTGACGCCCCAACTTTCTAGGTACTACCTATCATAGAACTACTCTAGCGCTAACACGCTTAACCCTCTTAATCTCTTGGGCCTTATTACCACACAAAATACTATAGCCGAATTAAAAAATTTAATATTATTTATTTATACCTTATATATAGAACTAATCCATATTCTATAGGTGTTATAGGTTTAACCCTATTATATTATATATATATATATATATATATATATATATATATATATATATATATATATATATATATATATATATATATATATATATATATATATATATAATAGGGTTATTGATATATATATAATTATTTTAAGTTCAGAGAGTGTTATTGATAATTTTTTTAAAAAAAAAAAAAATTGTAAAATCATGAGGTTGTACTAAATTTGAACATCGGGGATTGTAGAGGATCCGGTGCGTGGAAACAAACAAACACCCGACCGCCTTTCCTTGCCCTATTTTGCTTCTATTGAAAATGCTCATCAACACTCTCGGTCATTTATTAAAGCGTACCCAAAACACCACCGAAACCCTAAATAATAACCTAACGGCAGTAGGGGTATTTTCGTAAATTCGCCTCCACAAACAACCTGGCTCTCAATGAACGACTGAATTGTTACATGGACCCGGTCTATAGGTCAGAATATCTTAAAACTCAAACTATATACAATTATTTTTTTAAAAAATAAAATAATAATAATAATATTATTATTATTAAATCATAAATTATAAGCTACAGTTCATTGTATAACTGAAACAGCTCATCGAGTATATTAAACTAAATATTTTAAATTTATATGTAGTAGTTCATTCTTGTACGGTTTCAACTAAAACAGTTAAATTTATATTTATTAAATTAAATATTAAATTTAAATTCAGATATAGTTGTATGCCAACTAAATATTTGTATAAAATAAATTTTCTTTATCATTTCGAAACGATGAATAATTATTCTTAAATAAATAAAATATATAATTTGCACGTTACTGTCGTTTGGATATACAAAAAAAAAAAAACATAGCATAGTTAAACTATAGAGATAATTGCATGTGTATCCCTAAAATCTGAAGAAATATCTGATTTACCCCTCTTATTTTTTTCTTTCCAATATACCCTTCATACGTTCCACCGTTATTAAAAATATTCCTACCGTTTCTCTTTGTTAAGTTAATTAGGGTTAAACTAGAGTTAAATAATAATCGGAGTTGAAAATTATCAGATATACCTATTTTGTCCCTATCTATCAAAACTATTAAAAATTTTAAAGGTATATCAGAAAAAGTTGATTATGGTAGAAGGGTATATTTGAAAGGATAAAATGGTAATTTCACGCAGTTCCAAACGGTATACTAACCTAGTTTAACTTCAGGGATATTTTAGAAAAAAGTTGGAACGTACGAAGGGTAGTTTTAATATTAGCCTTCTAAAAGGGATAAATCTAAAAACAAAAATTTTTTTAGAAATATATAGAAAATTGCCCTAAAAAAAAACATAGCATAGTTAAACTATACTATCTATATTCGGAGAAATTTTTTTCTACGAAACGCTTGGATGGTTAAAAATTTACAAAAATTTTGTATAATTTTATAATATACATTCAAACAGTTAAAAATTTTAAATTATGAGATTTTTTTAGAGTTACAAAATTTTTTATTTTATTTAGAATAAAACTATAATTTATAAAGGAAAATGCTATATGTACACCCCTTTCGGGGTGTACATCATACACCCCACCCATCTAAGGGTGGGGGTGTGATGATGGGTCACTTGATGTGACCCGTAAAAAATATCGCCACCATTAAATTGGTGGAGGTGTATGATGTACACCCCTTTGGGGTGTACATGTAGCATTGCTCATTTATAAATTTTATAATAATTTTTTTATTTGTGCACTCTAAATGGGAAAAAATACTGTAGAGCACCAGTTGTTAAACCGCAGCAATTCACGCAATCCATCTCTCTCTCTCTATCTGATTCCTATGTTTTGAATACATTACCAAAACAGTGGGCTCCACCTTCACTCCTCCCCATGTGCTCTACCCATGTGACCCTCCTCCTCCCTCCTCCCTCTCCCCTTTCTCCACTCTACTCGTCTTCGTCTCCCACCATATTTTTTTTCTACTCCTCCCCATTCCCAAGTCCTCCTCATCTTCCTCCTGAAAAAAAAAAAAAAAAAAAAAAAAAAATGCGGGGCGGTAGTATTTTCATTATCGGCTTCATATGGCTGTCTGCCATCGGCGGCGGCGCGTTCGGCGATACCGACAAAGGGGACATGGCGGCGATGCGGGAGCTGGCGGCCGCGCTCGGCGCCGGCCGCGCTCTGGGCTGGGCCGGCGGCTCGAACCCCGACCCGTGCGCTCCTGCCGGCAGCTGGGTGGGCGTGTCGTGCTCCTCCGACGGCCGGGTTTTGTCGATCCAGGCAGGCAACCGCTCACTCTCCGGCACCCTCCCGCCGGCCGTCCGCAACCTCACATCCCTCACCCGCCTGGAGCTGCACTCCAACCTCCTCTCCGGCCCCCTCCCATCCCTCTCCTCCCTCTCCTCCCTCCAAGTCGTCCTCCTCCACTCCAACCACTTCTCCTCCATCCCCGCCGACTTTTTCTCCGGACTTTCTTCCCTGTCCTCCGTTTCCCTCGACGACAACCCTTTCGCCGCCTGGCAGCTCCCGGAGTCGCTGCGCGACGCCGCCGCGCTGGTGAATTTCTCCGCCAACTCCGCCAACGTCTCCGGCGCCCTGCCCTCCTTCCTCGCCACCGCATTCCCCTCCCTCGCCAACGTCGCCCTCGCTTTCAACTCCCTCTCCGGCGCCGTCCCCTCCTCCTTCGCCTTCGCCCCGCTCCGCTCCCTCTGGCTCAACAACCAGCTCGGCAGCTCCCGCCTCTCCGGC
Source organism: Tillandsia leiboldiana (assembly GCA_029204045.2). NCBI lineage: Eukaryota > Viridiplantae > Streptophyta > Magnoliopsida > Poales > Bromeliaceae > Tillandsia > Tillandsia leiboldiana. The sequence continues at coordinate 53,652,926 of CM055063.1, read as the reverse complement.
TCCGTCGAATTCGTCGCCAACATGTCGTCCTCGCTCCAGCAGCTCTGGCTCCACTCCAACGACTTCTACGGCCCGCTTCCTGATGATGCGTTCTCCGCCCTCACCAATCTCTACGACCTGCAGCTACGCGACAATCGCCTCACCGGCATTGTGCCGAGCACCTTGACTGCGCTGAAATCGCTCACCAAGGTCACCCTCACCAATAACCTGCTCCAGGGCCCCGTGCCTGTGTTCCCGCCCACGGTTGCCGACCTCGACCTCGTCGTCTCCAGCGAGAGCTTCTGCCGTGACGCCCCCGGCGATTGCGACCCCCGGGTTAACGTCTTGCTGGCGATCGCCCGGGCGTTCGGGTACCCGGTGCGCTTCGCTCAGAATTGGAAGGGCAATGACCCGTGCGCCGGGAGTTGGCCCGGGATCAGCTGCGACGCCGCGGGGAACGTCACGGTGGTCAATTTCCGGAGGTTGGGGCTCTCCGGGACGATATCGCCGGATTTCGCCGAGCTCCCCGCGCTGCAGCGGCTGCTTCTGTCGAACAACAACATCTCCGGAGCGATCCCCGCGGAGCTCGCGAATTTGCCGGCGCTCAAGGAATTGGATGTGGCCAATAACTCGCTGTGGGGGCCGGTGCCCGGGTTTAGCAAGAACGTGTTGGTGAACACCGCAGGGAATCCGAATATCGGAAAGGATGCCCCCGCTCCCGGTGCGGCGAATTCGAGCTCTGGAGCTGGTTCTATCGGCGGCGGCAATGGGTCGAGCACGTCGGGCTCACCGGGCAGCAATGGTAGTGGTGTCGATCCATCGTCCGCTTCGGTGGGGGTTATCGTTGGTTCGGTCGTCGCCGCGGTTGTGGCCCTTAGCTTGGTCGGCGCGCTGGGTTTCTGCTACTACAAGCGAAAGGACCAGGGGTTCAGCAGGGTGCAGAGCCCGAACACGACCGTGATCCGCCCGCGCCACTCGGGCTCCGATCCGGATGTCGTCAAGGTCACCATCGCCGTCCCCAACGGCGGGGCAGGGCCGGCGAGCGACACCTACAGCCACACCAGCAGCAGCGGCCCGAGCGACGTCCACGTGGTCAGTATGCCTAGGCTACACTTGAACAATTTACGCATTGAGTAGAATCTAGAAAATGATGAATGATACTGAGTTGAATGAGAATGCTAAACTTATGAACAATTTACGCATTGAGTAGAATCTAGAAAATGATGAATGATACTGAGTTGAATGAGAATGCCAAACTTATGAACAATTTACGCATTGAGTAGAATCTAGAAAATGATGAATGATACTGAGTTGAGTGAGAATGCTAAACTAATGTGTGATCGAATTCGTAATCGTAAGGTCGAGGCAGGGAACATGGTCATCTCCATTCAAGTGCTCCGGAACGTGACGAACAACTTCAGCGAGGAGAACATCTTGGGCCGCGGCGGATTCGGAACCGTCTACAAGGGCGAGCTCCACGACGGAACCAAGATCGCGGTCAAAAGAATGGAGGCGGCCGGCGCGATGGGCACCAAGGGCTTGAATGAGTTCAAGTCGGAGATCGCGGTTCTAACCAAAGTTCGGCACCGTAACTTGGTCTCGCTTCTCGGGTATTGCATATACGAACCGACCATTCTCCTCTAGAAGCTTTGGTTGCGGCGTGATCGATCGTGTTTTTAATACTCTATATTAACAGGTATTGCTTGGACGGCAACGAGAGGCTCTTGGTCTACGAGTACATGCCGCAGGGGACGCTGAGCCGCCACCTGTTTGATTGGAAGGAGGAAGGGCTGAAGCCGTTGGAGTGGAAGAAGCGATTGAGCATCGCGTTGGATGTGGCGAGAGGCGTGGAGTATCTTCATAGTTTGGCGCATCAGAGCTTCATTCACAGGGATCTAAAGCCGTCGAATATACTACTCGGAGATGATATGAAGGCCAAGGTCGCCGATTTCGGGCTGGTCCGGCTCGCTCCTGCCGATGGGAAATGCTGTTCTGTTGAGACCAGGCTGGCCGGGACTTTCGGGTATCTCGCGCCAGAGTACGCAGGTGATTTTTCTCGATTCCTTACGTCCGAAAAATGATAGTTTAAGTATATTCATGCTCTAGTTAAGTTTGTGGATTATTGGTTGGGAAATAGCAGGGAATAACCTGGGAAGTAACTTGGATTATCTTTTTTTGTTGTGTCAAATGTAGCTTTAAAAAATTAGACATTATTGTTATGCTCAAATTAGAATACTACTATTCCAATCAACCGTGGAATTGTGTGATCCTTTACGTCGACGTCGGAATAAGTTATCCAATAATAACCTATTTGGTACAAGGATTTTCTATTACAATCGAAAGGTTGAAGTGCGGTCAAATATCTAGTCTAGAATGGAATAGCATATCTAGCTTTGAAGTCATTTTTCCAGAATAAGATAAATCATCTCGTGTGTGAAATATGCTATTCTGTCAAATCGTGGATGCAAAAGGCGTTTAAGGAGTAAAAATTAAACTCTTTATCTTTCAACTTCATACCGAATAATTTCGACATCCAAATAAGGCCTTATTGCATCCATATGCTAGAATCATTTATCATCGCAGTTAATGTAGGGTGTAAAATTAGATGTAAAGCTATTATTGTTTGGTGAGTTAATTTGCAATTCGGAGAAATTTCGCGTATTGCTTTTCCCTTTCTCTCTCTATCTCTCTCCAGTTGCTGTTGCTGCTGCTGCAGTTGTTAGATGCATTTTTAACTTCACGAAGATATACGCTATATATTAGGTTGTTTGTAATGCGGTTCTCTAATTGATTGATTCAAAAGTGAAGTAGTGGATACGCCGATAGAAAAATGTTCAACATCGACAGATTTGGCTTCTTCTTTTGTTGCTTTACATTGTGTCGACCTTATTCGACTTACTGAGTATGAAATAAATGATCTACAAGTGTCGACACCAAGTTCAGTATTTTGAAGCATGATATTGACATATATTTTCATGTGACAATCATGGGATTTGTCGGAAAATACTGGAAAAGAAAGTGCCAGTTGCTTAATCTTATCACTGATCTGTTATTGTTTTCACTACAACAAAATTAGGCTATAGCGACACTTTTAAGTGTTTCTAAAATCTAAAAAAAGTGTCGCTGACAAAAATACCGACACTTATTGTAAATGTTGCTATATGTGCCGTCGCTAGGGTGTATAGCGACACATTTTTGTAATATGTCCTAAAAATGTGTCCCTATAACATAATTTTGGATATAGATGGAATATAGATAGGACACTTATACAAAAGTGTCACAAACATGTGTTCCTATCATCTAATTTTGTTGTAGTGTTTGTCCACATGACAGTGACAGGCTCAATACCAGTAGTAGGTTTGAACTGTCGACATCAAGAAAACGATCTTAAGATGATAGAAAGTGCTACAATCTAAGCAAAACCTGATTGTACTCGAATATCAATTCTTTGGCAGTTACTGGCCGGGTGACGACGAAAGCGGACGTGTTCAGCTTCGGCGTGATTCTAATGGAGCTAATCACGGGCCGAAAGGCCTTGGACGAGACGCAACCGGAGGAGAGCGTCCACCTGGTCACCTGGTTCCGCCGCATGCAGCTCAACAAGGACACATTCCGCAAGGCCATCGACCCGACCATCGACGTCTCCGACGAGCCGGAGACCCTCGCGAGCGTCAGCACGGTGGCCGAGCTGGCGGGCCACTGCTGCGCGCGCGAGCCGCACCAGCGCCCCGACATGGGCCACGCGGTCAACGTGCTCTCGACCCTCGGGGAGCTGTGGAAGCCGTCCGACCCCGACTCCGACCAGGACAGCTACGGCATCGACCTCGACATGACGCTCCCGCAGGCGCTCAAGAAGTGGCAGGCCTTCGAGACCGGCGCGACCAGCAGCTACATCGACGGCGCCATGTCGTCGTCGTTCCTTGCCAGCCTGGACAACACGCAGACGAGCATACCGACGCGGCCGCCAGGGTTCGCCGACTCGTTTACGTCGGCCGATGGGAGGTAGTCTAAGTGAGAAAAAAAAACACAAAAAGAGAGAGAGAATGGCATGTACTATTTATGGGTTGTGAGTGAGGTTTTGTTCATTCCCTCTAAGATGTTCCTCTTGGCTTGGCTTTTGTTGTTGCTTTTTTTTTTTTTTTTTTTTTTTTTTTTTTTTTTTTTTTTTTTTTCATGTATGTTGTATGATGATCTTAGTTGGGTCACTTGATCTTTTTCTATGTTTTTATGTACTTTGTAGTCCAATCACCTTGACTTTGTATTGTTCATTGCCTAATGATGAAACACACTTGAAAATAAAATAAAAAATTCTTTTTGATGTAGCTCTTGCTGATTAAGTAGAGGTTTTTTTTAAAAAAAAAAAAAAAAAATTAGTAGTGATTTTTCATTTTTAGAATTAAAAAAAAAATGCTTGTGAAAAAGTTTAGACAAATTGTTTGTGAAATGTCCTCTTATTCAAGCAAAGAGATTAAGATTTAATCTATTGGAATTTTAACCCATTAAATATTTATGATGAAGGATTCTATGAAACTAAGACGTTCATAAATAAATCAAAATTAGTATATAAATATAATATTTTAGAAAATTTCGCATCACTCAAATATTACAATTTTTTTTTTTTATTTTTTTATGACTTTGATGTAGATTCCACATCTTGAAAATTCTCTGCTAAAACCTCTATGTATTGAATCCAAAAAATAGAAAATGAGTAATTCTATCCGTACACCTAAAATTAGATATACGATATACACTATAATAAAATTAGGTTATAGGGACACATATTTTTGATACTTTTGTATAAGTGTCCTATCTATATTTCATTTATATCCAAAATTAAATTATAGAAACATATTTTTTGGACACATTATAAAAATATGTTGCTATACATCCTAACGACGATACATATAGCAATACTAACAATAAGTGTCGGTATTTTTACCAGCGATATTTTTTTTATATTTTAGAAATACTTAAAAGTGTCGCTATACCATAATTTTATTGTAGTGATACATTCCATCCATTTCAATATAAAAATTTACTCATTAGTTATTTCGAAGTGACCAATAAAATTCACTTCATTCTAAAATAAATAAAATATAAAATATAGATCCTATTTGATATGTACAAATAATATTTTTTATAAAAAATAAATCCTAAATTTTGAGCACATATGGAAAACTAATGCAAGTATGACAACAGCAAATGTTAGGAATCATTGCATATGATATAACCCAAATCATTTCCCATACTAAAAGAGTAGTGCTAGGTGTACACCCCAAATGGGGTGTACATCCTACACCCACCCCATCTTGGGGTGGGTATTCATCCACTCGTCACATCAATGTGACGAGTGGAATGGAAAATGCTATGTGTACATCTCTTTCGGGGTGTACATCATACACCCCACCCATCCAAGGGTGGGGGTGTGATGATGGGTCACTTGATGTGACCCGTAAAAAATATCGCCACCATTAAAATGGTGGGGGTGTATGATGTACACCTCTTCGAGGTGTACATGTAGCATTGCTCGAGTGGAATTCACCCACCCCAGGATGGGATGGGTGTAAGATGTACACCCCATTTGGGGTGTACATCTAGCATTTTCCTTTTGGGCAATGCTACCTCTACACCCAAAAGTGGGTGTAGAGGGTACACCCCACCCATCCAAGGGTGGGAATCTTTCCACCCATCACTTCGAAGTGATGGGTGGAATTCATCCCACCCTAGGATGGGTGGGGTGTATGATGTACACCCAAATTTGGGTGTACATCAAGCATTTCCCTTAGAGCAATGCTACATGTACACCCCGAAGGGGTGTATATCATACACCTCCACCATTTTAATGGTGGCGATACTTTTACGGGTCACATCGATTGACCCATCATCACACCCCACCCATTGGATGGGTGGGGTGTGTGATATACACCCCGTTTTAGGTGTACAAGTATCATTTCCCTTTCCCTTATTATTTATCTTATTTTTATTTTAAACTCTTATTCTGTAATTTTATTTTAATTATTATAACAAAAAAAAATTGCTTTCAAATAGAATATCAAAGTAATATTTCTTTTAATAATAATATAATAATTAAATATAATTTTTTTTTTTTTGAGAGAAAAATATAACATGCTATCCGTTTCATTTATTTTTAAAATAAATTTAGCTAGAAACGTAAAGCAACTAGACTTCGAACTCGGATCTTGGATATCAACAACTAAATTTTTTACCACATACACTAGAAACGATCGATAATTAAATATAATTTGTTTAACCACAAAACAAGACAGCAGAATAATTAAGTATAATTTTTTGAACACAATATGGAAAAGTAAAATTGAACTAAAATAGGAGGTCTCATGCATGTATTGGTTGTATCAAGAGTGTTAATTAAAATGTGATTACCCACTACATGTGACAACCTTGAGAAGTGGGTTTTCCATGTGTTTATAGTTAACAAGTGATTAGTAACATGTTATTAGAAGTGACTATCTGGGGAAGTGGGTTTGTTATTCGAGGGATGCTAGGTGTACACTATTTTAGGGATGTACATTCTATACCCTATCCCATCCTGAAGTGGGTATTATTTCACTCGTCACATCGAGTGACGAGTGGAATTCACCCCATTCCAGAATGGGATGGAGTGTAAGATATACACTCCTAAAGGAGTGTATACTTATAGGGTTAATTGCATACGGCTCCCTGCAAACATATCGAATAGCAGATATATCCCTATAAAGTTCAACTTTTCATATTTATCCCTTCAAAAGTCCAACGTTATTCATATATATCCCTCCGGTTTATTATCGTTAGTTTACTGTTTATTTTTTAACAGATTATATGTGAAATGACAGTTTTGCCCTTTCAAAAATGTTCCTCCAAAAAATAATGCAGAAATATTTGAAAGGGTAAAAAGATAAATTTACCTCACTAACTAACCAAGATTAAGTATTTAACCTATGATTAACTAGATTTTTCTAACAGAGATAGACGGTAGGGATATATATGAATATGAAAAATTGAACTTTGCAGGAATAATTTGCTATTCGATATATTTGCAGGGAGCCATATGCAATTAACCCATACTTATATATACCCTTGTTATTCCAAGCCCTGTTCACATTTCAGAGTGACCCTTTTTCATAATTGTTTTTTTTTTTTTTTTTTTTTTTACTTAACATATAGGGTATATATAGATGTACACCCCACCCATTCTAGGGTAGAGTGAATTTCACCCATCACTTCGAAGTGATAGATGAAGAAAACCCCACCCTTGGATGGGTGGGGTGTAAGATTTACACCCAAAATTAGGTGTATGGGTAGCAAAACTCTATAAATTCAGAAATAAATAAGAATAAAATTAATTTTGTATTTGGATGAGAATTAGATTGTCCTTGGAAATAAAAAAAATAGCGTTTGGATAGTTAGATTGAAATAGTAAGAATAAAAGTAATTATAATTTTAAAATAATAATATTTCATCTAATTAATTATTATAAAATATTAATTAAATAATAATTAATATTTGTATAAATTAAAGTTTAAATTTTAAAATTTATTAAAAATTAAAGTTAAAAATTTAAACTTTTGTATAAATTTTAAAATTTTATAAATTTATAAATTTATTAAAAAGTAAAGTTAAAAATTTTAAAAGTTATAAAATTTAAAATTTCTCTAAATTTAAATTTTATAAATTTAAATTTTAATTCTCTAGAAAAGTGTGCAAAAGATGATGCAAAAATTTTAATTTTTAAATTTGTATAAATAAAAAATTTCTATAAAAAAATTAAAATTTAGTATTGTGACATCCTAATAGTCCCACATCGGATGCGAATGTGGATATGTTTGGGTATATAAGAGGACATGGACACTAGTAATAATAATTCAGCTTAAGTATTTTGGGTTATGGGTTGGGCCCAACGAGTTATTATTGCTAGTGGGCCGGGTCGTTACTTTTGGTATTAGAGCCAATAACCAGCCAGAAGTGTGCGGCAAGTTTCGGCTGAGCCTGGGTCTAGATGACAGGGCTAGCGAGACAAGTCTCACATCGCCTGGTGATCTTGGGCTGCTGTGTGTGTTTGGGTTGACGAGGACGTCAGGCCTAAATGGGTTGACGAGGACGTCAGGCCTAAACGGTTTGGGTTGACGAGGACGTCAGGCCTAAATGGGTTGACGAGGACGTCAGGCCTAAACGGGGGAATCTGTGACATCCCAATAGTCTTACATCGGATGCGAATGTGGATATGTTTGGATATATAAGAGGATATGGACACTAGTAATGATAACTGGGCTTAAGCATTTTGGGCTGGGCTTAAGTATTTTGGACTGTAGTTTGGACCCAACGGGTTATTATTGCTAGTGGGCCGAGTCGTTACAAGTATATAAAAAATTTGTATAAATTTTAAAAATTTTAGATTTATAAAAAATTAAAGTTAAAAATTTTAAAATAAAAAATATATATATATATTAAAATATTAAAATTTTAAAAATTTAAAATTTTAATTTATTTTTTATTTTTTTTAAAAAAAAATAAAAATAAGGTTGTTCACATATGGCAACAAGCTTGTTCCCATCCAGGAAAAAATTGTTATTCCCCTCCTTAACGGGCTATTACATAATAGCCCATTAAGGAGAGAACAACAATTCCACTTTTTTTTTTTTTTTTTTTTTTTTTTTTTTTTTTTTTGTTGTTTTGGTGCGTTTTGGGGATAAAGGGGTTATCCTCTTTTATTCCCCAACTAAACGTTAGGGTTTATTTGGTTCATCAATTTTAGACCATCAAATTAGAATGAGATTTATTAATTTTGATAGTTGTTGTTTATTTTACAAAAATCAAATTTTAGTTTTCAATTCACTCTGAAATAAAAATAGGAAAATGCTACCTGTACACCCCATCCGGGGTGTACATCTTACACCCCACCAATTAATCCAATTCATGCATGGTTCAATCCGACTTTGAATTTCAAATTGATCCATTCCAAAGTGAACTACTCAAAAACACCTCCCTCTCATTTCTCTTCGTCACTCTTCGAAAATTATTTGGTTTAGTTCACGCGTACTTCACCCGACGATATTCCCTCTCATTTCTCTTCGTCACTCTTCGAAAATTATTTGGTTTAGTTCACCCGTAGTTCACCCGACGATATAAGATTTGTCTTGCTAGTCCTGTCATCAAAATTTAGTTTCAGCCGACGATATAAGATTTGTCTTGCTAGTCTCGATTGGTTATTGGCTCCGATTCCAAATGTAGCGATCCGGTCTACTAATAATAATATCTCATTTCTCTTCGTCACTCTTCGAAAATTATTTGGTTTAGTTCACCCGTAGTTCACCCGACGATATAAGATTTGTCTTGCTAGTCCTGTCATCAAAATTTAGTTTCAGCCGACGATATAAGATTTGTCTTGCTAGTCTCGATTGGTTATTGGCTCCGATTCCAAATGTAGCGATCCGGTCTACTAATAATAATAACTCGTTGGGTTTAAACCACAGCCCAAAATGATTAAGTCTAGTTATTATTACTAGAGATATGATGTCTCTTATAAACTCAATCACAATTTCATCCACATCTGATGTGGGACTATTGGGAGCGTCACATTCTCAAATTTAATTTTATGTTATTATAATGTGGGACTATTGGGAGCGTCACATTCTCAAATTTAATTTTATGTTATTATAATTAAGTCTCACAGTGTAATTGAAACTACTAAATGACAACTCATCACTAATGTAATCATAAAATATAATATTTAACTAACTAAATTAAACTATAAAATTTAATTATAATAATCTTAAAAATTTGAGTCAGAAATTAAAATAAATTAAATTTTGAGGTACAAAGTAACATTTGCCTATTGGAAGACTAAAAACTTAATTTAGCCTTATAAAATATATATTCTATTCAGTATAAGAATATTTATATTGTAAATACAATATAAAATAATATAAATTATTTTAAAAATAAAATAAAATATTTTGTCAAATTATGAATGTTAGGATCTTTGGAGCATTAAAAATTAAACTCTTATCTTTTAATTACATAAAAAGATTTTTATTTTGAATAAATTTTCATTATTTGTAACTCCACTTTTATTTAAGTAATAGGATTAATTTTATACAACATTTTATAAATATATCGAATAATAGATATATATCTATAAAGTTTAATTTTTTATATTTATTCTTTCAAAAGTCTTAACTTGTTCATATATGTCCCAATAGTTAGCGAGTGAGATAAATTTTTTTTTTTTTTATCTTTTCAGATATTATACTTAATCATAAATATATATTTTGAAAGTTAGAATTTTTAGAGAGATATATTTATAAGGATAAAACTAATATTTCACTTATATTCTATTAAAAAATAAACAGTAAGCTAACGTTAACAAACCAGAATGATATATATGAACAATTTAACATTTTTGAAATTTTTTTTTAAAAAATAAATATAAAAAATTAAATTTTGTAGGAATATATTTGTGATTCGATATATTTGCAGAAATCTGTATAAAATTAACCCGTAATAATATCGTTTTTTTTTTTTTGAGAGAGAAAGATAGCTAACTCGCTACCAGTTTCATTCATTCGGTAAATGAATTTAGTTACACGAGGTGAGGCAACAGGACCTCGGAAAAAATAAAATACAACAAAAAGAACACATACCCATAAAAAAGCACCTCAATTGTCTCCTAACTTAACTCGCACCGCAGAATTCATCCCATTCCTTTTATAATTTTCTTATTCGTTTAACGATTAATAATGAATCTCACGATTGATTCCGAAAGATGACATTATTTTTTTTCCGTCATATTATTCACAAATATGCTGCAGTCCTAGAAGATGACATTATTTCTTTCCCGTCATATTATTCACAAATTTGCTACAGTCCTAGCGAGATTTTTCATCGTAGCCTCTTGATTGTCGTTTTTCATCGAGTGCTTTTAAACTCCCCTAATATCTGCTACAAACAATTTTTTATGTGAAAAATAGTTATGGATAAACAAAAGAACAACCGGTATAAGGGAGGATAAGGGGGTTATCCCTCCTTTATACCCAAACAGCATTTAAGTGTGGAAGGAATAGCTATTGTTCCCTCCATACCAGGTTATTTTGGTATAAGGGTGGAACAGCTGTTATTTATTATTATTATTTTTTAATTAAAATCTTTTAAATTATAAGATATTTAAATTTATAAAATTTAAAAATTTTTTATTTTATTTTATAAATTTTAATCTCCTCTATTATTCTTATTTCTCTTTAATTTACCAAACACAATTTTTCTTATCCCGATACAACTCTTATATATACTCAACCAAACACAAAATTACTATAATTCTTGTTTATATCTGAACTTATACCAAATACAATTTCTCTTATCCCGATACAACTTTTATACTCAACCAAACACAAAATTACTATAATTTTTACTTATATCTGAACTTATATCTATTTTCGGAATAACCAGTTTTCGCTTATATCCAAACCAAACGCGCTACAAATTTGAATACGCAAACGCATGAATCCCATTGGCTGGGGCGTATGTGGGCCCCACTCAGGGAAAAAGCCAGAACCACTGGGTAAACGCCAGCTAAGCAAATCCGCGTGGTCCCATTGGACGGGGTTCTCTTGTGTGGCCACAATTTTCCACAGCGCAATTAAGGGCGGCGATGGAGAAATTTGTTGCGTGGACCACGGTCCATACTGTAAATTTTTTATTATTAAATTTATCTTAGAATTTTTATTTTTTATTTTATTTTTTTTAGTTAACTTTATAAAAATACAAATTAAATAATAAAAAATTTACAAATATGAATGGACTTGTACTTTTAAAAGCATATAAACTCCACTATATATATATAATTGAGCTTTTATATTTTTAAAAATATCAAATTATTGGTACTTATAGATTTTTAGTCTTTACATGTAATAGTAGGTCCCTTAGGTTAAGTAAGTGGTTGATAGAATAAATTGATATAAGGAATGAAATTAGTCAATAAGATAAATCTAACGGTAGAAAACTTACAAATACTAATTGTATGCTGCTTGCACGAATATAATAGCCGGACTATATATATATATATATATATATATATATATATATATATATATATATATATATATATATATATATATATATATATATATATATATATATATATATATGTTGGAATACTATCGATGGCACCAAGCCAGTGGTGCTATCAAGTTTTCAGCCATTGGATGAAAAAATATGCGGTTGGAATTCTAGTGGTCTCCTAGGATTTACTAAGTGGTTGATTGAATAGTAAAAATTTTAGGGGACCACTATAATACCAACCGCAAATCTTTTCATCCAATGACTGAAAACTTGATAGTACCAATTGCTTGGTGCTATCGATAGTATTCTAGCCGGACTCATATATATATATATATATATATATATATATATATATATATATATATATATATATATATATATATATATATATATATATATATATATATAGAGAGAGAGAGAGAGAGAGAGAGAGAGAGAGTTAGGCTCCTATATTTTTATACGTACGGAATCGGTATTTATAAAAACAAGTCTTTCTCTCTCTCTCTCTTTCTTTATATATATATATATATATATATATATATATATATAAAGAAAGAGAGAGAGAGAGTTCGGCTGCTATACTATTAATAGTTTCAAGTTATTGATACTATCAAGTTTTCTACTCGTAGATCAAGCTTTTTGATCATTTTCATCGGTTAGATTTTACTATTTCACCAACCACCTATTAAACTCGAGAGGCTCACTATCATCTCAACCATATATTTTTTTAATCCAAGGATTAAAAACTTAATAGCGCCAATGACTTGGTACTATTAATAGTTTTCCAGCCGAACTCTATATATATATACTACTTGAATTTTAGGACAATCTAAATGTAGTGAAACCTATATTTTATAAATTATAATTATTAGATTAATATTTTAATTATTTTTTTAAAATATTTTAATTGGTAATAAAGCTAACAATTTAACTTGTCATTCACAAGCTAGTTTGTGTTTGACGCGTTAATAAACAAGCCGCATTTTTCAACTCTATATTTTAACAAGCTAGCTTCTACTCAGCTCATTTATTAAACAAATCGAACACGTCCTGATCCTAACTCGCTCGTGTACGGCTCGTTGATAACCTACTATAAAGTGTTAGTTATTAAATTTGTTCAACCAAAGTCATATCACTATAATAAAATTAGATTATAGGGATATATTTTTATGACACTTTTGAGCAAGTATTTTATCTATATTCCATATATATCCAAAATTAGATTATAGAGATATATTTTTAAGATACATTACAATAATATATCGCTATAGACCCTACCGACTGCACATATAGCGACACTAATAATAAGTGTCGGTATTTTTACCAGCGGCATTTTTTTTAGATTTTAGAAATACTAAAAAATATCGCTATAGCATAATTTCATTGTAATGTATAGTTTGGAAATATGTTCATCTCTTTTAGTTGGTGGAAAAATTTTAATTTTTTTTCTAAATTAAATATGACCATATATGTCGTCAATGACGTATATTAATTTATTTATTTTATTTTTTTTTATAGAAAGGTACTATATTATTCACTTCGTTTATTTTAAAATAAATTTTTAGTTAGAAATGTAAAGTAATTAGGCTTCAAATTCGAAACTTCGAATATCAATCACCAAATTTTTTACCATTTGCGCTAGTGACAGTTAATTTCAAAATAAACGAAGGAGCCTGGAAAGTAACAGTAGAGCTAGGATTGGCGTCTCCGAATCTTGATCGATCGATCGGCTTCAATACAATGCAAAAATGCTCGACCATTTTTAGTAGACCGAGCTTTCGGAGCTTGAACTAGCGAGATTTTAAGTACTTGATGCGATTCTGTGCTTTCGGAGCTTGAACTAGCGAGATTTTAAGTACTTGATGCGATTCTGTGACACAACACTTAACATAAATGAATCTATGTATATTTTAGAATTGTGACCAATTAAGATAAATGAGGCCACTGATTATTTATTTTTTTTTTTGTTTTCGTGATTATTTCGACTACTAATTTATAGCTTTGAAGTGCGAGTGCAATTATATTTTTCGGATGATGTTTTGTCATTTTCAAAATTGTGATAGTGATATCAAACTAAGCTAACGTTCAAACACTGTTACTTGTTATATAAGTATTGGGATAATATTTAATATATTTTTTAAAAATTTAAAAATATCTATTATACTTTAGTTGATCAAAATTACTTTGTGCCTATTGAAAAAATTCCTTCAAAAATTTTCAAACTCCTTATTGGATTTGAAGTTTAAAAGGGTATTTTAGTAATTTGAAGAATAATTTAAAATTTTTGAAGAATAAAAAAATTACGTAGTTCGGAAACTAAGCTACTATACTATTAATAACACCAAATCATTAGTGCTGTTAATTTTTCGGTCTTTAGATGAAGAGATATGCAATTAGGTCTCCTAAAATTTAATAGCTGGTTGGTGAAATAGTATAATCTAAGGGGTGAAAATCATCAGAGAAATAGATCTAACGGTAGAAAACTTGATAGCTCTAAGGCTCCGTTTGGTTCGGGTATAAATTTAAGAGGTATAAATTTTTTTATATCTGGAATAACTTGCTATTCCGGAATAATCAAGTATATAAAAGTTAAATTACGTTTGGTTCAAAAGTTGGTATTTTCTGGAATAGAAAAAATTATGTTTGGTCAAAATTATGAAATAGTAAAGAATAATAAAAAAAAATGATAAATTTTTTTATCAAAATACCAACTTTGCCCTTACCTTATATATATATATATATATATATATATATATATATATATATATATATATATATATATATATATATATATATATAAATTAATTTTAATTATTATAAATTAATTAAAATGGCAATTTAATTGTAAATAATAAATTATATCTGATCTAAACAAAATAATTTTTTATATTTTATAATATATTTTAGAAAATAATAATTAGTAAATAAAATAATTTTTTATATTTTATAGTATATTTTAGTAAATAATAATTAGTAAATAATAATGAGTAAACAAAAATAATTAGATAATCGGCCTCATATTCATATAGTCTCAGATTGGAAGGTAAATTAATCTAAAAAAGAAAAAAAAAAAAATCATTCACTGTCCCTAAGATATAAACCTTATTCCATGGGAGGGTTAAAATATTTTTTAACGGATTATTCAGGGGTTATTCCAGAATAACCTGTTAAACAAGAATTACTTTAAACTTTTATTCCTAGCTATTTTTTATTCCCATTTGCCAAGAATAGTGGATAAAGGGGTTATTCTCTTTTTATTCCACAACCAAACAGGGCCTTAGTGCTCGGAACTATTGATACTATAGTGGTTGGGTATTTGTTCATGGTCCAAATTTAGACCCAATAAATCAAACCCAACCCAGGCCCATTAGGGTTAGAAGTAGTGTTTGACAATAACCCAAAACCCATTAAAGCTTGGGCTTGGCCCACCCAAAATCCATTTGTGATTTTATGCGGTTCGGATCGTCAACTTGTTTTACCGATTTCTCGTGTTGTGCCCAATCCGGGTTTCGGATCATTGATTTCTCAAGTTATTTGATTCGCATTTGAAGAATATTGCACTAATATATTGTTAATGAGTCAGAATATGTCATTTAGTCATTTTCTACTTACTACAAGAATTTTCTATTTGAAAGAGAAAAGTGTGGTCAAATATTTAGAATTAAATAAATATATTCAATTTCAAAATTATTTTTTAAAATAAGATAAATCATTTTATAGGTGAATAATGCTCTTTTGTCGAATCGTGGATGTCGCCAAATCGTAAACGCTAAAGTCTTTCAAAAGAAATAAAATAGTGTATAATATAAAAATTTATATACTGATTATAAATAATAATCAAAATAGATTGTGACACCCCAGTAGTCTCACATCGAATGTAAATAGAGTTGTGATTGGATATATAAGAGACATAGATACCAGTAATAATAACTGGGCTTAATCATTTTGGGCGGTGATTTGGACCTAACAACTTATTATTGCTAGTGGGTCAGGTCCTTATATTTGGTATCAGAGCCAGTCACCAGCAGGATGTGTGTGACGAGTCTCGGCTGAGTCTAGATCTAGATGACAGGGCTAGCGAGACAAGTTTCACATCGTTTGGTGATCTTGGACTGTGTGTGGGTCTAGATGACAGGGCTAGCGAGACAAGTTTCACATTGTTTTGTGATCTTGGATTGTGTGTGGGTCTAGATGACATGGCTGGCGAAACAAGTTCGCCTTGAGTCTAGATGGCAAGGCTAACGAGACAAGTTCGCCTTAGGTCTAAATGACAGGACTAATAAAACAAATTTCATATCGTAACTTGGGCTGTGTGACATGGACAGTTTCACGTCGCCTGATGATTTTGGGCATTAGGTATATAAGAGACATGGACAGTTGCATTGGATATATAAGAAACATAAACATTTTCGGATGGAAATAGAGTTGTGATTGAGTATATAAAAGACATAGACTAAAACATTTTGGGCCGATCCCGGTGGTTTGGACCCAACGAGTTATTATTGCTAGTGAATCAAATCATTGTATAGATATATTAATTATTTTAATTCTAGATTAGTATTTTTTAACATAAAATTAATTATGATTATATCAAATAAAAATATTTTTATAAATAAAAATATTTATAAACATTGAACTGAACCGATCAACGCTCACCACTTTTTTTCCATAGAGAAATCATTTTCAAGCCCAATTTGCATGCACTCAAGTCCATGGTCAAAATATTTAGGCCTGGAGAGTCTTAATTAGTCCAATCCATCAACCCATGTATCCACTATTACCCTTTTGACCAATGACTCCATTATAGAGGCAAATAAATTTTTTTAAAAGGGGTAATTTTTTATATATCACTAAATTTTTTTTTATTTTTAGATTTACTCTTCATAGAAGGTTAATATTAAAGCTATTATTTTTACATTCCAGTGTACCGTTTGGAGCTGCCGTTATCTGTGTGAAATTATCATTTTGCCCTTTCAAATATATCTTTCTACCATAACTAACTTTTTTTTTTATGTACCCTTAAAATTTTCAATAGTTTTGATAGATAGGGACAAAATAGGTATTTATTTAACTCTAGTTTAACCCTAGTTAACTTAACAAAGGGAAACGGTAGGGGTATTTTTAATAACGGTGGAACGTATAAAGGGTATATTGGAAAGAAAAAAATAAGAGGGGTAAATCAGATATTTCTTCAAATTTCAGAAATACACAGACAATTATTTCTTTTTAAAAA
This sequence comes from Tillandsia leiboldiana, assembly GCA_029204045.2. Taxonomy (NCBI): domain Eukaryota; kingdom Viridiplantae; phylum Streptophyta; class Magnoliopsida; order Poales; family Bromeliaceae; genus Tillandsia; species Tillandsia leiboldiana. The sequence goes on along the minus strand of CM055063.1, from coordinate 53,635,642 downwards.
TAATATTTTAAACCCTCTAATTAATAATTATTATTCTCCCACTTTTTTTCTTTGCAATTCTTTCAACCCAACTAGAAATATAAATAGATTCAGATTGAAAAAGTTCAGGTAGAAAATGAGAGTCGAGAAAAATATAAAAATTATGATAAAATTCAAATCATTCCAAATTTGTTCTGGTGTGTCATTTTTCAAGTTGAAATATTTTAATAGATTTAAGACATACAATAAATAATTAAGAAAAAATTAAATGAAGTCTGACGCGCTTAACAAAATGGGCTATGCTATGTATACACCCAAGTATGGGTGTATACATAGCATTTTCCTAACAAAATTCCAAATTAAAACCTACTATGATGTTATATTATTTTAATATAAAAATTATTATTAAAAAAAAAAAAAAAAAAACTTAAGCTGGTTGAAAATAATAAATCTAAAAGTCAGGATTCTCAGCCTAACCTTATCAAGCATTTCTTAATTTCCTCTAACTCTTTATACTATATTGCAAATCCAGCCAATTTAATTGCTATCAGGATGGGATACAGACAGACAAAAGAGACTTTTTTTTTTTTTTTTTTGAAAGTAAAGTATCATGACCTTTGACAAGTCAAAAAAACTTTGTGATATTTTAAGGCTGCGTTTGGCTCGGGATAAGAAAAATTTAGTTATATCGGGGATAGGTATAAATTATAGTATTAGTAGAAATTAGTGTAAATTTTTGTTTGGTTGGGTTTAAGGGTTATACCGGGTTTAAAGAAAATTGTGTTTGGTAAATTATATAGGAATAAGAAGAATAAGAGAAATAAGAGAAAATTATGTTTGGTTGGGTATAGAGGAATAAGAAGAATTGAGGGATGGGTATAGAGGAATAAGAAGAATTGAGGGAATAAATATTTTTATTTATTATTTTGCCCTTTATGATATAATTTAAAATTAAATAAATTTATGGTATTAATCAACCTTATATTTAATTTAGATAAATATTAAAAAATTAAAATAATATTTACAATTAAATATTAAATTGTAATATTAATATTTAATATTGAATATTAAATATTAATATTTAATATTAAGTATTAATATTTAATATTTATCTAAATATTAAATATTAATATTAATATTAAATATTAATATTAAAAATATTTAATATTAATATTAAATATTAAATATTTAATATTTATTCGCTATTCCGCCTGCGGGTGGGAATAGCTAAACCCACCCCTTAGCGGGTTATCCCAGGATAATCTGCTAGGGGTGGGTTTAGCTATTCCCACCCCAAAAATCACGTTTGGATATAATAACGGGAATAAGGGGTTATATTTAAGTATTTTGAACTGTGATTTTAGTTCCATGAGTCATTATTGCCAGTGCGTCAGGTCATTACATTTGGTATCAAAGTCAGTAACCAGCTGAAAGTGTGTGACGAGTCTCGATTGAACCAAAATATGAAATATAAGGTTACAGACTATATTAGGTGTCTGAATGACAAAACTCGTTTGGTGATATTAGATTGTGTGTATTTGGACTGTGGACGTTCTAAACTGAAATTTTTTTTGTTTGAATGATAAGACTCGCTCGGTGATCTTAGGTTATATATGTTTGGACTATTGATGATCTTAGGTTGTGTGTTTTTGAACTGTTGGTGATCTTGAGTTATGTGTGTTTGGACTGTGTATGTTCTAAACAGGAAGAATTTATAACACACCCCAATAATCTCATATTGGATGATAATAATAACTGAATTTAAATATTTTGAATTTTGATTTGAATCCAACGAATTATTATTGCTAGTGGAACATGTCTTTATTATTGCTAGTGGAACATGTCGTTACAAAATTCTAACATTTACATAAATATATTTATATTTATGATATTCTATTTTTTGAGTCACAAGTTTTCAATTGGTAAATTGCACTACTGCTGAAAATAACAATTCAAATTTAATTTAAAATTTAATTAAAAATAAAATTTATTCAAATTATTCTTTAATTATATTTAAAAATTTGATTTGTCATATATTATGACTTCATATCTAAGTATAATTAGACGAGAAGTAATTAGATACATTGGCCATAGTAGATATGGCCGTATAAGATTAAGAGTGTCGTCGAAAGTGTAATTAAATATTTTTTATTAATAAAATATTAATTTAGTTATTTTTTTTAATAATTTTTTTATATTATTTTATTTTATAATTTTAAATTTTAAACTACATAATCGGCATTAGCCTGAATACTCGCAACAACAAACTACTAGTACAAAAACTTTGACTCAAGTTTTATCCTCGTCCTAAAACTATTAAATTTAATATTCAAAATCTTAAACTTTCAACAATATTTCATTTTAAATTTTAAATTATTGTTCAATGTAGTCAATTCTTAGTCAAACTGATTCTTCCAATTTTATTATTAAAATTAAAATAGTAAAAAGATTATTATTCATATGGGTATATAGTATTGAAATATGTAATAGAATAAAGGCTAAATTATAGAAATTTTTTTTATAATTTTTTTTTGACTTTTAAAAATTTATATTTTATTCTTCAAAAATTCAAGTGATACATTTAGTTACCCTCCTTCTGGGTTCCATCGCTATTCCGTCTATTTCTTATAATTTATGCCGAAAATATTTTTAAAATAATAAAAATATTTTTTTTTATAAAATAAGTAAAAATAATTTGGTCATTTCACCTTCTTCAATAACGTCATAATCGCTTGAAAATATTTTTTAAAAATTTTAAGAAGATAAAATATAAATTTTTGAAAGCTAAAAAAAAAAAAAAGTAAAAAATTAAATTTTTACAATAAATTTTTTAATATTTTAACCTAGAATAAATATTCAATAAATATATAGTACATAAATATACAAATAGCGAATTAAAATTTAAGCAAAAAATATTTTTTTTTTCACTATTTATTTGTCTAGTTATAAAATTAAAGTTTCACTGCTTCTATTATTTGTTTGATAAAAACTGAATGATATAAAAGTTGAATGTGTGAGAAATAAATTAGTATTTTATTTTATTTTTAGTTGATTTTGACCTCAGATGAGATGAAATCGATTTAAAGTTTAAATCGAAGATAAAATTACAGTAAATTAAACAGTAAAAATAAGTATTTACGGTGTGAGAATTAAGGCAAGGTAACAAGACGAGGGACAGAGATATACGTGGTTCGGCTTATAGCCTACATCCACGGAGAAGGTAGTAACTTTCTCTTATTCATACATATTGTACATAGGTTTCACCCATTATTTATATAGATCATGAAGATCTCAAACTAAGAAAGTAACTCAAAATAAAAGGACATAATATTGGAAATCAATCAGTGGTGCCAAAAAGGAAGTAAATATCAATTTTATTTGGAAGCTTTATTTCCATCATTCTTATTTCCATCACTCCCCCTCAAGTTGGTGCGTAAATGTCGATGGAGCCCAACTTGGTTAAGATTTGGTGCAAACGAAATTTATTCACAGCTTTCGTAAAGATATCACGGACAAAATGACAATCAACTTCAATGTGTTTCGTTCTTTCATGAAATACTGGGTTGGATGCAATGTGAATAGCTGCTTGATTATCACAGAACATATTCATTGGCTCTTTTGTTCGAAAGCTCATGTCTTGAAGAAGTGCCTTCAACCACACTAACTCACTTGAAGTGGATGCCATAGCTCTATATTCAGCCTCAGCACTTGATCTTGCAACTACATTCTGTTTTTTACTCTTCCAAGTTACCAAATTACCTCCAACTAGAGTACAATATCCTGTCGTAGACCTTCTGTCAGTCGGATTACCAGCCCAATCAGCATCAGTAAACCCACTTATCTCTATGTGACCTGTCCTTTTCATCCAAATTCCTCTACCGGGTGAAGCTTTAAGATACCTGAGAATTCTATCAACAGCTTGCATATGACTAGTTAATGGATTATGCATGAATTGACTTACCAAGCTAACAGCATATGTTATATCAGGTCTGGTAATTGTTAAATATATTAGTTTGCCTACCAGTCGCTGAAAACGAGATATATCTTGGAGAGGTTCTCCTTCCACAAAATCAATTTTATAGTTGCAATCAATTGGGGAATCCACTGGTTTCACCGCAAGCTTTCCTGTTTCCTTGAGCAAGTCCAAAGTATATTTTCTCTGGCAAATAAATAAACCCTTTTTTGAGTAGGCAATTTCTATTCCAAGAAAATATTTGAGTTTTCCAAGATCCTTGATATCAAATTTCATTTTAAGATAACTTTTGAGCTTTGAAATTCCTTCGAAGTTGCTACCAGTAACAACAATATCATCAACATAAATCAAAACAATTATGATACCGGTGTTATCCTTCTTAACAAACATAGAGGAATCAGCAACACTTCGTTTAAAACCAACATGAATAAGAGCAATACTAAGTTTTGCATACCATGCATGTGGAGACTGTTTGAGACCATATATAGCTTTATTCAGTTTACAAACAAGGATTTCTCGGTGCAGACTTTCGTGACCCGGAGGCAGATCCATATAAACTTCTTCCTCAAGATTTCCATGCAAAAAAGCATTTTTAACATCCATTTGAAAAAGCGGCCAGTCATGATTTACAGCAACAGAGAGAAGAACACGAACAGTGCTCATTTTGGCTACTAGAGCAAAAGTTTCTTTGTAATCAACACCATAAGTTTGAGTAAAACCTTTGGATACTAATCTTGCCTTATGTCTTTCAACCGATCCATCACTATTATATTTAATTTTATAAATCCATCTACAACCAACAGCCTTCTTTCCACTAGGTATCCCAAGTATGATTTTTTTTAAGAGCTTGAAGTTCTTCTTCTATTGCTTTTCTCCACACTGGTCGGGAGTTAGCATCTTGAAAACTAGTTGGTTCCATATTATCAGAAATGGAACTAAGAAATGCTGAATAGTTGGAAGAAATTTTGTCATAAAGAATATAATTTTGTAAAGGATAGGAAGAAGCATGATAAGTATAGAAATCTTGCAATCTAGATGAAGGACGGGGAATTCGAGATGACTTACGAACATTGGAGACTGGTTGGACTTGTTCAAACTTAGCCGCAATGTCTGCAGGGTCTTTGTCATCATCTTCGATATTATTTTGACCTTCAACGTCTTCAATTTCATAGTGCTTCTTGTTGTCAAGTTGTACATCACCAATTCTTGTATTTGGTCCATCATAAGGTAATGGTGTGATTCCAACTTCCTTGTAATTCTCCCCCTGAATGCTATTCTCTATGTTCTCATTAAAATAAGCTTTATTTTCAGAAAAAACAACATCTCTTGACACAAACAATCTTTTGTTTGTAGGATCATAACATTTATAACCCTTTTTCGTAGACGAATAACCAATAAATAAACATTTAATAGCACGTTTGTCAAGCTTATCTCTATTTTGCTCATTAACATGAACATAGCATACACATCCGAAAATACGTAAATGGTTCAGATCAATACTCCTCCCCTTCAAAACTTGAAGAGGGGATTCATTATCAAGCACTCCACTTGGTAGCCTATTGATTAAATAGCAAGCTGTGAGTATAGCATCAGACCAATAAATTTTAGGAACATGCATTTGAAACATTAAGGATCTTGTAACCTCCAGTAGGTGTCTATTTTTTCTTTCAGCAGTCCCGTTCTGTTGAGGTGTACCGACACAAGTAGTTTGATGAATAATCCCAAGATTAGAGAGATATTCAGAGAAACATTAGTCATCATACTCTTTTCCATTATCAGTTCTCAATACCTTAACCTTTGCATTATATTGATTTGAGATCAAATTAAGAAAATCTTTAAAGGCAGTAAAAACTTTATTTTTGTGCTTCATCAAGTATATCCAGGTGCAACGAGATTTGTCATAAATGAAACTAACAAAGTATCGAAAACCATCACGAGAATCAACAGGTGCAGGACCCCATACATCAGAATGTATTAAACTAAAGAGTTCATCAGAATTTTTCATAGATAGTTGAAAGGGCAGTCTAGTTTGTTTAGAAAATCGACAAACATCGCAAGCATTAGAATTAGAAGATAAAGAAGGAATCAAAATGCTTAAAACTTTGTTAGAAGGATGACCCATTCTACTGTGCCATATGCTGAAATTTTCATGCTGCCCCTTTTTTGCAACTAAAGCTTTATTTTTTTGATCAAATAAATAAAGGCCTTAGTGAAATTTTCCTTCACCAATCTTCTTCCCCGTGATTTTGTCCTGAAAAATCACCGAATAAGGAGTGAAAGTGACATTGCAATTTAAATCTTGAGTAAGTTTACCAACAGAAAGTAAATTGGATGGAAAAGATGGCATGAAAAGAACATCCGATTTGTGAGATTCGGAAAAAAAAACTAGTTTTTCCAACACGTTGTACAGGAACTAATGATCCATTTGCAATTGAAATAGGATTTCTGTAGATTGAATCTTGATAATGTGATAAGCAATTCAAATTACCAGTCATGTGATCTGTAGCACCAGAATCAACAACCCAAGTTGTGTTATCAGAAATTAAAGCAATGGAGTTACCTAATTCATTTGCTGCTGTAGAAGGGTTCTGATCAGCGGATGATGTGGAGGACGGTACTGATTTGCTAAGATGTTGAAGGAGTTGAGTCAGTTTTTCAATGGAGTTATGAGTTTCTGAAGAAGCAGCTTGAGCTATAGGTCTATTGTCATTGTCTCTACCTTTGCTCCTGTAAGGTTTCAAGTGAGGATGTAAAACCCAGCATCTATCTTTGATGTAACCTATCGCATTGCAATGATCACATCTAGGTGGTGGTCTTCCATTTTGCCCTCTGTTTTTGCTAGTACCCTTTACATCATTATGAAAAGGCTTTTTGTACTCATTCTTTTCTTTGAAGGCAGCGAAGGCACTTGTTTCAGAGAATTCACTTTGATGCTTCTGCTCTAAATTCATTACCTTTTTTCTAGTCTCTTCACGTTGTATAATAGCACATACACTATTAAGAGAAGGAAGTTCAGAACTCATCAAAATTTGGCTTCTAAGACTCTCATATTCTGGTTTTAGATTAGCAAGGAGTTGAAAAATCTTTTCTTCTTCAGCACGCTTCTGGAGAGTCTTTAAATCAGTAGTTAAAGGTTGATAAAGATTCAATTCATCCCATATAGCTTTAAGAGTGCCTAGATGCTCAATAAAAGGCTTATTTCCTTGCTTTGCCCTTGTAATATCATTCTTTAACTCAAATATTCGAGATGCATTATTTTGTTGACTGTATAGGGTCTTAACTGAATCCCAAAGATCTATAGCAGTTTCGGAAAAGGTAAAAATTTCTGCAATCTTGTGCTCAGTTTAGAAGCCATGTCATAACTAAATGATTATTAGATTGCCATTCTTCAAAGGAAGGGTCGTCAAAATTTGGGATTACTTTTTTTCCATTAATGTATCCAAGTTTTGACTTTGCACCAAGAGCAATAGAAGCAGCTCGTGACCAAGATACATAATTAAAACCATTAAGAAGAACGGTGGTGAGTTTCATACCAGTGTTGGAATCAGAATCATGAGAAACTGATTTTGAGAAATTCAAAATATTGCTAACTTTACCATCTTCAGCCATATCTAAATATCAAGAATATGTAAGGAAGAAGGATAATACCAAATAAAATAGTGCTTGAAAGAGCCGGCCCAAAAAAAAGGTTGAAGACCATCCTGAAAAGTAGGTTTATTGCAACCTTCTATGACACCAGAAAAAAGAGAATTGGATCGAAACACCGCTCCGATACCATGTGACGCCCCACTTCCCAGGGGGTCACCCATCCTAGAACTACTCTAGCTCTAGCACGCTTAACTCTCATAACCTCTTGGATCTTGCTACCATCCAAAATACTATAGCCGGGTTAAGAGATTTAGTCCTATTATATCATTTATATATAGGACTAATCCAAATTTTGGGGGTGTCACATTCTTCTCCCCTTTAAGCCCTGACGTCCACATCAGGCTCAAGCACACTCACAAGCACCAGGCAATGTGAGACTCGTCTCGCTAGCCTTAGCCGACCTTGTGAGGAGCTGCACTCCACTCACAACGGTCATTAGCCGGGGAGCCTCGCTCTACCCGCTATATAACCCTGGCTCAGCCGAGATTCATCTCATATTTCCGGCTGGTGAATGGCTCTGATACCAACTGTGAGAATTAAGGCAAGGTAACAAGACGAGGGACAGAGATATACGTGGTTCGGCTTATAGCCTACGTCCACGGAGAAGGTAGCAACTTTCTCTTATTCATACATATTGTACATAGGTTTCACCCATTATTTATATAGATCATGAAGATCTCAAACTAAGAAAGTAACTCAAAATAAAAGAACATAATATTGGAAATCAATCAGCGGTGTCAAAAAAAAAGTAAATATCAATTTTATTTGGAAGCTTTATTTCCATCATTCTTATTTCCTCACTTTTCTTCATCTCACTTTTCTTTCTTTTTTTTTTGTAAAAAAAAAATAGAATAATATTTTAAAAAATAAATACTTTTATTTTTATAATAATAATAATAATAATTTAATATTTTAGAATATAGAGAAGAAATAAAAGGTGTAAAAAAAAAAACTAGAGTCAATGGTCAAACCCTCACGTCATGGGTCCCAGGAACCGTTGGATATCTAATCTCATCAATCAAAACTCATCACTATCCAATCACAAATTTTTATAATAAATAATAATAAATTAAATAGAAAAACATCATTCTACTTTTCTCCGTTGACTATTCTCTCAGAAAACAAACTAAATAATTACATTTTTTGGTCCTCAAACTATGTCTCTTATAACACTTTGGTCCTCAATAATTTATTAATAGCTATTTTTATTCCGTATTTTAAAATTTATCGTTATAATAAATCACATAATTTAATTTAGTTAACTAAATATTAACATATCGCTGATATAAAAATAATATAATATTAACAATATATTAATATTTAATTAATTAAATTAAATTAAGATAAATTATAAATTTGGTCCTCAAACTAAAAGACTGAAGATATTTTGGTCCTTAAATTTTAATTTGTTATATCTTTAACGCATTGCCGATATAAAAGTGATATAAATTTTTAATTATCGATGCATCGCCAATCACAATACTATTAAAGCATTTCTAAATTAATAATATATTAATAATTAATTAATTAAATTAAATTATAAATTTTAATTTTATTAATTTTAAAAATTTGAATGACTAAAATATCAAGCACATTTTAAAATTCAAAAATATAATTTAGCGATAATAATAATATAATGCAAGTTTTTCTTTTTTTTTCTTCGTCCCTTTTTCAGCTACATGAAAGCGAATTACGATAATTTTATAAAAATTCAACGGATATAAAATAGTTTTATAAAAGGTGAATCTCAAAAATTTATATCTATTTACTCTTTGGTTTAAAAAATCAACAACTTATATTTAAATAAAACACCAAAATAATAGTTTACATATATATTTTTTATATTAAAATTGAAAATCTTAATTAAATATTTATAACTTCATATTATTTTTTATTAATTGATTATTTCATTCCATTTTTAAAACATTATATTATAGAATAATACTCATATTTAATTATTCTAAAAGTACGTGATGATAAAAAAAACGTAAGTTATATTATGAATCGCAATTCCGCTTAATTTATTTGACTCATATCCAACGTAATTTATTAATTTCTTTGAATTTATTATGTAAAAAATTAATTTTATTTTAATTGATAAATAAATATTTAATAATTTTTTTTATTAAATAATTAATGGTAACTATCAATTTTAAAATTTTAAAATTTTAAAATAATATAATTAATTTATTTAAAATGTATAGATTGCGTGCTTATAATTTAATCTACCCCTTTTTCTCAAAAAAAAAAAAAAAAAAAAAATCAATCAATCAATCCAACCCTTGGCTGCCGGCAGAGAGAAAGAGTGGTCTATTAAGCCGATAAATACTACTTGTCTTCTTCTTCTTCTTTTTCTCACCACCACAAATTAATTAACCCAAAGCATCCATCACCCATGGCCATGGTCATGGCCTCTTCCCCCTTCCTCTTCCCCCTCGTCCTCCTCCTCGTCGACGCAACTTTGTTCTCCTCCGCCACCGCCACCTCCACCTCCACCTTCTCCTCCGCGGACTCGCCATGGCTCCCAACGCAGACTAACTTCACACTCCTCTCCCCCAACTCCACCTTCTCCGCCGGCTTCCTCCACTTCACCACCTCCCCCAACTCCACCTTCTTCGTCTTCTCCATCTGGTTCACCCTCGACCCGACCTCCATCCCCGTCTGGTCCCTCAAATCCCCCGTCAACTCCTCCTCCCCTCTCTCCCTCTCCCCCTCCGGCGTCCTCTCTCTCCTCTCCCCCGAAGGCACCAACCTCTTCTCCTCCGCCAACACCAACACCAACACCACCACCAACTCCTCCTCCCTCGTCCTCCACGACGACGGCCACCTCAGCTTCCCCGGCCCCTCCGGCTCCTGGTCCTCCTTCTCCTTCCCCTCCTCCCCCTCCACCCTCCTCCCCAACCAGTCCGCTCCCCAAACCCCACTTCTCTCCAACAACGGCCTCTACAGCCTCGTCAACCACTCCACCCTCGTCTTCTCCTCCGCCGCCAATGTCTACTGGACAAACCCCGTCGGCATCGAGATGCTCACCCCCGACGGCAAGCTCCAGATGGACAACTCCCAGTCCATCGTCGTCGCCGACCTCGGCCGCCCCTCCGCCCTCCGCCGCCTCACCCTCGACGACGACGGCAACCTCCGCGTCTACAGCCTGCACCGCCGCCGCTGGCGAGTCGTCTGGCAGGCCATCCAGGAGCTCTGCACCATTCCCGGCGCCTGCCGTAGTTCTGACAACTCCATCTGCCTCCCGGACGGCAGCTTCTCCACCTCCTGCGTCTGCCCTCCCGGCTTCCGCAACCTCACCGGCAGTAACTGCGTCCTCAAGCGCGACTTTCTGCCCGACAGCAAATTCCTCCGCCTCGACTACGTCTACTTTGTTGTCGACGGCAACGAGTACGCAAACCTGTCGCCTCTCAATTTCGACGACTGCCGGTCGACCTGCCTGTCGAATCGAACCTGCGTCGGATTCAGCTATGCTTTCGGCGGCGACCGGACCTGCTACAATCACTTCGGCGCGCTCGCGAACGGGTACTGGTCGCCGGGGAAAGAGACGGCGATGTTCATTCGGGTGTCGGCGTCGGAGACCGACAGCAGTAACTTCACGGGGATGACGGAGCCGGTCGACACGGTCTGCCCGGTGCGCGTCGGGCTGCCCATGCCGCCCAGGGAGGGCAGCGCCACGGCGCGGAACGCGGCGGCCGTCGCGGGCCTCTTCACGGCCGAGCTCCTCGTCGGCATGCTCGCCTTCTGGGCCTTCCTCAGGAAGTACTCCAAGTACCGCGACATGGCGCGCACGTTCGGACTCGAGCTCCTGCCCGGCGGCGGCGGGCCCAAGCGCTTCTCCTACGCCGAGCTCAAGGCCGCCACCGCCGACTTCTCCGACACCATCGGCCGCGGAGGGTAAGCTGCTTATGTATTACGAATACTTTTATAAGCCTCGCATGCTCATATATTACGAAACATTTTTATCAGCCTTGCATATTCATATATTACGAACATTTTTATCCGCCTCGCATGTTCATATATATCAGACACTTGCCTATTCATGTTCGACATAAACAATTCGTGGATGCGCATTCAATATCAGTACAATAAAATTAGATTATAGGAGTACATGTTTATGATATTTTTGTATAAGTGTCTTATCTATATTTCATATATATCCAAAATTAGATTATAAGGACATATTTTTGAGACACATTACAAAAATGTGTCGCTATACACTCCAGCGACGGCACATATAGCAGCACTTACAATAAGTATCGGTATTTTTGTTAGCGACACATTTTTTAGATTTTAGAAACAGTTAAAAATATCGCTATAGCCTAATTTTGTTGTAGTGTATCTATACATAGTTCATAAAATTAAAAATATATATATTTTTTTTATTTTATTTTTGTAATAGGCATATAATATAAGATGATATATATATATTAGCTTTTAGATAAGTAAATATAAATATTTTTTTAACCAATATAAATAAATTATATGCTGTAAATGTTTTTTTTAAATATATAAATTATTAATAAAAAAATTATTAATTTTTATTCGTATGAAAATAAAATAATATTTTATTAAAATTTATATTTTATATATAATAAATATATATTATTATATTGATGATATTATATTTTATAATTTTTATTTCTGTAGTGTTTGTATTTTAATTTTTTGAAAGCTGCTTAGTCGTTGTATTTGAATCGTGTCGTGTCTCATATTTCTTGTCATCATTCGTAATATTTAGATAAACTGTTAGAAAAGACTGTTTATAAATTTTTTCACGTGTATTATTTAACACTCTCCATCACGTCAAAAATTTATTAAAATTTATAATTAGTAAATTATTAAAATAAATCAGGTTTAGCTGTAGAAAATAAAAATAGGACGAGTATATTTTGCTTGTCTTTTTATTTTAAAATTTTAAAATTGGTAATATTTTAATTTTTAATTTTTAATTATATTTTTAAAATTATTATATTCAGTGTATGTATACTCAATTTAATTAAGTTGGCTAAATAGTGATACTTAGTAATAATATATTAGTATTACGATTGATTAATGTTCTAAATTATAATAATTAAGTATAATTTTTTTATCACATCAATTAAATATCATCATGTATTGAAATAATTTAAACTGTGAAATTTGAGTATAGTCATTTAAAAATCTTGATTAAGAAGTTGTAACAAAGTAGGGTCAACTCCAAAAGTATAATTTAACCTTTAAATAATTAGCAAATTTGTGAAATGACTATTTTTACTTAATTTTTCTTTTTCATTTTTTAGTAAAGGACGGCGTTTTTGATATTTGATCTTTGATATTTGATATTTGACAGATATGACATAGTCTACAAAGGGCATCTCCGTGATATTTGATATTTGATATTTGATATTTGATATTTGATATTTGATATTTGACAGATATGGCGTAGTCTACAAAGGGCATCTCCGTGACGGACGCGTGATTGCGGTGAAGCGCCTCCGTAACGTCGGCGGGGGCGAGGCGGAGTTCTGGGCAGAAGTGGCGGTGATCGCGCGAATGCACCACCTCAACCTGGTCCGATTGTGGGGTTTCTGCGCCGAAAAGGACGAGCGCATGCTTGTCTACGAGTACGTCTCCAACGGCTCCCTCGACAAATTCCTCTTTCGTCGTCCTGCCGCCACCGACGCTCCGTCGCGCCCGCTCCTCGACTGGAACATCCGTTACCGCATCGCCTTAGGCGTCGCACGCGCAATTGCCTACCTACACGAGGAGTGCTTAGAGTGGGTTCTGCACTGCGACATTAAGCCCGAGAACATACTTCTGGAGGACGATTTTTGCCCGAAAGTTTCGGATTTCGGATTGTCCAAGTTAACTACCAAGAAGGATAAGGTGACAATGTCGAGGATCCGCGGGACGAGAGGGTACATGGCGCCCGAATGGGTCATCCACCGAGAGCCGATCACGGCGAAGGCCGATGTCTATAGCTTCGGGATGGTTCTTCTAGAGATCGTCTCCGGGAGAAGGAACTTTGAGTTTCATAGAGAATCAGTCGAGAGCGAGGAATGGTACTACGAATTTAAATGTCGATTTCTTTAAAAGTTTAAGCGGTTAAAGACAATCACAGCTGAAAGCAGAAGCAGAAGCTAGAGGTGGCAATCCAGTTCGCTGTTCGCGAGTCAGCTTGTGTTCGGCTCGAAATGAGCTCGAGATCGAATCGCTCGTTTAGTAAAGGAACCGAACACGAGCCGAATTTTTCAGCTCGTTTAATAAACGAGCCGAGCACGAACTGAGTCAGCTCATTCGTGTTCGGCTCGATAACAGCTCGAATATATATATATATATATATATATATATATATATATATATATATATATATATATATATATATATATATATATATATATATATATATAGAATTAGGCTAGAATACTATCGATAGCACCAAGTCATTTGTGCTATCAAGTTTTTAGCCATTGGATTAAAAAATGTGTGATTAAGATGATAGTGGTCTCCTAGGATTTACTAGGTAGTTGGTTGAATAGTAAAAATCTTAGGCGACCACTATAATCCCAACCGCATATTTTTTCATCCAACGGCAGAAAACTTGATAGTACCAATTGCTTGGTGCTATCGATAGTATTCTAACCGGACTCTCTCTCTCTCTCTATATATATATATATATATATATATATATATATATATATATATATATATATATATATATATTTTACTATTTAGATTTTAAGCCATCAATTTTTTATGAATTTTAATTATTAGATTAAAATTTTAATTTTTTAATTTTTTTTCAACTTTACACCTAATAGTAGGAATGAAAATCAGCATTGTTGTTCGCGAGTCAGCTCGTTTAGATTTTAGGCCATCAATTTTTTATGAATTTTAATTATTAGATTAAAAATTTTAATTTTTTAATTTTTTTTTTTCAATTTTACACCTAATAGTAGGAATGAAAATCAAACTTGTTGTTCGCGAGTGAGCTCGTGGCTCGTGTTCGGCTCGTTTATTAAATAAGCCGAACATGATCCGACCCCAGCTTACTCGTGTTCGGCTCGTTGACCCCCCTAACAGAAGCAGACAGTATGTATACTGGAGTTTTAGCGACAAGCGCTCTAATGATTTCTCGAATTTGGCAGGTACTTTCCTCGGTGGGCTTTCGAGAAAGTGTATGTGGAGAAGAATGTCGAGGAGATACTCGACCCGAAAATAATGGACAGCTACGAGGATACGGAGCATTCTGCGATGGTGGAGAGGATGGTGAAGACGGCGATGTGGTGCTTGCAGGATCGGGGAGAGATGCGGCCGTCGATGGGGAAGGTGGCGAAGATGCTCGAGGGGTCGGTGGAGATCACCGAGCCCGCGAAGCCGGCTATATTCTGCACCCGTGATGAATAGTTGAGCTTGTTTTCAGCGAGTAAAGATTCTGCGACATTTGGTGCTGGAACAAAACATAAATAAATAAAAATATAATGCGAAAATTATAATAGAAATAAGTTAAAAATGTGAATTAAATGAAATTTAAATGCGTTCGAGGCATACGTTGAACGAACAATTTGTAGTTAATGTTTGTTCTATTCATCAAAATTTTGTTAATAGAACGTTAATTTGAACTCGGTTACTAGTAGTAAATTGGGAGTTAGAATAAAAAATTTTCATCTTAGTCGAGTAATAATATATATATATATATATATTTAGACGAACAAAAAATGATAATATATATTTTCTGCAGACTCGGATCTTCACGAAAAGTGTTTTGTGCTCGCGAGGACGGGACAAAGATTAGTATTCTGTTTTGTGGCGGAAGGTCAAGTTGAATCAAGTCACGTTTAAAATAACGTGAAGCTGGGTTGGATCGATTCACAATCAAAAATTATATGCGCTATATCTATACATTATAAGTGAATTGATTGTGTATTTTTAACTGCTTGAGTTTTCTGAATTAATGGCTAGTGTCAATAATTCGACAAATAATATTAGAAATAAAGGTCAACATGCTGCTCTGTGATAGGAGGTCAAGTTAGACCGAATCATGTTCAAAATTGTGTGAGACTGGTTTGAACTGAATCATGATTGAGATCTGTAAACGTTATGTCTGTACGTATTAAGTAAATTAATTGTGTATTTTTATTAGTTCGAGCTGATCCGACAATTATCAATCCCTTTTTAACTTAGATTTTCTTAATAAATTCTCAATTTATTAAAATATTATTAGCATATAATTTTAATAATTTAATATGTTATACTTAATAATTTGCCATCATAGCTTAATCTCTTAAAACAATATGTTAATTTGTGTTTTTGAAATCCAAATCAATTTTTACAATTTAATTTTATTCCTTGAATGGTTTTTACTTCCTCTTGAACCTCATCATTCATTCATCCATAATCAAATTTACCCAATTCCAAAAACTTTGGATCTCCTTCTCAAAATATTAAAAGATTAAAAAAAAAAAGATTCAAATTCCAAAAACTTTGGATCTACTTCAAATTTATAAAAGATAAAAAAAAAAGAAAAAAAAAGAGAGAAATGTATGAATGCTAAAATGAATTATCCGAATTCAAGTTGGATAGTGAAATTTCAATCCATATGCAATAATTTTCAAATAATATTTGGCATGTTTTTAATTCTAGGGCTAGGTCATGATAATGCGTTATCTGCAGTAACAAAATACGATTAAAAAAATATTTATTTTCGAACGTAATATAGTATTGTTCCGTATATTTCAATGTAAAGTATATTTTTATATATTTTTATATATTTTCATCCTAATTTTATTTTATCTGTTAGCGTTAAATAAATCACAATATCAAATGAAATTTTAAAATTTTTTTGGTATTGAAATTATTTGGGAGATAAGGGGATATCCCCTTATCCCCAAACACATCAGTAACTATAAGAATATTTTGTTTCGGTAAAACTAGAATAAGTGAAAATTATTGTTCTCACTCTTTTCAACTTTTTTTTTTCTTAAATACTCTTCTACGTTTTCCGAGACACCATCTCTCACCTCATTATTATATAATAAAATTTGAGAAAATAAATATCATTTAAAATAACTAATACTTTTTATTTTTTTTATTCTTCGTTATCATATCAAACACAAAATCTTTTATCCCTGAAATTATTCTAAATACTTTTTTACACTATTTTATACTTATTCCTGAAATAGTTAGTTCTGGCTTATTCCGTTAGGCTCCGTTTGGTTCGGGGATAAGAAAAATTTTGTTATACCGGGGATAGGTATAAGTTATGGTATTAGCAGGAATTAGTGTAAATTTGTGTTTAGTTGGGTTTAAGAGTTATACCGGGTTTAAAGAAAATTGTGTTTGGTAAATTATATAGGAATAAGGAGAATAAGATGAATAAGAAAAAATTGTGTTTGGTTGAGTATAGAGAAATAAGAAGAATTGAGAAGGAATAAATATGTGTATTGACTATTCTGCCCTTTATGACATAATTTATAAATAAAATAATTTATAATATTAATCAACCTAATAATAAATTTAAATTAATATTAAAAAATTTAAAAAATATTTAAAAATCAACCTGTGAGGACCCAAAAATTATAAAAAAAAAATAAAAAATAAAAAATTCCAAACATAACAAAAGGAAAATCTGCAAGAAAAAATTTGGAAGCATAACTCTTTTTTTCTTTTTCTATAATTAATGTATTCAGAGAGAGATCTCAAGTTCTCAACACACATATGATACAACACATAATTAAACACCCCATATAAACTCACCGAGGAGGGTGACACACTCACACGTACGTGATAGCATATATTAATTAGGGATAATTGTCTGTGTACCCCTGAAATATGAAGAAATATCTGATTTACCCCTCTTATTTTTTTCTTTCCAATATACCCTTCATACGTTCCACCGTTATTAAAAATACCCCTACCGTTTCCCTTTGTTAAGTTAACTAGGGTTAAACTAGAGTTAAATAATAATCGGAGTTGAAAATTATCAGATATACCTATTTTGCCCGGGTTTAGGGTTTAGGGTTTAGGATTTTTTAGGGTTTTAGGGTTTAGGGTTTAGGGTTTAGGGTTTAGGGTTTTAGGGTTTAGGATTTTTTAGGGTTTTAGGGTTTAGGGTTTAGGGTTTAGAGGTTTAGGTATCGTTTGGATGTGGCTTATACCGGAATGAGTTATACCAGGTATAGGTATAAAGTAAAGGATAAACCTGATTTAAACCTAAATTGTGTTTGGTTGGGAATGAGGCTTAAACCTGGTTTAAACCTGGTGTAAGAAAAGTAGTGTTTGGATTGGGGATGAAGAATAAGTGGGTATAAAGTTGACTTTTATGTTTAATGATGATGTAACCTTTACTTTTATAAAAATTTTAAGTGGGATTAAAAAAGAATGTTAATTTTAAAATATTAAGTAAGAGTAAAAATTTTAATTTATAAATTTATATAAATTTTAAAAAATTTATAAAAATATTGTATAAATTTTAAAATTAATAATTTTTAAAAATAAAATAAAATTTTTAGATTTATTAAAATATAAAATTAAAAAAAAATTAAAATTTATAAAATTTTAAATTTTAAATTAAAATATTTTTTATAATTTAAAAATTTTAATTTAAAAAAAAAATAAAAAAAAAATAACCCTGAAGCATAAAAGAAAAATAAAACGAAAAAAAAGGAGAAAATTATATAATTAATATTAAAATTAATATTATTTTTTAAAATTATAAATTTATAAATATATATAATTTAATAAAATATAAATATATTTATAATTTTAATAACTTAAATATTTTTTAAAAAATTTAATTTAAATATATTTATAATTTAATTTTTTTTAAAAAAAATTAAATTTTATAAAATTAAAAATTTATAATTTAAATATTTTTAAAAATTTAAATATTTTAATTAAAAAAAATTCAAAAGAAATATAAAAGAAGGAAAAAAAATTTAAAAAAAATAAAAAAAAAAACAAATACCCTTCCCAAGGCTCTGACAGAGCCTTGGGAAGGAATTTTTTAAAATATAAAATTAAAAATAATTAAAATTTAAAAAATTTAAAATATAAATATTTTTTAAAATTTAAAAATTTTAATTTAAAAAAAAAAAATCTGAAACATAAAAAAATAAAAAACGAAAAAAAACGAGAAAAAAAAAAAAAAAAAAAAAAAAAAAGGAAAACGTCCTTCCCAAGGCATGCCTTGGGAAGGGGCGGGAGAGAGAGAGAGAGGGAGGAGAGAGAGGAGGGGGTTTATACCCGGGGGTTGGGATAGGGTGGGGATATCCCAACCCCATAATGGGGGATATCCCCGTTTGGGTGGGATATCCCCAAACGGGGATATCCCCAAACCGTTTGGGTATAAAGGGGATATCCCCCTTTATACCCAATCCAAACACTCCCTTAGGTACCGTTTGGATGTGGCTTATACCGGAATGAGTTATACCAGGTATAGGTATAAAGTAAAGGATAAACCAGGTTTAAACCTAAATTGTGTTTGGATGTGAATGAGGCTTAAACCTGGTTTAAACCTGGTATAAGAAAATAGGTGTTTGGATTGGTAATGATGAATAAGAGGTATAAAGTTGACTTTTATGTTTAATGACGATGTGACCTTTATTTTTATGTATATTATAAATTTGATAATTAAATAATGTGTTAAAATATTTTAAGTAGGAGTTAAAATTTTAATTTTAAAATTTATGTAAATTTTACAAAAATTATAAAAAAATTATATAAATTTTACAATTTTAAAATTAATATTATTTTTTAAAATTATAAATTTATAAATATATATAATATAATAAAATATAAATATATTTATAATTTTAATAAAATATAAATATATATAAATTTATAAAATATAAACAAATAATTTTAAATTATTTATAAATTTATAATTTAAATATTTTTTTAAATTTAAATATTCTAATTAAAAAAATTAAGTAAAATTTAAATATTCTAATTAAAATTTAAATATTTTAAGTAGGAGTAAAAAATTATAATTTTAAAATTAATATTATTTTTTAAATTTTAATTTTTAAATTTATATAAATTTTAAAAAAATTATAAAAATTTATATAAATTTTATAATTTTAAAATTAATATTATTTTTTAAAATTATAAATTTATAAATATATATAATTTAATAAAATATAAATATATTTATAATTTTAATAAAATATAAATATATATAAATTTATAAAATATAAAAAATTAAAATTTATAAAATTATAAATTTATAATTTAAATATTTTTTAAAATTTAAATATTCTAATTAAAAAAAATTCAAAAGAAAAATAAAGAAAGGTAAAAAAAAAAAAAAAAAAAAAAAAAAAAAAAAAAAAAAAAAAAAAAAAAACACGAAGTATAAAAGAAAAAAAAAATCAAGTATAAAAAAAAAACAAAATGAAAAAAAAAAAAACAAAAGCCCCTTCCCAAGGCATTTCTGCCTTGGGAAGGGGCTGTTGGGGGGATATTCCCCTCCCCCCAATACCCGGTATGGGGAGGGGGGAATATCCCCGTTTGGAGGGGATATCCCCGTTTGGGTGGGATATCCCCAAACGGGGATATCCCCAAATCGTTTGGGTATAAAGGGGGGATATCCCTCTTTATACCCAATCCAAACACACCCTTAGGGTATATTTGAAATGGCAAAATAGTAATTACACACAGATAACGGCAGTTCCAAACGGTACACTAACAGAGTTTAACTTCAGGGGTATTTTAGAAAGAAGTTGGAACGTAAGAAGGGTAGTTTTAATATTAGCATTCTAAGAGAGGTAAATCTGAAAACAGGAAAATTTTTAGGAGTATGTAAAAAATTGCCCCTATTAATTAACTCTCTAAATAATACACATAATTCTAATTATTATTATTATTATTATTATTATTATTATTATTACAACAATAATTAGAAGTACCCGAAGCCACCGATCATGACTGAGGAGACGGCACCGCGGTCGGCGCAGAGGCAGCGGATCTTCCACTCCGGCACGGCTGCGTCGCCACTGCTGCGGCAGTCAGGCCTCGAGGTGGACCGGGAAAAAATTCCAGGTTGGGCCGCCGGGGTGCCGGACACTCCTTTGCGTTGCCGCCGGCTGCTATGGTGGAGGTGGAGGTGGAGCGGCCCATCTTTTTGTAATGTAGGAGAGGGTTGCCGCAGCGGAGAGGGTTGCCGCAGAGGGACCGCATAGGGGAGAGGGTTGCCGCAGAGGAGCCGTAGAGGAAATTCGGGTTGCCGCAGGGGGGTCGCGACGGAGATTGGAGAAGATGAAGAAGGGGGAGAAGATGGAAATGGGATGAAGGTTTGTCTGAAGATGGAGGAGAAGGGGAGATGGAGACATTTCACACCTTCGATTCCCGTGCCAAAAGGAGGAGAAGCTGTATTCCATGTGAGGGTGGGAACACCAATTCCCACCCCTATCCTCATTATTCTCTTGGTATGAGAATAACTATTCTTATTAGTGTAATTTCCGTTTGGATATTAAATTGGGGATAAGGGGGTTATTCCCCCCTTAAGGGGGTTATTCCCCCCTTATCCCTGTTACCAAACGGGGTTAAGGAATCGAGGATTTTAGTGAATTATGTAAAAAGTTAAAAATATTTTGATTAAAATAAATATAATAAAATATATTATAAATTCCTAAATTCTAAGTTCTAAAATAAAAAAATTCTTACTAATCACGTTTTGAAAACAAGCTCACAAAAACCCATTATTTTAAAAAAAGAAAAAAAAAAACAATGATAGGTTATACAGGAACAGTAAAGAACGGATTTATTGCTTACAATTAAACAATTTTAAAATAAATAATTGAGAGAGGTCTTTTAAAAAAATTAGTATAATATAAATAATAAAAAAAATTGTAAATTACAGTATAATTTAATATAATTAAGTCTAAATACATTCCAAATTCCTAAATTTTAAATTTAAAAAAAAATACATCCGTACTTATCACGTTTTAAAAGCAAAATCACAAATTCCCATTATTTTAATTTTGAATAAAATAATCCTACGATAAAACATTACAACAACGGTCGAGATAAAAGTGGTGCCTTACTATTCGAGTCTCACGTTGGGACCCACTTTCTCAAAATACGCCAAGTTGGTTTTGTTTGGTTTCAAACCCTAATTAGGCTGCGTTTGGTTTGGGAATAAAAAAAATTTAGTTATACCGAAAATAGGTATAAGTTATGGTATTAGTAGGAACTACTGTAAATTTTTGTTTGGTTGGGTTTAAGAGTTATACCGGATATAAAAAAAATTGTGTTTGGTAAGTTAAAGAAGAATAAGAAGAATAAAAGAAATAAAATTTTAATTTATGATTAAAATTTTACTGATATGATTTTAAATATTTATTTAAAAATATTTATTAAAAAAATTATTAAAATTTATATTTTACTTATATATAAAAAAAATTATTAAAAAAATTTATCATATAATTTATTAAAATTATATGATAAATTTATTAAAAATTAAAGTTAAAAATTTTAAAAGCTATAAAATTTAAAATTTAAAATTTAAAAATTTATGAATGCTAAAAATTTTAATTTTAATTGTCTTAAATAATTAGTTAATTATCTAAATACTTAAATAATTAGTTAATAAAATAATTAAATTAATTAAAATATTGGATTAATTAAAGGGTTAAAACAATAATTAAAATTATATTAATTTAATTAAGCTTATTCTCAAATGGGAACAAACCTTGTTTCAGAAAAAGGCTGAAATAATAATTCCAGTCTTATACCAGCTTATTTCAGAAAAACGAGAACAGTTGTTCCTACCCCTACTTAATTACGTTTGAATATAACTAGAAGGGATAAGTCCTTATCCTCTTATACCCCTAACCAAACGAAGACTTAAAGTCAAATGCTTGAGTTGGACAGCCTAGAGGTACTATAGCTTCGACAGTCAAGAAGAGGTTTGTTTCGGGTCCTAAACTCGACTGTCTTGATAATGAGCCGAATGTTCAGCCGTGATGTTCTGCCGATGCCGATTAGATTTGAGTGTTCAATAGAGTCGAGTGATTACTGTTGTGATGCCCTAACTTCCCAGGAGGCCACCAATTTTAGAACTATTCTGGCTTTAGCACGATCAACTCTCTTAACCTCTTGGGCCTTACTACCATCCGAAATGTTATAGCCGGTTTAAGAGATTTAATCCTATTATATCTGTGATGATCCGGACCTCCGCAGGGGTTTTCAGTGTGATCAGCGGCTTCTAGAGGCTTATTTGGTGTGATGGAGGTGTTGTGTGCGAATTGGACTCAAGGAATAGACCCCACGCAAAAAACGGATCGAGTTTTTCCTTCGGATGCCTTCGTTGAAAAATAAAAATGGTTTCACGCAAAATGGAAGCTGTATTTAGATTCACCACGGAAAAATGTTGGAAAACGATTATTTGAATGTCTTTTTCTCAGTCCGGACATCCAAAAACGGATAACCGAAAGTTTCTACTATGTTTCAGGTGCATGGAGAAGCCGTGGATCGGGGGGGAGGGGGGGCCACGTGGCAGCTTCTGGTTGGGCTGCTGCAGCAGCCGCGGGCAGACCGAGCAGGCACGGGTAGGCCGAGCAAGCGCGCGGGCAACAGGCAGCGCACGCGCACGGGGCTGGTGGCGCGCTGTCCCTGCTTGGGACACGCGACGCGCGCCGATTTGCCGCGCCGCGCCCAACTGGATCAAGCCGCGTGGCTTGATCCAGCCCGTCCACCCGGGTTGCGGTAGCGGCCCGGATGGCCACCACGTGTCAGCAGCGGCTGCGGGTCTGGGCCGGCCCACTACTGTAGCAACAGGGTGGCATTTCTTCTTCTTCTTCCTTTCATTGGTTTTAAAAAGGGATTTCTTCACCACCTTTGAGCTCTTTTGGAGAGTGATTTTTCTGGGAGATTTTTACTAGAGCTCCAGCTATCCCTCCTCTGCGGTGTTTGATTTTCTTGGAAATTTTTGAAAGCTTTTTGATCATCTTCTTCATCAACCTTTGAGAACATCATCATTGCTACATTCACAGGCCACTTCGTCACGTTTCGGTGTAAAAATCCTACAGAGCTAACCAGAGGGAGTTTTGACCTGATTTTTAGTTCTACGTCTTTACAAGAGGTAGGCCTACAACTTTGGTACTCAACTCTCTTCATGAATCAAGATATTTCTCAGAGTTTTTATCCTATCTTTGGGACTCTTTGTTTCAGCCTGAAATTATGGACAATTCTCAGTGTTTTTGCTTTTCTGGACAGTAGGATGGAAGTTTTGGAATGATTTTTGTGGGAAAATTTCCAAGACTCGAAGATCTACAAATTGGTATGTATCATTCCCCCTGGATCTGAGTTTTTATTGGGTTTTAATTATTATCTTTGGAACTCTTGTATTCTGGTTTAAGTATTGTTCTATTAAGATTGAGTTTTGGATAGTCTAAAGTAATTATGTAATTTCTCAGTGATCCGTGCATGGATTTTAGTGTTCTTTGGCTCGATTTGCATCTACTCTCGAAGAGAAATCCATTGGTACCTTGCTTGCTGAATTTGAAGTTTGTTTGCCTAGGTAACTTTAACGATCTTTCAACTCCTGTGTTAAGGTTTACAGCAGATTTCAGTTTGAGTGTTATTTTGATATTTGGACATTGGGGATGTAGAATTTAGTGTAATTCTTGGTTAATTTCGGAATTTTAAAGTTTGAGCATTTTCTTAAGATCAAGGTGAACATTTCTCCTTTTCATTTCAGTTTAAAATTTCTTATGGATTGGTCCCTATAATTTTTGGAAGTTGGTGCTGAAATTTTAATGTGTTCTTGGGCAGCATCACACTCTTTCCTTAATTTGATTATTAAGAAAAATTAATAATAGATTTTTGGAGACTTGGAGATATTAATATGATTGAGGACACTTTATTTTTGCTGCTGGGAGCTTCAATTTGAGGTATTTAATGCTATGGGTGCATTTTATTTAGCTTATTCATACTTGCTGAAATTCTGGAATGTAACAGCGCAGCGTGCATTGTTTCAATGATTGCGTCCAATCCGTATGACAGATTTAGATGATTTTCGCGGCATCGGATTCCAGAAAGGATAAGGATTACTCACGCCAAAGATTCAGCTTGATCGGGCATTGGATCGACAGTTTCCATATGGGTTGGTTTGATTTTCTCCAAAACGACGGATTTCTCATTAATTTTAATATTATAGCTTTCAGCATGCTAGAATAGGTGCTAATATTATTGTATCATGATATTTATAGAGTATTGGACTTTGACCTAGCACTTTGTCATATGTTGCATGTGTAAACCAGACTAGTAGAGAACCCTCACTTGGGTTAGGATTTTTTATACTTTAGACATCCACACTTTACATCCTTATTCCTTAGGCATAGTATTTTTCTCGCCCGGATAGTGAGCCGAGTGATCGGAATTTCTTTAGTATAGGATGCATGTTGCACTCGTGCTTGGGGGCCGAATGGAGTCTGGTAGCTGTGGCTAGTCTTGTACCAGTGTCGGGAGCCGTTTAGGTAAACGGTGGTCTCGGGTCGTCTAGTTTTCTCTGATCTATTTGTCGTTACTGTGTTCGTGGCAATAGTGTACCGGTGATAGCAGGACTTTGAAACCAGAATCTTTTTGGACACACATGATTCAGTAAACCAATATTTTCCTTCCAAATGTCGAAGGGTCGTCGGAGCCTATTTTTGTTTGGAAATAAAACTTGTTTTCTAACTGATTTTTCTAAAAGTGCTAAAATTTATTAAAATAGATTTTCTTAAATCAAGATGGTTTTATAAAAAAAAAAAAACTACTTTTAGTCCTCACCCCGAGGGGGTTCGAGTGAAAATAATTTTCAGTAATAAATATTATCTTTTTCGGTAAACTTTCTCACACTACAATAAAACTATGCTATAGCGACACTTTTAAGTGTTGCTAAATACTAAAAAAAAATGCTGCTGGAAAAAATACCGGCACTTGTCATTAGTGTCGCTATATGTGCCGTCGCTAGGGTGTATAGCGACACATTACTATAATATGTCCCAAAAATGTGTTCCTATAATCTAATTTTGAATATAAATAGACTATAAATGGGACACTTGTAAAAAAGTGTCACAAACATGTGTCACTATAACCTAATTTTGTTGTAGTGTCACCCGAGAGAGTTCAAGTAATCTAGGTTTTAAGGGCTGTTTTCATAAATAATTGAAATTGTATTTAGTTAATTTAATAAAAAAGTAGAGAATAGTGAAAAAAATTGATAGTTAAATTTGATATAAAATATAATTTAATAAAAAAATTATTATAAAAATAATTTATTATAATATTTAATAAAAATAAAATTTTATAATATTTAAGTATAATTTATTATAACATAAATAATATATATTAATGTATACAATTATTAATTTTATAAAAAATAATTTATTATAGGGGCAATTTCCTACATACTCCTAAAAATTTTTCTGTTTTCATATTTACCCCTCTTAGAAGGCTAATATTAAAACTACCCTTCTTACGTTCCAACTTCTTTCCAAAATACCCCTGAAGTTAAACTCTATTAGTGTACCGTTTGGAACTGCCGTTATTTGTGTGTAATTACTATTTTGCCCTTTTAAATATACCCTAAACCCTAAAACCCTAAACCCCTAAACCCTAAAACCCTAAAAAATCTTAAACCCTAAACCCTAAAACCCTAAAAAATCTTAAACCCTAAACCCTAAAACCCTAAACCCTAAACCCTAGAATCCTAAAAAACCCTAAAACCCTAAACCCTAAACCCTAAACCCTAAACCCTAAACCCGGGCAAAATAGGTATATCTGATAGTTTTCAACTCCGATTATTATTTAACTCTAGTTTAACCCTAGTTAACTTAACAAAGGGAAACGGTAGGAATATTTTTAATAACGGTGGAACGTATGAAGGGTATATTGAAAAGAAAAAAATAAGATGGATAAATCAGATATTTCTTCATATTTCAGGGGTACACAGGCAATTATCCCTTTATTATAATATATAATAAATTATGTCTACATAATTTAACTTTAATTTAATTTATAATTTTCATAAAATTTAGAATTAAATTCAAACTATTCAAAAATAATTAAGAATAATAAGATCGGAATAAAATATCCTGACAAAAAATATATTATTTGAAGGAATAGACGTCACATGTGCAAGATATCTCTGATACACACAAAGCGTTTACAAACGTACCAAATTATCACAGCAAGTAACATAACTAAATTATAACTGTAAAATTATATTACTTTAATATATAATATTACAAAATGGAAATATGATAGTAAAATCAAAATTT
Source organism: Tillandsia leiboldiana (assembly GCA_029204045.2). Classification (NCBI taxonomy): domain Eukaryota; kingdom Viridiplantae; phylum Streptophyta; class Magnoliopsida; order Poales; family Bromeliaceae; genus Tillandsia; species Tillandsia leiboldiana. The sequence continues at coordinate 53,608,792 of CM055063.1, read as the reverse complement.
TTAAAAAGATTGATTAGTAAACTTAAAATGGTTCATAGTTTCAATAATTAGTTTGGTATATATTTTTATCAAAAATAAATTTGAAAAAAAAATATTATTTCTAATTTTTTAAATTTTAAATAGATATATTAAATAAAGAATTGATATGCAATCTACCATCCATTATTTCCATACTTATTTTATATAGAAATTATATTTAAAAAAATAAAATAAAATAAAATACAAACGCAAAACCAGATAATGCTTAGCATTTTTTTAAACAAAATATTACTTTTCACACTCCATTCTATAATTAAAAATTTATTTTAATACCACTTTTGCTTCTACTTTTATCAATAGTAATATTACTAATATATTTAACAAACAAAAATTATTTATAATTTTGAATACAACAAATTATATAGATTAAATTTCTCCAAAATAAAGATAGAACTCAACAGCTTATTTAAAATTCTAAATTTATAATAGTTATTATTCATATGTAGGTACACAAATAAATATGTCATTTTTCTATTAATTTTACATAAAATTATGATATATTTATCTTTAATGAATACATTGGCTAACCCACCCAAAGCAGGTATTATTTTTTTATTATTTTGATTAGTGGAATATAAAGTTGAATGTTGGTACAACCACTTTATAATTTCAATGTAAACACTTTTTTTATATATAATTAGATTACAAGAATTTAGACTCTAATTTAATTGTACTTAATAATAAAACTAATTATTTGTTATTATCAATTTAAAAAATTAATAATAAAAAAAAACTAGTTAAAATATTATTAAATATTGGTTAGCTGAACCACAAAACCCCTAGGTCCGTTTGTTTCGAGTACAAGACCTGGAATAAGGTGTTGTTCCAGTTTTGTTTCCCAAACACGTTTGGTTATGGATGAAAACAACAGTTTTCGTTTTTCTGAAATAAAGTGGTATAAGGCTGGAACTACTGTTCCAGCTTTTTTTCGGAACAAGACTTGTTCCCATTTGAGAATAAACTTAATTAAAATAAATATAATTTTAATTATTGTATTAACACTTTAATTTATCTAATATTTTAACTAATTTAATTATTTTATTAACTAATTATTTAAGTATTTAGATAATTAACTAATTAAATTATTAAATTATTAAATTATTTGCAGTTAATTAAATTATTAATTATTAATAATATTTATTATTGTTAATTATTTTATCAATTAATTATGAATAAACTTAATTAAAATAAATATAATTTTAATTATTGTATTAACTCTTTAATTAATCTAATATTTTTACTAATCTAATTATTTTATTAACTAATTATCTAACGATTAGATAATTAACTAATTAATTTATTAAATTATTTATAATTAATTGAATTATTTATTAATAATACTCATTATTGTTAATTATTTTATCAATTAATATTCAATATTATCTGATAATAATTAATTAAATAAGTTAAATTATTATTTAATTAATATTTTATATTAATTATTTAGATAAAATATTATTATTTTAAAATTATAATTATTTTTATTCTCACTATTTCAATATAACTATTCAAACGCTATTTTTATTATTCTTATTCTTGGGAACAATTCAATTTTCATCTAAACATAAAATTGATCTTATTTCTGCTTGTTCCTGAACTTATATATATCCCTGAAATAAATAATTCTAACTTATACCTGAACCAAACGCAACCCTAATATATTTATTTGATCGAAAGTGAAGTACAAGTTAAATTAGACTTTTGAATGCACTAGAGTTCATTTGGTGAAGTGCATATTAAATTAGACTTTTGAGTGAACTAGAGTTCATATGGAAGGTGAAGTGAAGATTAAATTAGACTTTGGAGTTAACTAGAGTTCAAATAAAAATTAATTTTTTTTTTGCTATTTATTTGTATAGCTGTGAAATTGAAGTTTTATTTAATTTTACTGTTTGTATAGCAAAAAAATAAATAATGTAAAAACTAAAAATGTAAAAGATAAGTTAATATTTTAGTTTTTACTTCACTTTATTTTTTGTAATTTCTTTGGTATGGAGTGAGAACTATTACTACAACTAATCTCCCAATAATTATCCACAAAACCTTTAATTATTTTAATAAAAAAGTTTTTAAGCCACCACACAATGTATACAAGTTTGATTGGATTTACACTTATTTAAAAATATCTTATCAAATCATAAATAGATTCAAATCCAAACCTACTTAGGTGCCCTATCAATCAGACAATCGATGAATAATTATACTGACGTTATTACAAATAATTTTTTAATAAAAACATACAAAAAAGAATATTGATGAATGATTGTATACAAATAGAATAAGACGCGCAAATTGTTTCTGGTAACAAGAGTGTCCACGAACTTTATCAATTAGACAATCGAATCGATAGATGGCTATACAGACCGTATTTCAAATAGTTTTCTAATAAAAAAAGTATATTATTTCAAATAGAATAAGAAAATTTTTAAGTCACCCCACACATTGTATACAAGTGAGATTGGATTCACATTTATTTAAAGATATCGTATCAATCATAAATAGATTCAAATCTAAATATATGTAGGTGCACTATCAACCAAACAATTGATGGATGACTATACAAACGTTATTACGAATAATTTTTTAATAAAAAGATATAAAATAAAAAAAAATTAATAAAAAAATACAAAAGAAAATATCGATGAATGGTTGTACATAAATAGAATAAAATGTGTAAATTGTTTCTTCTAACAAGAGTGTCCACGTATTTTATTAACTAGACAATCGAATTGATAGATGGCTATGCACACGTTATTTCAAATAATTTTCTAACGAAAAAAAAAATTATTAATCAGATGCTATAAGTACCCACAAAACTTTTAATTATTTTAATAATAAAGTTTTTAGGCAGCTTTAATTAATTATTGATTTTAGGCCCCCACACAATGTATACAAGTGAGATTGGATTCACACTTATTTAAAAGGGATAATTGCCTGTGTACTCCTGAAATATGAAGAAATATCTGATTTACTCCTTTTATTTTTTTTTTTCTAATATACCTTTCATACGTTCCACCGTTATTAAAATACCCCTACCGTTTCCCTTTGTTAAGTTAACTAGGGTTAAACTAGAGTTAAATAATAATCGGAGTTGAAAACTATCAGATATACCTATTTTGTCCGGGTTTAGGGTTTAGGATTTTTTAGGGTTTTAGGGTTTAGGGTTTAGGATTTTAGGGTTTAGGATTTTCTAGGGTTCTAGGGTTTTAGGGTTTTCTAGGGTGCTAGGGTTTAGGGTTTAGGGTTTTAGGGTTTAGGATTTAGGATTTTTTAGGGTTTTAGGGTTTAGGATTTTAGAGTTTAGGGTTTAGAGTTTAGGGTTTAGGGGTTTAGGATTTTAGTGTATATTTGAAAGGGCAAAATAGTAATTACACACAGATGAGTTTAACTTTAGGAGTATTTTGGAAAGAAGTTGGAATAGTTTTAATATTAGCCTTCTAAAAGGGATAAATCTGAAAACAGAAAATTTTTTAAGGGTATGTAGAAAATTACCCCTATTTAAAAATATCGTATCAATCATAAATAAATTCAAATCTTCAAATCCAAACCTATAGGTGCCCTAAATCCAAACCTACGTAGGTGCCCTATCAACGAGACAATTGATGGATAACTATAAAAAGATACAAAAAAAATATCGATGAAGATACAAAATAAAATATCGATGAATAGTTATACACAAGTAAAATAAGACGCGCAAATTATTTCATATAACAAGAGTGTCTACCTATTTTATCAACTAGACAATCGAATCGATAGATGCCTATGCTAATGACAAAAAGATATTATTAACCAGATGTTATAATTACCCACAAAAACTTTAATTATTTTAATAAGAAAGTTTTTAAGACCCCCACACAATATATATTGGATTCACACTTATTTAAAGATACGGTACTAATCATAAATAGATTCAAATCCAAACCTAAGTAGGTGCCCTATCAACCAGACAATCGATAGATAACTATACAGACGTTATTACGAACAATTTTTTAATAAAAAAATACAAAATAAAATATCGATGAATGATTGTACGCAAATAGAATAAGAGGTGCAAATTATTTCTTGTAACAAGAGTGTCCATGTATTTTATCAACTGGACAACCGAATCGATAGATAGCTATGCAGACGTTATTTCAAATAATTTTTTAATAAAAAAAAAGATATTATTAACCGGATGCTATATACATCACACTATCGAAAGATGATTGTACACCGATAGAATTAACCCTGCAAATTATTTTTTATAGCAAGCATGCCGAGTTTCGAAAAGTAGTGTAATTTTTTTTTTTTTTTTTTTTTTCAATCAGAGTTTGAAGTATAATTCCAACACGTGGCAGATCGCAATATGGACAGAATTTACGCCGTGAATTTGTAGTTTATACTCTGATTGAATATCAATCAAAAAATTTTGATGGATAACTAACCAGCAAATTGTTTCTCATAAAAAAGTGTTATATCAGCTAAAAAAATGTGATTTCAAACAAAAATATTCTAATAAATTGAATGTATTATCACCAAGATGTTATACAAATGAGATTATCAATGAGATAATGAGATTACTATACACAGATACATAGATAGAATCAATTTCGTACTTGAGACGCACCCTACCTTGTCACGGAGTCAGCTTTTTCGCCTTAATATTATTCCGTGCGGTGCTCAAGTGTCGCACACCCGCGTAACCAAGCATGCTCCTCCACGAGTCTGACTGCTCCGCGTAACCAAGCATGCTCCTCCACGAGTCTGACTGCTCGGCGCCGCGCCTTGCGTCAAACCTCTCGTCGAATTCTGCGAGTTCCAAACGAACAACCCCGCCAACAAGATTGGCCACCAAGCCGAATATACTCCACCCAGCCGGACAAACTCCCCGCCAACAAGATTGGCCACCAAGCCGAGTATACTCCTCCCAGTCGGACAAACTCTCCTTGAGATTGCTACTTAGCCAAATACCCCTTTGCCTCCAAAGCTAGGATACAGGACAATATAAATTTTCTCAACTTAGTCCTTTCGAATGGACCCGAGCGAGCTACCTCGCGTGGCCCTATCAATGGGTGGCTAATCCAGACACTATTTCAATGAAATTTTTCTCCAATAGATCAGTTTGAATGAGTTGAATGGCTAAAATGAAACAAAAGTGTTGCTATGCAGCGAATTACCATCTAAAAAAAATTAATATATCCCCAAAACAAAAGAAAGAACTCACACTCACACTCAAACTCTACTCTCTTGAATGCTGTACAACCTCAAAAAATTTAGAGACAAAAAATCCATAATTTACGGTCAAATTAAAATATAATTGTTTAGTTAAAGTAAATTAATAATTATGCGCGGAATTTGCCCCGAGAGATTTCCTCCTCCTTTACTAGAACTTAGGGGCCCTCCGAGGAACACCCTTCCGGCGCTGCTTTCGAGAGCCCTGATTCTCCTCCCCCGATTCGTACGATTGTTGTTGTTGCTGCTGTTGTTGTTGCTGTTGTTGCTGCTCCTGCTTATCAATACCGTTGTTGTCGAGATCAGACGTCGGATCGTGAGTCGACGACGGCTCCAATCGTTCTTCGACGTTGTCATCTGACACTTCTGCTTCTGCTTCTGCTTCTAGCTGTATTCGAATTATGGCGTGAGGCTGAGTGTTGAGTTACAAAACACAAAAAAAAAAAAAAAAAAAAAAAAAAAAAAAAAAAAAAAAAAAAAAAAAAAAGAGAGTTTGTGTATAAGAGAGAGAATTACAAAACTACCTTACAAGCGACCGAGCAAAAAAGGTTGGTATGGCTGCAAACATTTTGACGGCAGATCTGGCATGTAGGGCCGCGGGAGTTGGATTTGGACCGACTAGATTTGAAGCGAGGTTTCAGATGCACCACCTTAGCAGCATTCACAATATAGGGCTAAAAAATGTCACACAATTAATTAAAAAATAAAAATAAATTTTTAAAAAATACACTGTTTTATAGATTAGTGGAATCAACAAATAAAGCAGTTTCTATAAATATAGAGAGAGTTTAGTTACTATGCTATCGATAATATCAAGCATTTTGTGTCACTAAATTTTTAACCTTTTAGATCAACTCTTTTGATCATTTTTATCCGTTAGAGCATTCTATTTTTCCTACCATCTACTAAAATTCTGGAAGGCCACTATCATCGTAGCAAATTTTTAGCCGTTAGATCTATTCCTTTAATCATTGTCATCCGTTAGAACATTCTATTTTTCCTACCATCTACTAAATCCTAAGGGGTTAATATCATCGTAGTCGTACATCTCTTAATTTAAAGACTACAAATTTAATAGCACTAATGTTTTGGTGCTATCGATAGCACAGTAGCCTAATTTTATATATATATATATAGAGGCTTGTACAAGCACCAAATAATTGGTGCTTGTAAGTTTTCTACCGTTAGATCTAACCCTTTAATTAATTCTACTCCTTAGATTATACTATTCTACCAACCACCCACTAAACCCAAGGGACCCACCATCATCCTAACCGCACATTCCTACATACAAAGATAAAAAACTCATAAACAAAAATAACTTGATGCTTTTACAAGAATAGAAACTCAATTATATATATATATATATATATATATATATATATATATAGAGAGAGAGAGAGAGAGAGAGAGAGAATTAGGCTGGAATACTATCGTTAGCATCAAGTCATCGGTGCTATCAAGTTTTTAGTCTTTGGATTAAAAAATGTGTGATTAAGATGATAGTGGTCCCTTAAGATTTACTAGGTAGTTGGTTGAATAGTAAAAATCTTAGGGGACCACTATAATACCAAACGCATATCTTTTCATCCAACGACTGAAAATTTAATAGCACCGATGATATTCTAGCCGGACTATGTATATATATATATATATATATATATATATATATATATATATATATATATATATATATGCTAGAATACTATCGACAGCACCAAGCCATTGGTGCTATCAAGTTTTTAGCTATTGGATGAAAAAATATGCGGTTGGGATTATAGTGGGCCCCTAGGGTTTTACTAGGTGGTTGGTTCAATAGTAAAAATCTTAGGGGACCACTATAATCCCAACCGCATATCTTTTCATCCAACGGCTAAAAACTTAATAGCACCAATTATTTGGTGCTATCGATAGTATTCTAGCCGGACTATATATATATATATATATATATATATATATATATATATATATATATATATATATATATATATATATATATATAGCTAGGCTGGAATACTATTAATAGTACGAAGTCATTGGTGCCATTAAGTTTTTAATCCTTAAATTAAAAATAGATGGTTGGAGAAATAGTAAAATCTAACGGATAAAAATGATTAAAGGGATTGATCTAAAGATAGAAAACTTCATAGCACCAATAACTTAGTACTATTAATAATATAGTAGCCGGACTATATATATATATATATATATATATATATATATATATAACAATCAAATCCTTGTACAAAGTTTTAAAATCTATATCTAAATCCGAATCCGACCAAAAATTCAAAATTCGAATCCGAAATAATTATTTTTTTTTTCTTTACAATATTTCAAAATAAATTATATTAAATTTAAAATTTTAAAATATAAATTTAAATATAATATCAAATATTTATATACGAATATACTATATAACATAAAATCAATTCGGATTCGGGTCGGGTTCGGATTCGGATTCGGTACAATCAAAATCTATATCCAAATTCAAATTCAAATCCGTCAAATTTTTATTTTTTATATCCATATCCGAATACATATCCGTTTAATATCAAGTAAATTCATTTCGTTCGAATTCGGATTCGGATAAATTTTCGGATATCTGTATCCATTGACATCCCTAATATTGGGACTTATAAAAAATCCAACATTTCCTATAAAATTATTTTTTTGAACTCTCCAAAATGTTGTTATATATATATATATATATATATATATATATATATAAATTCAATTTTTTTTTTTTGTTGGTAATAAATTAGCATTAAATTAGAAAGTTGAGTACTAAAATAATGCAATTTGTTTACCAGCAACACTACTCATAAGTGGTCTCATGATATACATCTCAGCTATTTAGTTGCCATAATTAATAATTTTTTCTCATTTTGTATAGATAAATATGTATTTAGACCCTTCATTACAGAGCATTTTAAAGTAGACTCCTCAAGTTTTATTTTTTTTAAAAAAATTGAAATTCCTTAGTATAAAGTCATTAAATTTAATAAAATCATGAATAAATATTTGTTTCACAGTAAACTTTCCAATAAACTAAAATGTAAATGAATTCCCTGTTTGTTTATAAAGTATTGAATTTATATTTTTACTAATTTTTTTTATTATTTTTCATATTTACATCAAATCATATAATATACAATATAAACAAATATTTATAACTGAAAATAATTTATTCCTATCTATTTTTTTTTAGGATTAATTACATACGGCTTCCAGTAAACATATCGAATAGCAGATATATTCCTATAAAGTTCAACATTTCATATTTATCCCTTCAAAAATTTATTATCATTAGTTCATTTTTTATTTTTTAAAAAATTATATATAAAATGACAGTTTTATCCTTTCAAAAATGTCCCGTCAAAAAATAATATAGAAATACCTAAAAGAATAAAAAATTAAATTTATCTATAATTAACTAGATTTTATTAACAGAAATAGACGGTAGGAATATATATAAATAACGTTAAATTTTTGAAGGGATAAATATGTAAAGTTAAATTTTGTAGAAATATATCTGCTATTCGACATGTTTCCAGTAAATCGTATGCAATTAATCTTTTTTTTTTATCTATGTTTAATTTATTTTCTAAATGAATAAAGGCATACTGTTTTTCTCTAAAAAATAAAAAATTAAAAAAAAATCACTTCATTCCCAAGTTTTCAAAATTATCCCAAATTTAGAGATAAAGAGAGAAAGAGAGAGAATTTTGTACCTGAATTCGAGAGAGATCCAGAAGATTCTGGAGATCTCCAACGCGGATGACATCTCGGTAGACGTACTTGCGAATCTGCAAGCGCTTGTGGTCTTTCTGCTGATGAGGCGGCAGACAGTGGAAGCACATTTTGCGCCTGCAGTCAATGCAGAAGAAATTCTGCTCTCTCTTCCGCAGACTTCCGTGATCTCTGCACTCCCCGAAATATTTCCCCATCAGCAGCCGCTCCGCCCACTCCGGCCGCCGGCGCCGCCGCCGCCGTTGCTGTTGCCGTTGCCTCCGCTGCTGCTGCTGCTGCTGTCGTCGCTGTCGACGATCTCCTCCTCTTTCTTCTTCTTCTTCTTTTTTCACCTTCACTTTCATAATCTCGTTGTTATTAATTGCTGTTGTAGTGAATTACGTATCCAAACTTTAAAAAAAAAAAAAATTCAAATTCCGATTTCGAATTCAAATTCAAATTGGAATGGAAATGAGATCGTAGTTTGACGAGGAGATTGAGGTGGTGGTGTTGAAGAGATTAAAGGAAAAAAAAAAAAATTAGGGAGAAAAAGAAAAATACCATAACTTTTCGGCGTCGCTTTGGAGATTGGTTTTGAGGGTTTTAATGAAGAGAAGTGGCGGCGACGAGAGAGAGAGAGAGGAAAAAAATAATAATAAGACGAAATGCTCGGACTCTTTTATGAAGGGAAAAGTGTGCGAAGAGGTTCGAGTGTGGAAAAATGTGTGGAGAGACCCTCAAGTTTGAGGATTTTGGAAAACGACCCCTCAACTTAGAGACACCTTTGAAAACAGAAAAATGTTTTGAGGATTTTGAAAAAAAGACCTTTCGGTTCGGGTGGGGGAAAATGTGTGAAGAAACCTTTAATTTTGAGGATTTTGAAAAACGAACCCTCAATTTAGAGACTCGAGTGGGGAAATGAAGAGGTTCGAGTGGAGGAAAATGTGTGAACAAACCCTCAATTTTGAGGATTTTTTTTTTTTAAAAAAAACCCTCAACTTTATGAAGAGTTATGAAGAGGTTCGAGTGGGGAAAATGTGCGAAGAAACTCTCAATTTTGAGAATTTTGACAAAATACTCCTCAACGTTTTTTTTTTTTCCTTTTTTATTTCCATTTCTCGATTTTCATTTAAAAGCTTTAATCAATTATTATTATTATTATTATTATTATTATTATTATTAAATTTATTAAATTAAATTTAAATGGGTGTTAAGAGGGGAAATAAAAATGTAATTTAGTTAAGGGATCTCATCTTATTTTTACTTTATTTTTCTTTAATTATTTTTTATGATCAGAAATGGAAAGGATTGATAAAAATGGGCGAAGTGGGAAAATCTCGACCGTAGATCTCGGTACTCTTCTTTCCTAAACTTATAATTTAATTTAATAAAATGTAAAATAAACTATAAAAACAATATTAAAATATATTTTTAAAAATATAATTTAATATTATAATAGTAGTAAAATATATTTAAAATTTTAGAAAAGTATATTAAAAAAATAAAATAATAATTTTATAAAGATAAGGGTTGTTTCTGAAACTAACTAGTATGCATATTTGAAAAAAAAAATATTTTTGATATTACATAAATTAAAAAAAGTCGAAAAAGATTAAGTATATAAGTAATTGCTCTTTTATGTTTTATAATTATTTTTTTTATAAAACATATAAATATTTAGAAATTACTATTTTTTTTAAATTTATGTACACCTGGTGGAATGATCACGGCCGTTAGTTTCAGTGATGCGAGAATCGGAGCCGTCGAATGAGGCTTCCACGGAAACCGCGCGACGCTGTTCCGAGGAAACCGTAACGGAGCTCTCTCTTAGTTTTTTTTTAAAAAAAAATTATTTTATTATAATAATTTGGGGTGCGGGGCCCGCAATGGTGGGCGGGTGGTGGGGCCCGAATGTGACGTGGCGCGGGGACGAGGGTTCCCGCCATTTCGAGCGCGAGTTTCGGGGCGCCGAAGCGAGCTGTACGGACTCCGCTCTCGTTGGTCAGTTGAAGCGGCTGTTGGTGAGACGTGTCGCTCCCTTATTGGTCAGTAAATTATATATTGGCCAATGGGCCTCACACTGTGCGTTAAATTTTGTGAATCGCACCCTAAATTTTGGGATGGGTTTGTTTCAAAATAAAATAAAAATTGAAATGAACCCAAAAAATAATAATAATAATAATAATAATAATTTTTCTAATTTATTTGATTTATGATAGAATTAGAAATTAAAATTAATTTGTTGTTAATCAAAATTTAAATTCAAATTGAAATTTATAATTTAAATTTATTTTTAAATTTGTAATTTAAATTCAAATTTAAAATCAAAATATAAAATTATGTCTAAAATTCAAATATCAAATTTATATTGAAATTAAAATTTAAAATTTAATAATTTTAAATTTATATGTTAATTTTAAATTTAAAATTATAATTTAATCTAAATTTAAGTTTATATGTATATTTAAATTTAAATAATTATTAGTGAAAAAAAAATAAATTTTTTTTAATCCGTTTCAAAATCGAAATTGACTCTCTATTCCCCACCTTTATATTGGGAGTTATTTTGGAACGATTTGAATTTACTATGAATAAATATGGTGTAAAATATACACCATAAATAAAATATATAATTAATATTTTATTTTTTAAAAGAAAAAATTAGAAATAGCAATGCTACTACACTCTGAAGTGGAATTTACATCTTACACCCTTTATATTCAAAAATTATAATTTTACTATCCGCTATGTCCATTTTTTTTTTTCTTTTTTAACACTGAGGATAAATTTGTTATTTTATAAGTTAAATCATATCTATCCATTTATTAATTAGGATAAAACTAACATCAACTAATTGATGCATATCCATATTTTGGTCAAGTTATTTTTTATTTATTTGAGTCAATTTTTATATTAGAGTTAATTTAGTCATTTAGATTTAACTTTATTTTCTAATTTCAGAATTATTTTACTCTTAATTTATCTTAGTCATTTCTTTTTTAAAAAAATAGATTTTATCATGTTAAATAAATTTTTAAAAATTAAGAATATAAATTTAAAAGTTTTAAATTAGATTTAAATATATTTATTTAAAAAGTCTCTTAAATTATAAAATTTAATTAAAATTATAATTAGAATTTGATTTATTATAAATAGACTTGATATTTATTATAAAATTTAATTAAAATTATAATTAGAATTTGATTTATTATAAATAGACTTGATATTTATTATATTATAAAAAGGAGTTTTCGTTTAATGAAAATTTATTTTATATTTATGTGATTTTTCTTAGTAACTGTACGGTCTACATCTAGTGGTTTATTCCTCTTCTCTTTTTTTTTATTCTTTCTCTTTTTTATCCCTACGCTATAATATTTATGGTATACTCTTATCTAGGGATGTAAATGAGTACGGATACCCGAAATTTTACGCTATAATATTTATGGTATACTCTTATCTAGGGATGTCAATGAGTACGGATACCCGAAATTTTATCTCAGATCCGAACAGAATAAATTTATCTGATATTAAACGGATATGAATTCAAATACGGATATAAAAAACGAAAACCCGATAGATTTGGATTTGGATTCGGATATGTATTTTGATTGTACCCGATCCGAACCCGAGCCCAATCTGAACCCAAATTGTAAAATAATATATGTATATAAATATTTGATATTATATTTAAATTTATATTTTAAAAATTTAAATTTAATTTAATATGTTTTGAAATATTATAAAGAAAAAAGGATTTTGAATTTTTGGTTAGATTCGGATTAGGATATAATTTTCTTAAATCCGTCGGATTCGAATTCAGATTTTTAAAATTTCATTTTTTTTTAGAATTTTCTAATGAGAATGAGTTTTAGAAGATTACTTTTGATAATTTAAAAATAAATTTAAAAATTTTAAATAGTAGCAAGTGGTAAGTAATTAAAGCCCCTTCTATGTACTAATCATTGTGTACGTTCACTTCTTTGTACTAGTATTTTTTTTTTTTTTTGGACTTTTTTTTAAAAAAATATTTAATATATTTTTTATTGACCAAAAAGTCTTTGCTGATTTTTTTTTAAAAAAAATCAAATAATTCTAAACTCTTAGGATTTACTATTAAAATTTGAGTTTAAAAAAGAAAATTGATAATTTTAAAATAAATTTAAAAATTTTAAATAGGAATGAGAAATAAACAAGCCAAATTCCTAATTTATATATCCATTCGATAAATTAATCATTGTGTATATTAATTTGTCTTTATTTATTGAAATGTCCTATTTTAGTTTTTTTTTTTTTTTGATTTTTTCTTTCATGTAAGGGTAAGGGTGTGTTTGGTTGGCGGTAAAATATACTGAAAATTATTTTTCTGATAAAAAAATTATTCTTCGTGCGTTTATTTAGTCATAAAAATAATTTTTAGAAAACTATGTTTACAGATTTAAAAAAAATAAAGTATTTTTATTTTCTACAAATTTTCAGCAAAAAAAAACAAAAACTGAAGATTCTTTTTTTTCTTTCAACCAAACAAATATTGATGAACACTGTAAAACGTAAAATAAATAAATAAATAAATAAAAATAAATATTGAAAATTATTTTTCTATTTTTGAAATAAGAGACCAAAAAGTGAGTTTCACACTAAAAAGGAAATAAATTATTTGTTTTGTTGCTATATGGTGGGTTCACTCACCCTAATAATAATTGAAATGAAAATGTACAATTATTGAAGATTTATTGTACTATTTCAATGTTCTCTTTGAGATATAAGAGGCAAGTAAAATGTATTTTTTGGTACCATATTTATTTAACTCATTCCACAAAAAATTTTATGGTTTAATATTTTTAACTGTTTGGGTATATATCGTAAAATTATAAAAAAAAAAAATTATTTTAAATTTTTTAAAAATAAAAAATAATAATTTTACATTTTAATATTTTAAAATTTAAAATTTTATAATTTGAAATTAAAAGTTAAAAATTTTAAATTTTAAATTTGAATTAAAAATTAAAATTAAAATTTAAAATTCAAACTAAAAATTGAAAATTTTGAAAAATAAAATAAAATTTTAAATTTTGAAATTTGAAAACTAAAAATTTAAATTTAAATTGTGAAATTTGAAATTTAAATTTTAAAGTTTAAAATTTAAAATTTGAAAATTAAAATTCAAAATTTATAATTTAAAATTTAAAATTTGAAATTTGAAATTCAAAATTTGAATTTTTAAATTTAAAAATTTAAATTTGAATATAAATTCAAATTTAAAAATTTTAAAATTTAAATTCAAATTCAAATTTAAAATTTTTAAATTTGAAATTTGAATTTATATTCAAATTTGAAATTTGAAATTTGAAATTTGAAATTTGAAATTTGAAATTTGAAATTTTGGAATTTGAAATTTGAAATTTGAAATTTGAAATTCAAAATTTGAATTTTTAAATTTAAAATTTAAAATTTGAATATAAATTCAAATTTAAAAATTTTAAAATTTAAATTCAAATTCAAATTTGAAATTTAAATCCTAATTTTAAAATTTAAAATTTTAAAATTAAAAATTTTAAATATAAATTTTTTTTTGAAAATTTAATTTTAAAATTTTAAAATTTTAAGTTTAAAATTTGCCATAAATTAGAGTTGAGAGAACACAAGAATGATGAAATTTTTTTTCTTTGGTTATAGTGAATTTTTACTTTACCATATATGATCTACAAAAAATAATAATAATAATAATAATAATAATAATAATAAATAAAATATTTTTAATCAACCAAACGCTTAATAGAAAAAAAAATTATAATATAATTTAACTATACTATTTTTTTTTTGTGTATCGAAATGGGGATTATCTAGCAAGGTCAAAGGCAACCCTTCCTAAGATTTGAAATTTTAATATAAACCAGAGAAGTGCTAGGTGTGGGTGTACATTCTATACCCACCTTATTTTGGAGTGGGTATTCATTCAGTAGTCGCATTGATGTGATGAGTGAAATTCATTCATCGCAGGATAGAGTCGGTGTAAGATGTACACCCTATTTAGGGTGCACATCTAGCATTTTCCTATAAACAATACGTGCAAAATATATATATATATAACTCTCATTTAATGAATTCAACGGATAGATTCAAAACAAAATTTTAAAGACCCCAACCTAAATCTGACTACTAATTCGAATCCAACCAATTTTAAAATTTTATATCTAAATTAAAATTCGACCAAAAATTTAAATCTGAACCTGAAAATTTGAAATAATTATTTTTTTTCTCTTTACACTATTTCAAAATATATTACATTAAATCTAAAATTTTAAAATATAAATTTAAATATAATATCAAAATATATATATATATATATATATATATATATATATATATATATATATATATATATATATATATATATATATATATATATATATATATATATATATATATATATATATATATATATATATATATATAACGCTAGACTGAAATACTATTAATAGCATTAAATTATTGATGATATTAAATTTTTAATCTTTCGATTAAAAGATGTGTGGTTGAGATGATAGTAGGTCCTTTAGGTTTAATGAGTGGTTGAAAAAATAATAAAAATTTAATAGATGAAAATGATCAAATGGGTTGATCTAAGAATAAAAAATTTGATAGCACCAAATGCTTGGTGCTGTCAATAGCATAGTAGCCGGACTCTCTCTCTATATAACGTAAAATCAATTCAGATTCGGATGGAATATAGTCAAAATTCATATTCGAATTCAAATCTGTCAAATTTTATCCGAATTTATATTCATTTAACATCGAATAAATTCATTCAGTCCGAAAAATTTATATTCATTTAACATCGAATAAATTCATTCGGTTCGAATTCGGATTCGAATAAAATTTCATGTACTTGATACCTATTAACATCCCTACTCTCGAATTCGGATTCGAATAAAATTTCATATACTTGATACCTATTAACATCCCTACTCTCATTCATTATCCTAGGTATAAAAACACTCATACATGAATAAGTTGTTCGGTTTGTCAAAAAAAAAAAAAAAAAAAAAAAAAAAAAAAAAAAATTCATTTTTTAATAACTTTTTTTTTTATAAAAAAAATTTGTATGTTCAATTTTTCATCCATTTGGTTAAAAAAAAAAAAGCTTTTCTGAAAAGCTTTTTTTTAAAAAAAAAAAATTATAGAAAATTAGTATTTATGTTTTTCTAATTTTTTTTTAAAAATAAAAATACTAGTTTTATATAAAATTTGAAAAAGAAAAAAAAACTTTCCCAAAACACTAGTTGCCAAATCAAAGAAAAATTGGAAAAGTTATCTTTCAAGAAATACTTTTTTCATAAAAAAAAAAATAATAATAATAATAAAATCCACACTTTTTGGAGAAAATTCCTGGTAAAAGTGTGAAAAAATTAAACAAAAAAGTTTTTTATATGAAATATTACTTTTCTAATTTTCTGCCCCTTTGATTCTAAGAAAAATAAGTTTTTATGAAAAACTCTTTTTCATATTTTATAAAAAATTAGTATTTTTGCTTTTTCAAAATAAAAATGCTAATTTTTCATAAAATTTAGAAAAATATTGAATCTCATTCAAAAATAAAAATATGCAATAAATATATATATATGGTCCTCAGGTTATTATCCATTTTAGATTTATTAAAAGAATCTGAGTCCGTGATTTTTTTTTAAGATCACAAAGTATTTCATACTTATAAATTTTTCATAGTTAAATTTATATCTTTGATAAATTCCATATTTTAGATCATACTATTTTATCAGCGAACGACAAAAATCTAAAAAACAACTATTATTCTAATCCTATAAATTTTCATCCAAAAATTAAAAATCTACCAGCACCAATAACTTATATTTATAAAAACATAAAAACTCAACTCAAAAAAAAAAAAATTTATTACTCTAAGGACGTGTTTGGTTCGCATTATGTAGCATAAGAGGTTATTTCGATTAACCAAATATCTACATAATAGGTTATTTCGATTAACCAAATATCTAAAATTTATGAATCACATTATTAATGATCCTACATTATTGTGTTTACTTTAAATAAGTAATATAATAGTAAATTACACGGTATAAAATTATTATATTTGATTTATTTTATAAATTCAGTAATCTTCATAATAAAATATAATCTATTTCAAAATTATCCTTATGGTCATATTTAATATTATTTTTTATTAAAATATAACTTAATATAATCTGTATTTGAATTTAAAATTTAAATTTAAAATATGAACAAAAATATAAAATTCAATATTTTAATTTAAAATAAAAATTTTAATTTTTAAATTTTAAAAATTTAAAATATAAGTATAAATTTAAATTTTAAAATCTAAAATAAAATTTTATAATTTAAAATTTAATAATTCAAAATTTTAAATTAAAATTTTTAAAATAAAGTATTGAAAGAGTTTAGAAGGATTAGGAAAAAAACATGTAATTTTATATAATATGCAAAATAATCGGCCATAATATGAGATACTCCACCTCTCCCCACCCCCTTCTCCTCGGTCATATTTTCCCCAGCCCCTTCTCCTCTCATTCAGTAATATTTTCAGAATAATTCTGTACCAGTTGTAATACTAAATTACAAACTAAATTACATACTAGATTAATCAAACACGATAATCCTGACAAAATTACATGTAGGATGATCCAAACCAAAGACATCATGTTATGATCTCTACGTGCATAATTTGGTGGAAATAGATGCAGTCTCTTCATGTATGTTAGAGTCACATTAGTGCATGAATCTTAATTTCACTGGATAATGTAGATGGCCTCAACTCTCAAGCAAACTAAGAAACACATGTTCCCAAGTCTTTCTCTAGGACCTAGTTTGATAATGTGGTGGGGAGGTGGGTTCAAAAGCACTTGGGCAATGCTAGATATACACCCCATAAGGGGTGTATATCCTACACCCCACTCCATCTTGGGGTGTATATCCTACACTTACTCTATACCCCACTCCATCTTGGGGTGTATATCCTACCCCCACTCTATACACCTACTCTATCTTGGCCCACTCTATACACCCACTCTATCTTGGCGTGAATATATCTCTACTAGTTACAGAGTGACGAGTGAAATGCATCCCACCCCAGGGGTGTATATCCTACACCCCACTCCATCTTGGGATGTATATCCTACTCCCACTCTATCTTGGCGTGAATATATCTCTACTAGTTACAGAGTGACGAGTGAAATGCATCCCACCCCAGAATAGGATGGGGTGTAGGATGTACACCCCTTATGGGGTGTACACTTATATTTGCCCAAAATATTGTGCCACCACCACTGCCTTACATGCTTCTCCCATAGCAATTTCTACTGCAATTTTATAGTATATATAAAAATAATTTAAAAGTGCTACAAAAAATTTTGACCATCAAAAATACAATATAGGTGCTTTTTCAAAAAAAAAAAAAAAAAAAAAAAAAAAAAAAAAAAAAAAAAAATATTATTTATATGGTTCAAAATATATATATATATATATATATATATATATATATATATATATATATATATATATATATATATATATATATATATATATATATATATATATATATATATATATGTATTCATCAAAAAAAAAAAACATTATTTATATGGTTCAAAAAATATATATATATATATATATGTACTCATCAAAAAAAAAAAATATTTATTATCTATATTATATATACATAAGAAATATTAAATTATATATATATATATATATATATATATATATATAGTTCGGCTAGAATACTATCGATAGCACCAAACAATTGGTGCTATCAAGTTTTCAACCGTTGGATGAAAAGATATGCGGTTGGGATTATAGTGATCCCCTAAAATTTTTACTATTCAACCAATCATCTTGTAAACCCTAGAGGACCACTATAATCCCAACCGCATATTTTTTCATCCAACGACTAAAAACTTGATAGCACCAATGACTTGGTGCTATCGATAGTATTCTAGCCTAATTATATATATATATATATATATATATATATATATATATATATATATATATATATATATATATATATATATATATATATATATATATATATGCGTAAAACTACTATACTCTTAGGCCACGTTTGATTCGTGCTATGTCACGTTTGATTCGTGCTATGTATCATTACAGATTATATCGACATAACTAGATATTTGATATTACTAAATCGAATTACTAGATATTTAATATTACTTAAACAGATTACTAGATATTTGATATTATTGAATCGGATTACTACTAATCTTATATTATCGCATTTGAATTAATACAATAATATAATATTAAATTACAGTGCATATAGAATTATTATGTTTAGTTCATTTTATAAATTTCAGTAATCTCAACAAAAATAAAGAATTTATTACAAAATTGCCCCTTTTATCAAATTTAATATTATTTTTTATTAAACTATAAATTTAATATAATTTGTAATTAAATTTAAAATTTGAAATATTAAATTTAAAATCTGAATAAAAATTTAAAATTAAAATTTAAAATTTAAAATCTAAATTTTAAACTTTAAAATTTTAAAATTTTAAATTAAAAAATTAAATTAAAATTTTAAAATTTTAAATTAAAATTTTATAATTCAAAATTTAAAGTTACAATTTTAAAAATATGATATTAAAAGAGTTCAGGAATTAGATAGTAAAATTATAATTTTATATAATATATAATATTTCGCACCCCTCGATAATATCTTACACAACTTGTAATGTTACATTACCGAACGGAATACAAACGGAATAAACCAAACACAGTAATCCTGATAGGTTTGCCTGTAATCTTGGCAAGATAATCCGAACCAAACGCTCCCTTATGAGTATAAATCATTTTGTACTCATAACTTTTCCGTTCTTTGATGAAAAAATATGCGGTTAGGATGATAGTGGTCCCCCTAAAATTTAGTGGATTGTTGATGAAATAGTATAAACCCTAAAGGATCACTATAATTCTAGTCGCGCATTTTTTTTCATTCAAGAATCGAAAACTTATGAATACGAAAGAATCTATACTCATCAGAATATAATAGTATGACCCTCTCTCTCTCTCTCTCTCTCTCTCTCTCTCTCTCTCTCTCTCTATATATATATATATATATATATATATACTTTCTAAATTCTATGCGTTTTGAATCAACATTGAACGTGAATTTAAAAAACGTGCACATCAAACAAGAATCCGACACGAACACATGAATATTCGATACAAATATGCGAGACTTATAAAAATATTCATGATATATAGATTTTCGAATAACCACACAGATCAAACACGGGAAAAAAAAAAAAAAAAATCTCTACCTTTTACTATACCAATTAAAAAAGGAGTATACTTCAATTTGCCTTATCGTGGTAATAGCTCATTTCCACTTTCCTCAGGGTTCAAAACGTTGAATTTAACACTTTCACTTCACCATTGTATGGTTCAAAAAGTTATAAATTTAAGAGGTATAAATTTAAGAGGTATCCATTGTTTGGTTCAAAAAGGTATAAATTTAAAAGTTATAAATTTAAGAGGTATAAATTTAAGAGATTTCGTTTGGTTCGGGAATAAATTTAAGAGGTATAAATTTTTTTATACCTAAAATAGCTTGCTATTCCGGATTAATAAAGTATAAAAGTTAAATTGCGTTTGGTTAAAAAATTGATATTCTCTGGAATAGTTAAAATTGTGTTTGGTTAAAATTATAAAATATTAGAGAATAATGAAAAAAGAAGATAAAATTTTTATAAAAATACCAACTTTGCCCTTAGCTTTTTTTATAGAAAAATTAATTTAATTATTATATTAAATTTAAAGCAATTTAATTATAAATAATAAATTATATTTTACGTTAAAAAAAATAATCTTTTTTATTTTATATTATATTTTAAAAATATAAATAATAAATTATATTTTATATTATATTTTTTATATTTTTTATATTTTATATTATAATTTATATTTTATATTATAATTTATATTATAATTTATATTTATATTATAATTTATATTTTATATTATAATTTATATTTTTTTATTTTTTATTTTTTATTTTATATTATATATTATATTTTATATTATAATTTAATTAAAAATAATAAATTATAATTTTATCCATTCATTGTTCCAGGGATAAAACCCTATTCTATAGGAGGAGAGGAATAAGACTTAACGGGTTATCCCAAGATAACACGTTAAGCCAGGAATAAAAAAAAAAATTATCCCATGCCATTTTGTAACACTCTTTGGCAGGAATTGGGGGATAAAAGGAGTTATTCCCCCTTTATCCCCCAACCAAACGGGTAACTATCTTATAGTTTTACTCTTACTTTACTGGAAAAATGTATTGTTAAACAAAATACCATCCTGTGGGTTTAAGAAAAAAATTTGCTTTACTATTTTATTTGACAATAGATTTTTTTCAGTAAAACAGAAACAAAATCATAAGATAATTAAGTAAAACTTTTTAGGCAAATTGAAGTTTACCCTTATGAAAAAGCCAACAACAAAATAAAAAATCATATATCATTTTGAAACAAATTTCCGCAAACAAGTAAATAGCAATATGATCAACATTTCTTATATGGTCTCAACACCGTAATGGAATATAGTCGCCCCCTATTATAAATCAGATGAAATAAATGAGGGTTGATGGCCACTTCTAATGAAAAATGGACAAGGATGAAGCAGAATTAACAGATACATCTTTCACTAGAGGCAGATCAGATTCCTAAACATCAGCTAAATTCAACAAACAAATAATGATCAAATTCAATACACTTATCTTTCTTTTCCCAGAAAAGGAAAAAAAAAAAAAAACACATATTCTCGATATCAAAATCAACAATGTTTGTAGCATCATTCTAATGTCATAGGTTTTCTAAAATATAACACAGCAGTATAGTTAACAAGTTAGCTTTCGTAGTAATTCGAAAATCAATCAGTAGTTCAACTTTTCAGACTTTCCAGTTCATCTCAGAGCCCACATTCAAAATCTGACTCGCGAACTACATTTAGGGGAATTATTATTAATTTCGTAGGGTGTTTGAGCATGATGTTCACACAAGAACATAAATAACACTTGATAAAGCAACCAGTAAATGCAACACTAATCAAGAAGGCAAAGCATCAGATAAATCTTCTTAAATCATGCTAACCACTCAGAATTCGGGGCAGCAAACAAGTGCTCATAATCATCTATTGTGGATTTATAGAAGGATTATCATTTTATTTCATGCAAATGAAACTTGATAACGAAATTAATTTTCTTTTGCTATGTATGAGAATCACAGCCATATACAAAAATGTTTTGAAATGAAAAGTTCCCAATGTACATCTCAATGGCTATAAAATATGGACAATAAAATGTAAACGGAATCGGTATGCTTCTCTATTTTCACTTTTGGTGAATGATTGTAATCAATGTAATAAATGAAACTTCGCTCTAATTTGTAGAGAGAGAGAGAGAGAAACCAACCTTATAAGACAACCTTTCGTCAGTCCACATGCTGTTTTCTCTCGAGCCGGAGATTTACATACCAAGTGGCAAGCCGGCGGAGGCTCAGCCCGACTAAAATCTTGCAAATGGCGAGCATGACATAGGTCAAGCTCGACCATAAAAGAATCCAGAATATACTCCAAAGGAACGGGCCGAAGGGAAGAAGGGTCGCGTACACCGGAGTTAGCACTCGAAAAACCTAGTAAACAAAAAAAAATTGGAGCATAAAGTAAATTTAATTAGTGGTCGAGAATGATATATAGATGTTGAAATAATTACTGGTGGGAGAACTTACAACACATGCGGGTGCGAGAGGAATGAAGGTCAGGTCTTGTCGGCGCTCCTCGGGCTTTTCGTTTAGGTACTGGAAGGACAATTATGAGATAAAAAGTTGTTAATAGAAAAGGTTTTGTTAAGCGGATTAAGTGGTAAGTGAATTAAATGGTAAATAATAAGCAAAACAATCAACGAGTTTGCCCACTTCGGTGCTGAATAGAGGCATAAGTAGCTTCCAACTAAATAATGTGGAACCTCTATTTCTATCAGGAACAATTTCAATCGTACCCCTCTAATTATCCCTTTCTATTATCTAAATCCAATGAACTAGTGGCAAGGAAACACACGCGCACGCACGCGTGCGCGCGCACACACACACAGAGAGAAAGAGAGAGAGAGAGAGAGAGAGAGAGAGAGAGAGAGAGAGAGAGAGAGAGAGAGAGAGAGTTCATATAACGCCTCATCTGATGCAAGGCAGGTATTTATAATGTTAGAACACTAAAAAGGGAAATGAAATGGGAAAAGTATCAAACTTCAGGTTGAGATTTATGACTAAGGAAAAATAGAAGGCACCGAAACATGAATATTGTTAGATGTGACTCCGAAATTTGAAATCGTTTCGATATTATGATTCCGGTTCGCCGACGGCTTCGCGGTGCAACGACAAATTTCATGGATATATGTGTACAGATCAGATCCGCTAAGAAAAAATCCGTTAAGATTAGTGTTCTCTTTTCTTTTGCCCTAGAGAGATCGAGCGATTGTACGATCATCTGAACTTTGTATTCCCTTTGTTCCGACATAGTGAAACTCTTCTCTTTCGTCCGTGATTTTTTCCCTGCAAAGGGGTTCCACGTAAATCTGTGTATTCTACTTTGTTCGTGCTTTTGAGATTTATTTTTGTGTGGTGGTCGCATATTGATTTTGTGTTTAGTTTGTGCGCTCATTGCTAACAAATATAATTTAAGCTATTACTATCCTGAGATACGTAAATAACCTTGGTAAAGATAATGAAATGAATGAAACTTTATTGTGTTGTTACGACAAATAAAATAAGGAAAAACAACTCTCTTTCTCTCCACTTTGAAGAGAAAAGAAATCGACATTACGAAAGACTATTTTATCTCTATTTCTCTTCGTTTTTTCTCCTCAAGTTTCAATCCAAACAAGGGAAAATAATCCTTTCTCCCCTTTTCTCTCCATCAAAATGGAGTGTTCTCTTCTTCTCTCCTTTATTTCTCTTCTTTTCTCTCCAATCCTCTCCGTCCAAAAATAAGCATAAAAGACTTGAGATGAACTCCAAATAAAACATAAAAGACTTGGTTTAAGAAAAGTATTACTCCAGAATTTCCATAGCATGTCGTTCTTAAAAGCTCATAATACTAATAGAACCATAACGCACATCGCAAGTGATTATCAATGAGTGAAAAACTGCAGTGGAATCAAATCAAGGTTTTAAGTATCCATCGGCACGGGCCGTATCTACCGTGCCGTACCGTGCCAACATGATACCGGCACGATACAACTTCCGTGCCGATGACACAGTTCAAAACCCTTTTTTCTTAAAATTACTAAGTAATTTTCTTAATAAAGTTCAAAATATTTGATAAAGATACATAATAAGCAATTAAAAAAATTTATTGCTAAAGAAATTAAATATTTCATGCCATTATGTGTCGGCACGCATGTATTTTTTGTGACCGATACTCATCGGCACGGCTCGGCACGCACCGTACCGGCAAGTTTTCGGCACGACCTCGTGCCACGGCACTTAAATCCTTGAATCAAATGCAGCTAAAAATAATAGACAACTCGCTTTACCTGCTTGCAGAGATCTTCCAAAAATTCTGAATATGCGATAGGTTTTATCTCATTGAATTTGGCAAGGAAGGAATGCTTAATTGCATCGATAAGTACTTCGCACAAGTAAACCAGGAGAGCATTCTAGAGGGTCAAAACAAATATGAACAGTTATTAAGCATTCTACTAAGACTGGAAGGAGATTGATCCAGTAATTAGATCAATAGAATTCCAGATTAGAGTAACAGAATGGGTACCTCATGAGCGTACCCTAAAATTCAACGAGCTGCCTATGCACATGTGCACTTAACAAGTAGTTTAGTATTTCAGAATTGATATATAGAGGCCAAACCAGAAAACTGATTCATCAGCTACACTCAGAAGGGGAACTTCTGGGGCACCCATAATGTTACTCTTCTAGAAATTAAGATGTAGAACTTACAATTAGAAAACTCTCAAACCATGGTCCCTCAGCCTCCAAGATATTTTGAGCAAGAACAAACAGTAAAAAAGCTGTAATATGAAATCTCTCCACAATATCTGGTCAATGAATAAAAATCCAGTAAGTTTCACGATAATAGAAATCAAAATCCTAAAAATTCAGGCACAATCAGTAAGAAATCGTGAAATGTGAATGACTGATGGTAATTCAAAAGGTTACAAGAAGTAGTTCCAGGTATCAATAAATAACTGCCGAACATCCACATAATGACGTATCCATGATTCTCTTAAATCAACAATACAATATACCAAAAAAAAAAAGGGGTAAAGGAACAGAAAAAAGAAAAATTTATAGAACTACAAACTGAAGAAGAATGTTGATCTTCAGATTAACAGTAGAATCAACAAAAGGACAACAGCAGCATGATCGGCGGTAGACTACAAGTAGACGAACTCGAATTGTTGGACTCATGACTTGAACAATATAAGATTATAAAAAAATTATGTTGAGACAAACAAGATAAACAATATAATCATAGAAAACAATAATGTGCATGAAAATATCAAAGATTTACAACCAATAAACAACAGATCATGGATTTTAGTCAATGAGATGATGAAGGTCAACAAGCAAACACGATAAACTTTTATGAACATCTACGAGGAAAATTTCATAAATTCTTCCACACTTAACACCACAACTATCTTTGACAACACACCAACAGATATCTGTTATAAACCAGGCCTTAGAGAAATCGTTTCAAGAAAAATCATAGTCTGAAAACTACATTGTAATAACAAACGCAAAATCAACCATACTGTCAATCATAGTTAGACTACAAACATCACGAACTAAACTAAAAAGGTCCGCATTAGTTTTTATGGAGCTCGGATGAAAGCATGAGAAGGTTTTCAGCCACATATCTCAAAGCAAAAATTATTGAAATGCAACTACTTTTACAAGCCTTTGATAGCGCATGTGGAGTCAAACGCAAAAAACATAGTGCAACCAACATAGAGCCTAGAATCTGAAATGCAACAAACAGAGAACTGAGATAGATGTGAGGCACAAGTAAGCCAAACAAGTAGTTGACGGCACCACAGAACACCCTATAAGTAAGCCAAATAAGTAGATGTGAGGCACAAGAAGTCAAATAAGGCCTAGTTTGGTAATGTGGAGGCTAAAAGCCCACACGCTTTCACTAGTGGCGGTTGCAACCACAATTTTAAAGCATCGAAGGAGGAAAATTGTAAGCGCTTTTGAATTTTTTGGGCCTTCCATAATATAAAAATGATGCTTCTAGTCACCGCATTACCAAACTAGGCCTAAGTAGTTGACGGCACCACAGAACACCCTACATTATATGGAATCAATAACATGAAAAATGCCATGACTCCCGAGTAAACTTAAACTTCACTCTTTTATACCAAGTATAACAACTAGTTTATCAGGAGAGGTCGCTATTTTATGGGAGATAATCCTTTTGCACTTCGAGAACTAGGCGAGATGATTCCGAAGGGAATCTTACACTACTAGCTAGTTAGATTATTATACCATAGAAGTCATAGAGCATTTAGTCAACGTAATTGTATTTTATTCATGCCATATACAAAATCAAGATTACTTCCAGTTATACCACGTTGATTTAATACAAACTTTAGAACGTACAACAACAGGAAAAGGGTAACATGACGAGCTGCAGTTTGGCACAGGGAAGTTATGAAAGTTCAAAGAAATATGAACTCACCATAGTATACCAAATTGTGAAGGTTTTCTTTGCTAACACGTTTAAACACATTGCTTTTAATCTCGGCAAAATTGTTTGACACCAGCAGAGCCAGCAGAGCATTGTTATGTGCAATAATGCATGTTGATAAGGTAATAGCCTGAACTAACAAAACGAAAGCATGAACAAGTGCAACTGGTCAAGGAAATCCAGATCATAATTATATGTCCAAAAGACAATCAAAATCAAGAAAAGCAAGATGATTAGCCACAAAGGATATCAAATGCAATGACTGCTATAGTTTCATCCAAGATGAATCTCATCAGTTCAAATGTGAAAGTATCTGGCGAACAAATGGAAAGCCCCTCTGCTGAGTTGAACAAAACTTGCAAAACATCCTCGCCAAAAGATTGACAAAGTCTGTCAAATATCTGCCACAGATATCAAAGTATGTATTAACAACTCTATAATATAGATGCGATTTGGCAATTTCCTAGGCAGTGTTTTCTCACCTCTAACACATTGTATATTACATAGAGTTTGATTGTTCCTTGACCACGTATGACGTGATATATCAAGCTAATATCTGATAAAAGATACACAAGTATGAACGGATCATTTCTAACATTTAAGACAAAGCTAGAAACGTAAATAGATTCTTACCTATCCTTTGAAGAGAAACTACTCCAAGAGCCAACACTATTAAACATCCAAAATCTGACAATTCAGCAGCGTTTGGCCTCTGAAACTGCCTGTCACAAGCATGCAGATCAGAAGAACATTTCACAAACTAATCTACATGATGGAAAATGGAACATCCAATGTGAGAAAAAACAAATGATTAGCACAACTAGTTCACAATGATTATACATGTATCATCAGCTTATTGTTATGTTGAGCAATGAGCAGCACAGTAATCAAAGTAAAGAGATTCCATGTATGAATTATTGATGTCCTTATTTCAGAAAGGTTTTAATCCATATTTCAATCTTTCTACAAATCAATACAATAAAATGCACAGTGAGGCACCACACTTTCGACAAACTGTGATTTCATCCCTCATCATTTACTCAAAGAAATTAGTCACTATACTAGCCTAATTTCTTGCAACATCATCGTGGGTTCACTTATGTTCAACAAAAGTTTAGTACCTAATAGAAGCCAGCTACATGAACAACGAAAGGCAGACAATTAGGATGTCTAATAAAATCAGGGAAGGCATTGGAGGACTAATCTGTTAAACTGATGATAGAGGACCAGTTGCAACTTGTTGGGAGTTCAGGAAGTAACCATGCTAATTGCCCTATTTAATATTAGGATTTAGTCCTGCAGCAAGTTCTTAACAGGGAAGACATTTTTGTTAGGTATGCAGCAATCAACCTATAAACATGTGTATTGATCTTCTCTATAGGCTGAAATTGGTGGAACGATATCTTTTTGCCTTGTCTTTTCATCAACAGTACACAAGGAGATAGTTGTGGGGATTTTCTTTTGTAGTGGATAAGCATTGTAATTCCTAAGGACGAGTTGAGGAAGACTCAAAAATCCCCAGATCCGATAAGAAATAAATAATTCCTTGAAATAAATAATTCCTTGATAAATAATTCCTACAGAAAGAAATAAATTAAAAAACCACCGACCCTCGCTTTTGATGTTTAGAAGGCCACAGAAGAAAAATATGAATATGAGAGGATGCAACAACAGTAACATTTGCTTTCAAGATGCAACCCACCTCGTCTTAAGCACCCTCCAAATCGTCATTAGAATTCTGGCTGGCACAATAGTTAATAAAGACAGAAAGGAATCCAAGCAGACAAAGAAGCCCGCAATAATAAGCTGCAGCATTGTAATCAAGAATGAGAGGAGGATTTCTGAAGAAAAATTGATGAGAAATATAAACTACTGCATGAAGACAATGAAAAAGAAAAACATGGACACTTGGAATGAGAAAATAATGAACTAAAAACATCATATATTAGCTGTTAAGCACAATAATCATGACAATATTCAGAACTATGATTGTATCATAAATTACCCAAAGATAGCATCTATTTGTCTCTGACTCTACAAATGAATATAATGTTCATGTTGTCTAAAATTATCAATCATTACAAGATAGTTTATACCCTTGAGCCAAATCAATTACATATTTATCATGTATAAGCCAAATCATAAATAGTTAAAAGTGCCACATTGAACAAATTATAACTTTGTACAAGGACTATCTAACTGCTGAAATTCAGGGCAAAAACAACTAGTAAGTACCCGTTCACATCTCCAGGGCACATGAAACATTGTATTGTAGACTCTTTGCCGTTTCTTCTCATTTCCCACAGCAATTGTGCTCCTTAATGCATTGCCACCATAAATCTCTCCGACAAAGTATGCAATAGGTGATTTTGCAATAGAAGAGACTTCTGCAATCAATCAATAAATGCATGTAGATATATACTATAAAGGTATGTATTCGTCGACAAAAGAATGAAGTTTCCACCAAGTTACAACAAATGAGCGTTCCAAGTGAAAACAT
Organism: Tillandsia leiboldiana; assembly: GCA_029204045.2. Taxonomy (NCBI): domain Eukaryota; kingdom Viridiplantae; phylum Streptophyta; class Magnoliopsida; order Poales; family Bromeliaceae; genus Tillandsia; species Tillandsia leiboldiana. The sequence continues at coordinate 53,579,520 of CM055063.1, read as the reverse complement.
TTTTAGTAAGGCACCAAATTACATAATAAAGCATCCCACTTTACACACAGTATCCCTAACTGGGATTAAATTCTCATAACTTGCTTTTCTTGCGAACACAGTCACAAAAACGAGATTTAAGATCAAATTATAGAAAGAAATAGCATGAAAGGAACAGACAAAGGAAAATACCAAAAACAAATTTGGAGGAACCGCTAAATGACAGTCAGCTTTTAAGGAGTATATATCATCATGTGCTAGCCAATTTGATCTTAAATTCTTGCCTAGACGAATTATTGCTCAAATGCAGAGTTCATTGAGATCATTTCTTAGACTATTATAGAGTAAATTAGCCAAACGAAAACAGCGTCAAAATTTATAAATCCGAACTCAGAAAATTTCAATTTCACGGTTTCGGACATCTACACCGGCTACACATAAACCACTACTTGATGACGAATGTAGGCGAATCACAAGGTATGAAATAGCCCAAAACTGAATATAGACAAATAAGCTCACCCAGAACTCTACATGCCTTCTTAGCTACTTTTTCTAAAAAAAAAAAAAAGGGACAAAACAAAACCTATGTAGATGATCACAACTTTGACACTTCAATTGTCCTTAGCAATCAATCTATGTATTCATCCTACTAAATGGACAGATTGAGTACAATTAACAGCTAAATTCACATCAAATACAATGCAGCTACAAAAAAAATACCTCCAAAATTATTGGGATCCTCCGCGATCACCTGATTCCAATCCAAGGACTTCTCCTTGGTCAAATTGGTAACACTCCCATTCGACTCCGGCCTCCACGACCCCGCGGAGCTCTCCCTCGCGCTCGCCGCGGCCTCGTCCCCGACCTCATCGCCCACACCACCACCACCACCACCACCACCACCACCATTCACATTCCTCTGCCGCAACTCCACGTACGACACCGAGCTCACCTGCGAGCTCTCCACCACCACCGCGCTCTCGCACACGGTCTCCACCACCGACCTGCCCTCCAGCACCTTGAACCCGATCTCGTCCTCGCACCGCGCATTCTCGGACGCGAGCGGGCTCCGATGCTCCGATCCGGTCGGGGACCCCACGCCCGGCTCCTCCGCCACCGAGCTCGGCTTCTTCCTCTTCTTCTTCGATCCCCTCACCCTCCGCCTCCGGCGGGACTGTCCTCCGTCGCCTCCGCCGTCTCCGCCGCCGCAGTCGTCGCCGGAGGTGTCGCCGGCGAGGATCTCGAAGGAGATCTGCCTCCCACTCGATCTGACGGGCATGGGGCGGAGGGATCCGATCGAGAAGGTGGAGTGGAGGGAGAAACCCTAGAGTGAGAGAGAGGGGCGGGGGTGGGGGAGGAGAGAGAGAAACCCTAGCGAGGGCTCCGCCGCGGAGGTGGCGTGGGGGGGGGGGGGGAGGGGAGGGGAGGGAGATATAACGGCCACCGCTGGAGCAAGAGGGAGGCTTATGTTTTTTTTTTTTTCTTTTTCTTTTTCTTTTTTTTTTTGGGGGAAAAAATGTTCTGAAGCCCCCTAGACTTTAGCTCATTTGCAAAACAAAGGCTTCATGAACTTTCAACTTTAGCAATTTGATCCTTCAATTTGTCACGCTTTACTTCAACTTCGCCCGTTTTGGTTGTATCTCTTCTCTTGCATATAATATATAAAACTTTAAAATACTGAATATATATATATATTTTTTTTTTAATATATAAAAATAATAAAAATTAAAATTAGATCCACAAAATAAGCACAATTAGCTAAAGGGTTTAATTATGGCTAATTGCATACGGCTTCTTGTAAATATATCGAATAGCAGATATATTTCTACAAAATTCAACTTTTTATATTTATCTTTTCAAAAATCTAACGTTATTCATATATATTCCTACCGTAAAAAAATCTAGTTAACCATAGGTTAAATGCTTAATTTTAGTTAGTTAGTGAAATAAATTTACCATTTTACCCTTTCAGATATTTTTATATTATTTTAATAGATGAGATTTTTAGAGATATATTTTTGAAAGGATAAAACTGTCATTTCACATATAGTCCGTTAAAAAATAAATAATGAACTAACGGTAATAAACCGGATGGATATATATGAATAACTTAGTACTTTTAAAGTGATAAATATGAAAAGTTGAACTTTGTATGAATATATCTGTTATTCGATATGTTTACGAGAAGCCGTATGCAATTAATCCTGAGATATAAGTTCTATTTGGTCTAAATTCTGAAAAAATAATTTTTGCAGTATTAATTTTGATTTGAATAATTGATTTTGGTTAAAAACGATAGAGCGGTTGGCTAAGTTTAGATAAAAATGATTTTTTTGAAATAATTTTGTAAAACTGTTTGAAAAAAAAAAATGGTTGTTTGCCAATAATATTTTTTTACTAAGTTTTATTTTAAAATAATTTAAATTTTAAATTTTAAATTAAATTTTAAATTTTGCACAAAAATTTAAAATTTGATATTTTAATTTAAATATAAATTTTAAATTTTAAAATTTAAATTTTTAATTTTAAATTTAAAATCTAAATTTGGAATTTAAAGTTTAAAATTGAAATTTGAAAATTTTAAATTTTAAATTTAGAATTTGAAATTTGAATATTTAAATTTTAAAACTTGAAATTTTAAATTTTAAATTTTAAATTTAGCATTTAACATTTAACATTAAAATTATAATTAAAAAATATAAAACTTGAATTCTAAAAATTTGAAATTTGAAATTTGAAAATTAAAACTTAAAATTTAAAATTTTATCTTAAATTTAAAATTTTGAATTTTGAAATTTAAAATTTGACATTTGAAATTTTAAATTGAAATTTAATATCTACTTTTAAATTTTACATTTAAAAGTTAAAATTTGAAATTTTAAAATTCAAATATAAAATATAAAATTTAAAGTTGAATTTAAATTTAAAATTTTAATCTAAAATTAAAATAAAATTTTAAAATTTGAGTCTAAAATCATAATTAGATTTCAATAAACAGATTTTAGCCGTTTCTGATTGTTAGCCTTGAAAATAAAAAAATAAATTCTAAAAATCAGAATTTCATTTTGAAAACGATGTGGTAAAATATTCTGCTGAGCCAAAAATCACTTTTGGAAGCTGGGCCAAACACTCTCTATATCCCTTTCAGAATGTATCATTAGCATCGCTTTTTATAATTTTGTCGTATATGTCAAAAATCACAACTAGCTTTTATCTATCTAACGTAATGTTTAATAATAATAATAATAATAATAATAATAATAATAATGTGAGTAACGGACAAATCGTGTGTAAGATATACACCTTTTTTTAAAATGTATGTACTGCATAGCTCTTTATAATTTTGCTATATTTGTTAAAAATCACAACTTTTCATTCTCCATCTAGTGTGACGCTCAACAAAAAAATGGACATATGAGTAGTGGACAAATTACGAGTGTCAATTATACACACTTTTTTTTTTATGTATGAGTTGTCGTATGTGTGAAAAAATATTTTTTAGTGGAGAAAAAAAGATCACGTGAGTAGTGGCCAAATTACGAATGCCAAATATACAAACTTTTTTTGGATCCATGAGTAGCCATATGTGCAAAAAAATATTTTTGAGGAGAGTATGTCCTGCCTAGAGCTCTTTATAATTTTGCCATACGAGGAGTACAGAAGCGACCGAGGAGCAGGGAGGGGGGGGGGGGGGGGGAGAAACCGAAGCGCACCGGTTCGGGGGGGGGGGGGAGGAGTAGGGGGGAAACCGAAGCGACCGAGGAGTAAGTGGGGGGCGCGGAGAAACCGAAGCGACCGAGAAGTAAGTGGGGGGGGGGGGGGGCGCGGAGAAACCGAAGCAACCCGGGGGGGGAGTAGGGGGGAAACCGAAGCGACCGAGGAGTAAGGGGGGGGGGGGGCGCGGAGAAACCGAAGCGACCGAAGAGTAAGTCCAATGCACAGCATTGCGACACCTCAGTTCAATGCACCGTATTTTGACAGGTCACGCCGGAGGAACCACCAAATCATTATTTGTATAGACATGTTAAAATTCACAACTAGCCCTTCTCTATCTAGAGTAACGCTCGACAAAAAAAATCATGTGAATAGCAGATAAACCACCAGTGAAAGATCATGTGAGTAGTGGACAAGTATCCAGTGTTAGATATACACAGTTTTTTTTAAATGTATTATTTTTTTTTGAATGTATTAGTTCCTAGATGCGGAAAAAAAAAAAAAAAAAACTTTTTTTTAATGTATTAGTTGTCATACACGCGAAAAAAAAAGAAGATCATATTAGTAGCGGACAAACCACGAGTAAAAAATCATGTGAGTAGTGGACAAATCTGGAGTGTCAGATATAATTTTACCATATATGTTAAAATTCATCAGTAGACCTTCTCTATCTAGCATAATGCTCGACAAAAAAGATCATATGAGTAATGGATAAACTACAGGTGAAAATTCATGTGAGTTTGTTTTTATCTAGTGTAACACTCGAAAAAAAAAAAAAAAAAAAAGATCATATAAGTAGTAGGCAAACCACGAGTGAAAATTCACGTGAGTAGTGGACAAACAACGATTGCCAGATATACATACTTTTTTTTTAATGCATCAGTTGTCTTTGCCGCATGCGCTTTTTTTTAATGCATCAGTTGTCTTTGCCGCATGCGCAAAAACAAAAACAAAATACTTTTTTTTTAATGTATTAGTTGTCATACGCGCGAAAAAAAAAAAAAAAAGAGATCATATTAATAGTGGACAAACCACGAGTAAAAGATCATGTGAGTAGTGGATAAATTGATGGAATAAAATTTTAAAAGTCCAAAATTCTCAATAATTATTTTGCTATCTTTCTTTTCAATTCTTTTATTAAATTTTAGTCTCATTTATTAATTTAATTTACTCTCATTTATTGTCATTTATTTATTTTATTATTAGGCGTATTAATTAATTTTTAGGATGTTGGGTTGAAACCAACGTTAGCTTTTCAGGTTTTTAATATATTAATCACCTTTAAGGTGCATTAATCATTACTTGGACGTTAGGTTGAAACCCAACGTTCACTTTCATGCACCCTATATATATATATAGGGTATGTGCTACATAGATATATATAGTCATATATAGCTGTGATTAAGTGTTAAGTGAAAAGAATTATTTTAAGTTTTTTTTGTTTATCGGGTGTTGAGAGAATCTCTGTCAACTTCTTCCACGGTCGTACTCGTAGGAAGAGGAATTCCGGTCGTACCTTGGGGTGGTGTCTCCGATTAATCCGCACGAATGACGGAAATACGCCTTAGGGCAGTGCCTTGCGCGCTTCCGGATCAATTTCTTTCATCTACAATTTCTGAAATTTTTAATAGCGATTAAAGATAAGTTATGTTATTCAATATAATCATAAAATTAGTTAGATAATTTTAATCACAATCAAATTTAGTGCGATTTATTTTCCTAACACAAATCTCAAGTGTCAGATATAATTTTACCATATATGTTAAAATTCATACCTATTTCTTCTCTATCTAGCATAATGCTCGACAAAAAAGATCATATGAGTAGTGGATAAACCACAGATGAAAAATCATGTGAGTTTGTTTTTATCTAGTGTGACACTCGAAAAAAAAAAAAAAAAAGATCATATAAGTAGTAGGCAAAGCACGAGTGAAAATTCACGTAAGTAGTGGGCAAACAACGATTGCCAGATATACATACATTTTTTTTAATGCATCAGTTGCCTTCGCTGCATGCGCAAAAACAAAAACAAAATACTTTTTTTTTTAATGTATTAGTTGGCATACGCGCGAAAAAAAAAAAAAAAAGATCATATTAGTAGCGGACAAACCACGAGTAAAAGATCAGGTGAGTAGTGGACAAATCTCGAGTGTCAGATATAATTTTACCATATATGTTAAAATTCATAACTAATCCTTCTCTATATCTAGCGTAATGCACGACAAAAAAGGTCATGTGAGTAGTGGACAAACTACATATGAAAAATCATGTGAGTTTGTCTCTGTCTAGTGTAACACACCGGAAAAAAAGATCATATAAGTAGTAGGCAAACCACGAGTGAAAAATCATGTAAGTAGTGAATAAACAACGATCGCCAGATATACATATATTTTTTGGAATGCACTAGTCCTTCTCTATATTTAGCGTCATGCTCGATAAAAAAGAATCATGTTAGTGAACAAACTATAGGTGAAAAATCATATGAGTTTATCTCTGTCTAGTGTAACACACGAGAAAAAAAATCATATAAGTAGTAGGCAAAGCACGAGTGAAAAATAATGTAAGTAGTGAATAAACAACGATTGTCCGATATACATACATTTTTTTGAATGCACTTGTCCTTCTCTATCTAGCGTAATGCTCGACAAAAAAGATTATGTGAGTAGTAGACAAGCTACAGGTGAAAAATCATGTGAGTTTGTTTTTGTCTAGTATAACACACGAGAAAAAAGATCATATAAGTAATAGGCAAAGCACAAGCAAAAAATCATGTAAGTAGCGAACAAACAACGATTGCCAGATAAAGCACAAGTGAAAAATCATGTGTGAAAAATCATGTAAGTAGCGAACAAACAACGATTGCCAGATATACATACTTTTTTTTTTGGGCTTTTTGTCAGGATGGGGTGGGGTGTAAGATGTACACAGGGGTGTACACTTATATATACCCTTTTTTTTAATGCATCACCTTCGCCCCCAAAAACAAAAACAATGGGGTGTAAGATGTACACAGGGGTGTACACTTATATATACCCTTTTTTTTAATGCATCACCTTCGCCCCCAAGCATCACCTTCGCCCCCAAAAACAAAAACAAAATAATATGCGCATCCAGGGAATCGAACCCTGGTCAGTACCGTGGGAGGGTACTATGATACCACTACACCAGATGCGCTTTATCTGCTATTTAACAATTCGGTGAAACTTAATATATATATAAAAGCAGTAAAACTGAACCCTTTATTTTGAATTTATTTTTAAATTTAAATTTGACAACCAATTTAATTAAAATTTAAGTGAAATTTTAATTTGTCACAGCCATTTGGTTGATAAAGTCTTTCAAACTATAGTTTATTCCATTTTTTTTTTTTTGTTCATTTCATCCCAAATTTCACATTAACATATTAACGACGGTATGTTTACGTAATTCCGCTTTAGGAATAAGCCCGAGCCATCAGAAATGGGCAGAATACGGGCACCCAAAGGGCCCGTAAAAGGAGCCGGCTTCGGCTTCATGCAAAAGCAGTAGGCCCATATAACATGACCAAATGGTGTTAGAATCACGGATTGAAGTGCCGCCAGTGCCGAACGGCACGTACCGTGCCCCTACAATAGGGGCACGGTACGGGAGTATCTACCCCCGTCTCGGCGATACCCATTGGGTATCACTCGAGACATACGCGTCCCACGTGTCGGCACGGAAACGTGCCCGTACCGTACCATGCCAGGCGGAGAGCGGCACACCCCGTGCCACGGCACTTAACTCCTTTGATTAGAACATCATATATTATAAATAGTAAGATAAATAGCATGCAAAAGAGCAGCAGTAGAAGCCAAATAATCCATCAAAAGATGATAGAAGATTGACAGCATGAGACTGGGATTACAAAAAGAAAGTCGTCGGCGTCCGCCGCAGCAGTACAGCAAATGACAACATACAAACCAACAAACATAGAAGGATCATTTAGAGAGAGAGAGAGAGAGAGAGAGAGAGAGAGAGAGAGAGAGAGAGAGAGACTAGAAATTCCGATTTGCTAAGCCCATGTCGCGCAGCTCCCAAAGCGGCTTGCTTTCCTTCGCAATGTCGTCTTTGATGGCCCGTTGAATCCGTCTTATCACGAAGAAGTACTGACGAAAAGAACAAATGCGGGGATCGGTAGCTGCTTGTTTTCATATTGAAGTGCGAATAATTCTAGAGTGAAGTTTGAACCTGAAAAACCAGAATGAGGGGTATGAAAAGCTTTCCGCGGTTGTTCGGATTGGGGCCCTCGATCAGCTTCCGATCAACGACGATCGGCGTGCTCCTGTTGGAGATGACGAGTGTGATTTCTCTCACCAAGTTTGGAATCCATGGCGTACCATCCGGCAGTATCTGTGTTCATTGATGAGATTAAACAACAAAAAGAGGCGATCTTTACTCGCTTTTTGTGTGATTTTTTTTCACTCAAGCGTAACTAACGCGCCATCTATCAACTCACTTTATAGTGTTCCACTCGAATTCAACAATTAGTACAATTTTTTTTGGTAATTGACATGAGTATTGAAATTGAGGCAACTGAAAAAGGATGCGAGTGTGGCGGAGATTTTTGGAATAAGGATGAAAAGTGTAGAGGTGATTTTCCGAATTTAGCCAAATTTCTAAACAAGAAGTAAAAAGGTGGTGAAAAGAACGGGAAGGCATACCTTTTCTGCACTATCGTTAGTCTTGCATCTCCCACTGTTCTCGACTAATACCATGGGAATGTTCAATTCCTGCAAGACGAGAGAGAGAGCACATTTTTAGCGCCATTATTCAATACCATGATGTTTTGTCGCATTCACACTAAAAAATGAGGATTTCGTTTCTTTATAGAAAAGAGAAGAAGACGACCGTTCAAATGCCAAATATCAGAATAACCAGCAAATGATCGCCAACAGTGGCTGACCAAGAAACTAAATTTACAGGAAATGTAGTTCCAAAAATTAATAGAGAACTTGTTTTAACACATCCCTCTATAAGGAAAAAGTGCGCAAATTCATTTCCACATACACAAAAAAAAAAAAAAAAAAAACAAAAAGTACATTATATTAAAGGGGCAATTTCCTATATACCCCTAAAAATTTTCCTGTTTTCAGATTTACCCTTCTTAGAAGGCTAATATTAAAACTACCCTTCTTACGTTCCAACTTCTTTCCAAAATACCCCTGAAGTTAAACTCTGTTAGTGTACCGTTTGGGGCTGCCGTTATCTGTGTGAAATTACCATTTTGCCCTTTCAAATATACCCTAAACCCTAAACCCTAAACCCTAAAACTTTAAACCCTAAACCCTAAACCCTAAAACGCTAAACCCTAAACCCTAAAACCCTAAACCCTAAACCCTAAATCCTAAAACCCTACAAAACTCTAAACCCTAAACCCTAAAACCCTAAACCCTAAACCCTAAACGCTAAAACCCTAAACCCTAAACCCTAAAACCCTAAAAAACCCTAAACCCTAAACCCTAAACCCGGGCAAAATAGGTATATCTGATAGTTTTCAACTCCGATTATTATTTAACTCTAGTTTAACTCTAGTTAACTTAACAAAGAAAAACGGTAGGGATATTTTTAATAACGGTGGAACGTATGAGGGGTATATTGGAAAGAAAAAAATAAGAGGGGTAAATCAGATATTTCTTCAGATTTCAGGGGTACACAGACAATTATTCCTATATTAAATAAGCACTTAAGAAACCGAGTTGGATTTATCTTGAGAAAGATGGAAACAAAGACATATTAGCCTTTCGGCAAGTAGAGTAGAGGGTTCTCTTTAAAACACTCTTATTCTCGCTGATAAGGAAATGTAAAATCAAAAATTAATTTCATACTGTCTGTTCCCTTAGGTGATAGATACTAAATAACTTAGTTCAACATGCTTAGTCAATGATGATAGTCATATCAAGCATTCATAGCCACCAATTCTTTTCCTTACCTTCAGCGAGTAAAAGCTCTAGTAGATATTACCGATTATTCACTTTTAGATTATTCACTTCTAGAGATATTGGGTGATCTTCATTATGAATCCCTTGCCATGTAACTACATGTAAATGCCTTATCAAATAATGTTCAAAGTTTCCTTCTTCGAAGAAAGAAAAACTACAGAAATACCAGCCTCACTTCTCCAATTTAAGCATATCACTAGACCCTACAGCAAGGGCCAGACAGGCCCTACGGCCCTACCTCTGAATTAGCAGATAACTACTTTACCAACTTTTTCAGCCACATTAAAGAGCGACACTACTAAATGTCTAATATCTCAGGCCATTTAAAATTTCCAACAAAATTTGCCATAAACTACCTCGCAATTGTTGTGCAATATGCTTTACCATTCAATTTACAGGAGTCATTCCACTATCTCCACAACCATTGGAAAAGAGACCATGTGAGATGTCAGAAAGCTTCCTATCTTCGTAAAAAAAAAGAAAACCGATTTTCTTCAGAAAAAGGTAAAAGGCGAATGCTACGAAAATTTAATACCTGAAACTCTTGTTTTTTTATGCGGGCGCCTAACCGTATGTATTTGAGAAGTGCTTCTGAGCGCTTGGCGAAGAAGTCATCGTAATTCAATCCATCTGGTGGAGACAATTGAGCGTGGGTCAACACAACCAAAGATCTCCTCCATATTGCTTTTCCAAAAGTGTCAGTTATAGCTTTAATAACTAGTCTATCCAAAATATCCATCCTATATGCATCTAACCGGTCCACATATAGGAGAACATCAATAGTCTTATTCAACAGAAACCTGAGAGAAAATCAGAGCACATCAGCAAAAAAAAAGCACAAAAAATGAGAGAAGTAAAAAGCATTGAATATGAACCGAAAATAAAAAAATAAAATAAAAATTAAAATAACCAAGGAACAAGCAAATGAAATAATGGCAGAAGAGTTGCTAACTAAACAATAAAAACAACAATGGCCTTCCCCGCAGCAATTAGGAGAGAGAAGAAGCCATTGAAAAACAAAGTAACAGTTCCATTCAATTTGGAAATTGTGTATACACTTATCTCCGTAGGAAATGCGTCAGATACTCTGGTATTATCAGTGTCTTCAATTTGAATTTTTACAACTAATTATACATTCCAGTATTTTAACAGCTTGTGCTATACTTTCTTTAGAAAAACTGCTCACTAATGAAGTAGGAAAATCAGTTTGGAGGCCGAAGGAGAATGTCCAACATATCAATAGCTCTGAATGAATTTTGAAGGTTGGATGGAAAATAGATATGTAATAACAGCAATATTACCGTTCATTTGTAATTAAGAACAAGTAATGAGAATCTTATATCTGATAATGTGTATATGTAAACATATAAGCAACAGTTTCATATAGTGTAAGCTTTCAACACAGAAATTAAAAAGGAACACGATGAATATGCTAATGGACTGAATATTGCAATCAAGTGGATGATACATGAAGATAATCATGTTTTATTTTTATCCCCATGTTATAATACTAAACAAATTAAACAATCGTCCCACTATTGTACAGTCCACAAGTCCCTAATCTTGTTTTCTGACTCTCGCCGAAATAAAAAATCAAACACAATCAAATCCGACAATAAAGTGTCAAATCATTAAGGTTTTTGAAATGAAATTTTGCATCAAAGAGAAAATTTTAGCAAGTTTTGAAGCTGCCACCATAAGAACTTGCATCATTTTCTATCCCCGCATAAGTAGGTGCCTAGGTGGAAACTCCATGACTTCAAGTGGCAAAATTCGTATAATTCAATCAAACCGACCAAATTCTATCTTACAAATATAATGAGCATCGGCATACAGATCGCCTACAAGTTTCTTCATAATACACACCGTTTTATGATCTCAAGAGCTTGATCATTGACATATCCGCCTTCTACAAGTCCCGGAGTGTCAATGATGCTTAAAGTGAACCCTGCTCGTGACCTTGAGCACATCATTGGCCGCAATCCTTCAGACTGCAAGATCGTTTTACAAAGCAATACGATAAGCTTTTACTAATCCTCAAAAAATAACATTAATTACCAAAAAAAAAAAGAGTATCGTGTATATAGATAGAAAAGAAACCTGGAAAGTGCTCACAGTAACCGCCCTCTCCCCTAGAATGGAATTCACAGTGGAGGACTTCCCAACACCACCCTTACCCATCACCAGAATAGTCATTGTGCTCACATTCTAAGAGAAATCATAACTTGAATATTAGAAGAAAACCTTGCAACATCAAAAAAAAAAAAATTGTGACAAAATTTACAAGGGGCATAATGTATTGCTAGTCACTGTACTATGTTGACAATGGGATGGTACAAGGACTATCCATTACATTATACCTTTAATTAAATGTTAAGAGCATAATTGAGGAAAACACTATATAAACCTCTTCCTTTAGTTTTCCAAGTATTTCAAGCAATTTGTTTTGTGTGGCAGCTGGGAAACGTTGGATCCCCAACCAATCGCGAGTTAAAGGTGACGACATATTGATATACCCCTTAACCGAGCTGCATAGAGAGAACGACCAGACAAAAAGAGATGATATAGCTGCAGCAATCCACTAATCTACATGCAAAAGAAGAAAAGGAAATGCAATGGCTTTTCAAAGAAAAACATACAAAGAACAGGTGAAAAGCCAATAAATAATCTCTCATGAAGAGATGCTAAACAACACGGTTGAATATCACATGAATTGTAACGACCCAGCCCACTAGCACTAATACTTTGTTGGGCCCAAACGACCAGACCAAAATGCTTAAACCTTGTTATTCGTATTAGCGTGCTAGCCACATATAAGGCCCTCACAATCTCCACATTCTACGATGTGGTAATATTGGGGTGCCACATGAATAGGTAACAATACAGCAATAAAAGTTTCAAAACACACATCTGGTGATGAAATTCAAAATCTAAATTCATTTTATTTTTTATGTTAATTTTTATTTTTATTTTGTTTTTATTTTAACGCGCAACGTTCGCACGTAGCGGGCGTTACGCGCGGGCGTTACGCGCGGGCGTTACGCGGCTTCGCGCTACACGGCTACGCGCGGGCGTTACGCGGCTACGCGCGGGCGTTACGCGCCGCGCCCTATCGCTCCGCTCCCAACGTTAATTAGAACGTGGGCAACGTTCTAATTAACGTTGCCTACGTAGTCAGGTTGGCATATAATATATATATATATATATATTGGAGCAGAGGGTGTGGTGTGATGGTTAAGGGTTTTTGCAGAGGAAAAAAAAAAAGGGTCTGAGTGAAATTTGATATTTAAGAAATTTTATCGTTGATTTTATTTTGGGTGTTGAAGAAACTCCGTCAACCTCTTCCGCGTTCGTGTCCGTAGGAGGAGGAATTCCGGTCGTATCTTGGGACGGTGTTTTCGATTAATTCCGCACGAAGGAGGGAAATACGCCTTAGGACAGTGCCTCGCGCGCTTCCGGATCTCTCGTTTTCCAACTCTTCGTCGTATATTTTGGATTTAGCAATTATCTGTAAGTCTAATTTATTTTGTTATCACAAATAATTAGTTAGATTTTAATAACAATCAAAATTTTGTTGTGGGTAATTCCCAACAACATCTACTTATGGCCTGTCGATTGATTAGAACTATTGAAAGTAGTGTCATTTTGGCCCGGTTTCTGAAACAGTTTCCCTACTGCTAGAAGCAGCAGCAGCCGGCCATTTAGCCAGTGAAGTGCCTGGAGCTTTTTGTGTGGTGGAAGCTGTAATGAGCCTCTAAGAAACACTGATTTGAAGCTTCTATTTCTGCTGCAACACAAAACTGCGCGGTGCAGTTTAACAGAAAAGCTGTTAATTGTCACTGCGCTTCATCGACCAGCTCACTTAAACAGCAAAAGCTGCGGCAAGACAAAGCAAGCCTTACAACTCTGTTTACAGCCTCCCACTTCAGATAGAACCAGAAGCCTCAAAAACTACTCATTTCTGCTTCCCGCAACAACAAAAACCTCTAAATTACTCATATTCCAAACACTCGGCTTCTGCTTCTCAAGCAGAGAACTCGCCCCCGAAACCGGGCTTAAGTTTCACAAGTAATCGACCCCCGGATCAACGAAACCAAACACCACACCATCAATGCATCTTATATTCACGAAATTAGGGCAAAAACTGCATCTATTTACCCAAAATTCCCACCAATATGCTACAAATTCAAGTAATTATAAGATGAAATAACGCAGGGGTTTAGAATTGATTGGAATTTACCAAACACCTCTCTGTGGTGACGATCTCGAGCTGGGGGCCCTCCCGCGAGAGCCGAGAGCGCAAATGGAACCCTAGGGTTTCGAACGCCGCCTCCTCCTCCCCCTCTTAGGGTTTTGGTCGCTGCGAAGGGTTTTGGAGCGGAGGAGGAGGAGGAGGAGGAGAGAGAGAGAGAAGGGTTTGCTAGAGCAGAGGAGGGATAAGGAGGGGAAGGAGTATTTATATGTGGGTAACGGGGGTTTTTTTTTTTTTTTATTAATTTCATACAACATATTGAATAATATATGTCACTATTTATTATAAAAATAAAATTAATTAAATAGTTAATTTTGGTTACTAGTAATATAAAATTACCTTTTTATCCTTTTTATACTTAACTAATTTGAAAATTTTGAATGGGCATTTTTCTAGGGTAAAATTGATATTTTATTTATATTCGAATAAAAAATAAATAGTAAACTATAAATTTAAAAGACATATATGAACAATTTAAAATTTTTAAAAAAATAAATATAAAAATTTAGACTTTATAGGAATATATCTGTTATTTGATATATTTATAACTCTTTTTTTTCTTTTAACTACAACAATTTTATTAAGAAAATTTTAAAGCTGAATTATAGAAAATTCTTATGTAAATATTCATCTTTTTTCACATTTTTTACTGGCTTTTAAAAATCTATATTTTACTTTCTTAAAAATTTGGCTAGATTACAGAAAACCCTCTGTAATATCCCGTTTTTTTACTTTTCCCTCCTGTCTTTTAAAAGCCTACAGAAAATTCTCTGTAATATCCCGCTTTTTCACTTTGCCTCCCTGTCTTTTAAAAGCCTACATTTACCCCCGCTGTCACCATTCCGTGAGTGAGCCGTCAGTTTTTTTAAAAATATTATTAGATATACCCAAAATATCGTTCAAGAATGGCGGAAAATAAATCTAAACCCCTTTATCTTCCCTCCATTATCTTTTCCCTCCAATATAAGGTAAGGGTATTTTCGTCAATTTACCTCTTCCGTTAACGCCTTTGTCCCCTAAAGACAATTCAGTAATTATGAGATGGCAAAATATAAACTTTTAAAAGACAGAGAGATAAAGTGAAAAAGCGGAATATTACAGAAAGATTTTCTGTAATTTAGCCTAAAAATTTAAGGTGATGTATTTAACCTTCTCTCCGTCAGAATTTCGTCACTATTCCATCTATAAGAAAAATACATTAAAAATTAATTTTTTTCTTATAGAACAAGTAAGGATAATTTTATCATTTCATTCTTTCTATTAGCATCTCAGTTTGAAATTTTCATGACGTAAAATATAAATTTTTAATAATCAGAAGAAAAAAAAAAAAAAGCTTTTATAAGTGAATTTTATGTATTTTAATCAAAATTAAATTATATAGAACATTGTACTCTTCTTTTAAAGGTTAAAATATACATAACTTATATTAACTATCGATCATTTTAAATAAGTTTCATAATATTTTAAAATTTTAATTTTACTATCAATTTTTCAATTTGTTTGATTTGAATCAGTGAGTAATACTTTAATTTTAAAATTTTAGTAAAAATAAAGGACATATTTAATTTTTAAAATCAAAATATCATTGACCGACTCAAATTAAATAAATTAAAAGATTGGATAATTAAACCAAAATAATTCATAGTTTATGTGAATTTTGTATGATTTTACCTTTTTAAATTTTCTACAATGTGATTTTTTTTTAATATACATAATAAAAATTCCGGCCAATCTCTATATTTTAAAAAAGCTGTATTTAGAAATACATTGTAGTTGGAAATGTAAATAAGTTAAAAATGCAGTAGTTATTACTACCGAGGATTTAAATATTCATAAGCAAGGTTCATATTTATCGTGTCATATTGTATTAATAAAATATCGACACGATACAATTTTCGTGCCGATAGCATAACTTAAAATTCTCTTTTCTTTAATTTATTAAGTGATTTTCTTAATAAAATTTAAAAACTTTAATAAAAATACATAATAAATAATTTAAAAAATTTATTGCTAAAGAAAATAAATATTTCATATCCACTGTGTTATACGATATAGTTCCCGTGCCGATAGCATAACTTAAAATCCTCTTTTCTTTAATTTATTAAGTAATTTTTTCAATAAAATTTAAAAGATTTAATAAAAATACATAATAAATAATTTAAAAAATTTATTGTTAAAGAAAATAAATATTTCATATCCAACGTGTCATATCGTATTAATAAAATAACGACACAATACAGTCCCCGTGCCGATAGCATACCTTAAAATTCTCTTTTCTTTAATTTATTAAGTAATTTTCTCAATAAAATTTAAAAGATTTAATAAAAATACATAATAAATAATTTAAAAAATTTATTGCTAAAGAAAATAAATATTTCATATCCACCGTGTCATATCGTATTAATAAAATAACGACACGATACAGTCCCCGTGCTGATAGCATAACTTAAAATCCTCTTTTCTTTAATTTATTAAGTAATTTTCTCAATAAAATTTAAAAGATTTAATAAAAATACATAATAAATAATTTAAAAAATTTATGGTTAAAGAAAATAAATATTTCATATCCACCGTGTCATATCGTATTAATAAAATAACGACACGATACAGTCCCCGTGCCGATAGCATACCTTAAAATTCTCTTTTTTTAATTTATTAAGTAATTTTCTCAATAAAATTTAAAAAATTTAATAAAAATACATAATAAATAATTTAAAAAATTTATTGCTAAAAAAAATAAATATTTCATATCCACGGTATCATATCGTATTAATAAAATACCGACACGATACAGTCCCCGTGCCGATAGTATAACTTAAAATACTCTTTTCTTTAATTTATTAAGTAATTTTCTCAATAAAATTTAAAAAATTTAATAAAAATACATAATAAATAATTTAAAAAATTTATTACTAAAGAAAATAAATATTTCATATCCACCGTGTCATATCGTATTAATAAAATACCGACACGATACAATCCCCGTGCCGATAGCATAACTTAAAATCCTCTTTTCTTTAATTTATTAAGTAATTTTCTCAATAAGATTTAAAAGATTTAATAAAAATACATAATAAATAATTTAAAAAATTTATTGCTAAAGAAAATAAATATTTCATATCCACCGTGTCATATCGTATTAATAAAATACCGACACGATACAGTTCTCATGCCGATAGCATAACTTAAAATCCTCTTTTCTTTAATTTATTAAGTAATTTTCTCAATAAAATTTAAAAAATTTAATAAAAATATATAATAAATAATTTAAAAAATTTATTGCTAAAGAAAATAAATATTTCATATCCACCGTGTCATATCGTATTAATAAAATACCGACACGTTACAGTCCCCGTGCCGATAGCATAACTTAAAATTCTCTTTTCTTTAATTTATTAAGTAATTTTCTCAATAAAATTTAAAAGATTTAATAAAAATACATAATAAATAATTTAAAAAATTTATTACTAAAGAAAATAAATATTTCATATCCACCGTGTCATATCGTATTAATAAAATATCGACACGATACAGTTTTCGTGCTGATAGCATAACTTAAAATTTTCTTTTCTTTAATTTATTAAGTAATTTTCTCAATAAAATTTAAAAGATTTAATAAAAATACATAATAAATAATTAAAAAAATTTATTGCTAAAGAAAATAAATATTTCATACCATTATGTGTCGGCGCACATGTATTTATTGTGATCGGCACTGCTCGGCACACACCATGTCATATCGTGTCGGTAAATTTTCAGCACCGTGCCACCACACTTAAATCCTTGATTACTACATATACCTTATTTAGTAGGATGTTATAGAAGGTACGACAACTATAAATGATTTGTTTGATTGCATACCGTTGAAAAATGTATTATATCATTTATTAGTCTCGCTGCAGTTGAGTCTCCCCGTATAGTTTCAATTATAACAGTTTGATTTAAAATACATCAAATCAAATATTAAATTTGGATTTATATATAGTTACGGCGATAAAGAAAGTTGGATATTTATTTATGGGTTAAAAATAGAATTAATTTTCTGTCCTGTAATAATAGATTCAGGAGATTAATAATTTGAGTTGGTTGACCCCAATAAGCTGAGTGGGGCTGCGGTCCATAATAGAAGTAACGGTACGAGGCCGAACAATAGACTTAACATTCAGATAGGTTGAGTTCAGCCGAAACTTGTGGGCGTTGTGTCTGTACTCTTTAAGTGAATTGATTGTGTATTTATAATAGCTTGATATTTTGGAATTAATGGTTAGCGCTAACAATCCGACGAGTAGTATCAGAGCCAGTGGCTTCGATTCTGTATAAATGTTAGGAGGGGGATTATTGGCTACTTATTTATGGGTTAAAAATAGGTCCAACTTTCTACCTGTTGGCTATTTATTTATGATTAAAAATAAGTCCAACTTTCTACTCGTGATAATTTATTTATGATTAAAAATAAGTCCAACTTTCTACTCGTGATAATAAGTCCAGTAGACTAATAAGTTAACGTTCATGAGTCCAACTTTCTACTCGTGATAATAAGTCCAGTAGACTAATAAGTTAACGTTCATGTGGGTTGAATCCGGTGGGCGATGTGTATATACGCTTTAAATGAATTGGTTGCATTTATAGAAATTTTCAATGAATTTATTTTGGAGGCTTAATTGAGTTGTTAGATTTTATCAAAAATTGTAGATTTGTTAATAATTGTGTAGAGATAATAAATAAAAATAAATTCCAAGTATAATATAGAAATTGATAAAAAATAATAGAAATAATTTCGTACAATTTCGTATAAATATATCGAATAATAGATATATTCCTATAAAGTTCAAATTTTTATATTTATTTTTTAAAAAAGTTCAGTAACGTTCGCATCTATTCTTCTGGTTTGTTACCGTTAACTCACTATTTATCCTTTTACAAAATATAAATAAAATATCAATTTTGTTAATATAAAATATTTCACTCTAAAAGTCCAAATTGTTAGAATTATATAAAAATGCCTTCCAAAAAAATTTAGGCTAAATTACAGAAAACCTTCCTGTAATATTCCGCTTTTTCACTCTGCCCCTCTGTCTTTTAAAAGCCTATATTTTGCCCCCTCGTAATTACCGAAATATGTATTTATCCCCCGCCGTCACCATTCCGTGAGTAAATCGTCAATTTTTTAAAAAATATTATTAGATATACCTAAAATACCCTTCAAGGATGGTGAAAAATAAGCTAAAACCCATTCTCTCTCCAATATAAGATAAGGGTATTTTCGTCAATTTATCTTTTTCGTTAACGTCGTTGCTCCCTAAAGACAATTCGGTAATTACGAGAAGGCAAAATATAGGCTTTTAACGGTGTGTGTTGAAATGTCTGGGGCATATACGCTTTAGTCAGTGATGTGCTATGTTAGTTGGGTGGTGACTTAATATAGCACTCCTGCATTGTGATTTTTTTCATCTGGTCGCACACTCCATTACCCGTATGAAGAGTAGAATGTATACGAGAGAAAATTGGCAAATGTGGCCAAGTGGGAGATTGTTGCCATGTGGTGTGTCCACATTGGCCGGTTCTATTTTTGACTCAATCTATATGAGATTTGGATTAGGATTTATCATTTTGTGTTAAGGATAAGATCGGGTTTTATCCTTATATGTTAATGATAAGAATAGGATTTATCCTTATGGGATAAAGATAAAGATATGTTTCTTATAGGTTAAGAAACATATCTTAACCCATATCCTAACAATATTCTGTTTATCTCTACGTGAGAAAGAGAATATCCTAAGGAGTCCTAATAATCTATAAATAGAACCCCTTCCCTCATACGTTGAGAGATACGATATACAATATACGATACACAAGAAGAAAAAGAGATTTTCTTCTTCCTCATTCTCTCTCTACGTTCTCTCTGGGTTTCCACCTTCGTTCCCGGGGTTTTGGAGGGTGGACATAGAAGAGGACTCTGGTAGCCCTCTTCGCATCCAATCCGATTTGCACATTCGATCTACAACCAGGAGATTCGTGGAGAGTCAAGAATTATCAAGATAAGGACGATCCAAAGAAGGCTGGTAAAACAAGCTAGCTGATCCAATTCCGGTTCGTGGATACGTTGGCTATCCAGTTTGTAAGTTTCCGCTGCCCTCTAATTCCAACAATTGGTATCGGAGCCAGGTTTGCTTGTTTTCGCCTGAGATCATGCTTGTGTTTGCTTGATTTAAAAAAATTTGTTTCGTTGATCATATTTTTCGTAGATTAGTTCTACAAAATTTTATTTTCGTTTTTCTATGTGAAATCGAATTAAAATATATAAATAAAAGATAAAAAAAGAAAACTAAATTAGTTTTAGTTTTTTAATCTTTTATGTTGATCACGAAACATATATTTTTTTATTTACATATGTTGTAAATATTTTTTTATCTGTTGTAATTATTTTTTTATTTACATATGTTGTAAATATTTTTTCATACATCAAAAATAAAATAAAATAAAATAAAATAAAATTGCAGCATGGTAGGGCGTGCCCGTGAGGCAACGGGCCCGGCCCGGCCTGTAGCCCCGAGCGGGTGCGGGCCCCGTGCACTGGGTGCGCTCGGCCCGGCCCGGCCCGCCTCCTCTGCGTGCGGGCGCCGGCCTATCGCGCTGGGTGCGCGGGGCTGGCCCGGCCTGAGTGGCGTCCTACAATTTTTTTTTAAAGAAAATAAGTTTTTTTTTTTATGCTCCTATGTGGTGCAATTTTTATGTGATTTTTTTTATGCTCCTATGTGGTGCAATTTTTTTTATGCGATTTCTTTTATGCTCCTATGTGGTGCGAAATATTTTTTTTACTTGTGTAGATTTAAATGCTTGTGTAGCTTATTATTAATTGTGTATGTTTTGTGCATATAAGTACTTGTGTTCTTTTCGGTGTTTTTCCACAAAATTTAATTTTAGAAAAGCGGGTTCGGCGTGTGCAGCATTCCTTTAGAATATGGTTCCCTTTGATGTACATCTTTGTAGTGATGTAGTAGGTTTTATTTCTGCAAATGTGATGTAATAATTAAGGTCCTGTAAGAGGAATGTGTTTTGCACACCATCGACGTTTTTCAAATTAAATTTTGGCACAAGTACTTATTTTATTATTTTATCTGTGTGATATGAATTATCTAAGATAAGTTCTTAAATTTTTTAAAAGATGTGTTCTTTTAATGGATGAGTTCCGATTTTTTGAATAAGTTTCAAAATTAAATAAGAAAAAAAAATTAATAAGATTGAAATTTCTTGAACCGACACCGGGTGATGATTATGAGCCTAGCGAAATTTTCGATCCCGCTGTGAAGGAGATATTTTTTCAATCTTGTTAATTTTTTGAAATATGTGCCTAATGTCCAAACCTGTTTTTTTGAATGTAGTGAAATGGCTTCCAGAAATGTTATAGCTGACCTCACGATGGGTGATAAGCTAAACGGAAAGAATTATGACATATGACACAGAAAAATACAATACCTCCTTAATGAACAAGGAGTTCTTGAAACTCTCTCTGTCAAAAAGACCGTGCCTCTAGATAACTCTACTGCAAAACACAAGCCTGAGCAGGATGTCTATGACAAATGGTTCAAGGAGGATCGTACTGCTCGGTATACTATGTTGTGTGCCATGCAGGATGACCTCATTGGACAGTTTGATACATTTGAGACTGCCAAAGACATGTGGGAAAATCTGAAGATTGCTTTTGGGCAAACTTCCGTTACGAGGCTGCGTGCCCTAAATCTAAAGTTTCAGCAGTACATTAAGGACCCGAAGCTCTCAATGGTTGAGCACCTTCGTGTGATGAGCACCATGATTCGGGACCTTAAGGCTGCTGGAATTGAGCTCACCGATGAGCAACAGGTTCTCGCGGTGATTCGTTCACTGCCGGACCCTGAATGGTCCCAGATGAAGCTCCTGATGACGCACAGTGAGGGTATTAAAACGTTTAATGACATATCACGTCATCTCGAGCTTGAGGCAGAACGCTTGGATGCGAACCGTTCTATCGCTCTTGTTGCACGCTCTGAGGAGCGCGGTGGGATTGCACCCAAGCGCAAAAAGCGTTACAACAAAGGAGCGCAGAAAAATAAAAATCAAATTCCTCATGATGGAATTGGAAAGCGCGGCAGAGGCAAGCGCGCTGGCAGTAGAGATGTTGCAAAGCTAAAATGCTATAACTGCAAGAAGAAGGGTCATTTCGCTCGGGATTGTTCTGAGCCGAAAAAGGTAACCCTACCACTCTCACACTGTTTTGTTTGCTCTTATGCTTTAGTAGCTAATTCTCTTCCCGATTGGATCGTGGATACAGGAGCAAACAAGCACGTAGTGCGTGATCGAGCGGGATTTGTAGATTACCATCGAGTACCGACTGGCACACAATTTGTCACCCTTGGGAATGGCTCAATGGAAGAAGTTATTGGAGTTGGTTCGTACCGACTCAAGTTGCGTGGTGGCCGCACCTTACTTCTTCAAGATGTGCTATATGCACCCGGTATAAGATGTAATCTATGTTCAGTTTTAGCTTTGCTACATTTAGGCTATTCTTTTCATTTTGACAGAGACCGCCTTGACATTTCCTTTCATGGTACTTTATTTGGTTATGGTACATTAATAAATGGTTTCTTTAAGTTAGATTTGGAGGATGATTCGTTTGTTTTTGCTTCTTCTTCTTCTAATCTCTGTGATGAATCCGTTAAATGGCATGCCAGACTAGGCCATATAGGTCAAGAAAGAATGAACAGACTGGCTCGAGTAGGCCTTTTGGGGTCTCTCGCCAAAGTTGACCTATCTGTGTGCGAGCCTTGTCTAGCTGGGAAGGCATGTAGAAAGCCTTTTGGTAAGGCTACTGGTGCCTCTTATCCTTTGGAACTGATCCACTCAGACATTTGTGGGCCAATGAATGTGAGGGCCCGGCATGGTGCGTGCTATTTTCTCACATTCATTGATGATTATTCCCGTTATGGCTATGTGTATTTGATTTCTCACCGTTCTGAAGCTTTAGATTGCTTCAAGCGCTTCGTAGCGGAGGCTGAGAATCAAATAGAAAGAAGTGTAAAAGTGTTTCGCACTGATCGAGGACGTGAGTACTTGTCTGATCAGTTCAAGACTTACTATGAGCAAAAGGGCATTATGAGACAGCTCACTATTCCAGGTACTCCGCAACAAAATGGTGTTGCAGAGCGAAGGAATCGTACTCTACTGGACATGGTTAGGTCTATGATGGCGCATGCTCATCTTCCTATAAGTTTTTGGGGAGATGCTCTTTTGACTGCTGCCTATATTCTTAATCGAGTCCTTAGTAAATCAGTGCCATCTACTCCATATGAGTTGTGGAGTGGTAGAAAGCCAAGTTTACACTACTTATGCCCTTGGGGTTCAGCTGGATATGTTCATAACCCCTCACATAGATTCGGGAAACTCGGCCCTAAAGCAAGCAAGCATGTGTTCATCAGATACCCTAAAAATTTGAAGGGCTATGTGATGTATGGTGAACACCCAGATAGTGGGATGACCGAGATTGAGTCTCGTAATGTGGAATTCCTAGAGAAGGAATTTCCAAGCATTGGTGAAATGCGAAATGACGTCGGATTGTATGAGTTACAAGACGATGCTATCCCATCTTCTGGTGAGGGTGATCGATCACTTCCCGAAGTCGCTGAAGGAAGTGGTAGCGATCCTCCGGCTAGTGGGAGTGCTTCTATGAGTGGGAGCATACCCTTGGAAGCCGAGATATTAGGCCCCCAACTGCGTAGAAGTGAACGTGGAAACATTCCCCGTCGACGTTTTGAGATCGAAGGGAATATTTTCATGTGCACTCCGCTCGATGATGATGAGCCTGCATCTTATGTAGAAGCGCTACAATCACCAGCTTGTAATGAGTGGATGACTGCTATGAGAGATGAGATGGATTCCATGAGCAAGAACCAAGTATGGGAGTTGGTTGACCTTCCACTTGAGCGCAAGTCTATTGGAAATAAATGGGTTTTAAAAATTAAGCGCAAGGTGGATGGATCAATCGATAAATATAAGGCTCGGCTCGTGGCTAAGGGCTACAATCAAAGGCAGGGGGTAGATTACAACGAGACATTTGCTCCCGTTGTGAGATTTGCCTCCATACGTGTGATTTTAGCCTTAGTGGCTCATCTAGATTTGGAATTGTTCCAAATGGATGTCAAGACAGCTTTCCTCAATGGAGGATTAGCGGAGGAGATCTACATGGATCAACCTGAGGGTTTTGTACTCGAAGGTCAAGAAGACAAAGTATGTCGTCTTAAAAGGTCCATTTATGGTCTCAAACAGTCATCGAGACAGTGGTATTTCAGGTTTCATGAAGCCATCATCTCTATCGGTATGTCCATGATAAAGGAAGACCACTGTGTATATGTCAAGAAGTCAGAGAAGGGAATTTTGTTTCTCTCTCTATACGTCGACGACATACTATTGGCTGGGAATGACATCGAGTTGATCAATACCACTAAGGAGTGGTTATCTTTCAATTTTGAGATGAAAGATATGGGTGAGGCAAGCTATGTGCTCGGTGTGAAGGTCATCAGAGATCGCTCTAGGAGACTTCTTGCTCTGTCTCAAGAATCCTATATTAAAAGGGTTCTGGAGCGGTTTAGGATGCATCATAGTAAACCCGTTGATACTCCAGTGGAAAAGAATCACACTTTGAGTCTTGATGAGTGCCCTAAAACGGATAAAGAAAAAGGGCAAATGAGTAGGGTTCCTTATGCGAGTGCGATTGGCAGCTTGATGTACGCTATGATGTGTACTCTACCTGACATATGCTTCGCTGTTAGCTTGGTAAGTCGTTACCAGAGCAACCCAGGACCTGCTCATTGGCAAGCGGTCAAGAGGATCCTTCGATACTTAAAGGGAACCAGTGATCTCGTTCTATGCTTTCAAGCTGGGGACTTGAGATTGAAAGGATATAGTGATGCTGATTGGGGCGGTGATAGAGATGAGCGCATGTCCACTTCAGGCTATGTGTTTATGCTTGGAGGTGGGGCAATTTCCTGGTGCAGTAAAAAGCAGAGTTGCATTGCCTTGTCTACCATGGAGGCGGAGTATGTTGCTTGTTCAGCAGCCGTTCAGGAGGCTGTTTGGCTGAGGAGATTTCTCCAGCACCTCGACATTGTGACTCGAGCTGATGAGCCTGTTGAGATGGTCTCTGACAGCATGGCTGCTTTGGAGTATGTGAAGGACCCCAAGTATCATGGCAGGACCAAGCACATTGACATCCGTTTTCACTACATTCGAGAGATGATTAGGCTAGGCGAGGTCACTCTTAGACATATCTCCACCACTAGGATGGTGGCTGATCCGTTGACCAAGCCGATAGCTAGGGATATGTTCCTGACCCACGTTAGGAGTTTGGGTCTTCGCAGGTTATGATGTATGGACATTATTGAGACTTTTGTATCTTACGCTTTTCTTAAGGAAAATATGTTTTTCTTTTATGTATGATTGCGTAATTGATACTAGTAGGCACATATTACCATTAGTCACCAGGCTCAGGTCAGCCCACTCACACGGGTGATCGCCCTGGCACCTAAGTGGTGAGCAGGATGAGACTAAATAATTATATTAAACTTTAGTAGTTGTAATATGATTGCTTTGTTCATATACGTTATGAATAAAGTGTTGATACGATTTGAAAGTCGCCTTAATTAGTTTAAGATGAGACTCTTGGGAGTTGGATATGAGAATTCTTTTGTGAAATTCTATATCGAGCCTGTATAGCAGCTGAACCTAAATACTTGGGTTAGAGAGATGACCTGAGTTGTATAGTGGTTAGATGCCTTAGTGGTGCCTAGACCAAGGTTCGCATGGCGTTCCAGAGCGTGACACGACCCATTGGATGGGTGCTCCGCCATGGCATACATATCATACTGTATGTGATTGTCGACCAGTTAGTAGAGTGACATATATTCTTCCCTCTATGTCACTGTGTGAGCACTAACCCCTTTTTATGCCCTCGACTTAGAACTACATTATGAAGTAGAGGTCCAAAGTAACTAACTTAGCGTGTATCTCAGGATCATGAGAAAATACGATCTCGCGGAGCATGTCTAGTAAAGTGCTTGGACCGATACAGATTAATGTGAGGGGCTGAGGAAGATGTTTCGATAGCACACCATGAAAGTCTTGTGACTCATTGCCCGGGCGGTTATCTCGGTTGTGTTACTTGAGATAATCATGAGTACAAGAGATGTTGTAGGGTCAAGCCCTGTGATTACAGGAGGGGGATTTGTGATACTTGATCCGGTGTGTGTTGAAATGTCTGGGGCAAATACGCTTTAGTCAGTGATGTGCTATGTTAGTTGGGTGGTGACTTAATATAGCACTCCTGCATTGTGGTTTTTTTCATCTGGTCGCACGCTCCATTACCCGTATGAAGAGTAGAATATATACGAGAGAAAATTGGCAAATGTGGCCAAGTGGGAGATTGTTGCCATGTGGTGTGTCCACATTGGCCGGTTCTATTTTTGACTCAATCCATATGAGATTTGGATTAGGATTTATCATTTTGTGTTAAGGATAAGATCGGATTTTATCCTTATATGTTAATGATAAGAATAGGATTTATCCTTATGGGATAAAGATAAAGATATGTTTCTTATAGGTTAAGAAACATATCTTAACCCATATCCTAACCATATTCTGTTTATCTCTACGTGAGAAAGAGAATATCCTAAGGAGTCCTAATAATCTATAAATAGAACCCCTTCCCTCAGATACGATATACAATATACGATACACAAGAAGAAAAAGAGATTTTCTTCTTCCTCATTCTCTCTCTACGTTCTCTCTGGGTTTCCACCTTCGTTCCTGGGGTTTTGGGGGTTTTGGAGTGTGGACATAGAAGAGGACTCTGGTAGCCCTCTTCGCATCCAATCCGATTTGCGCATTCGATCTACAACCAGGAGATTCGTGGAGAGTCAAGAATTATCAAGATAAGGACGATCCATAAGGACGATCCAAAGAAGGCTGGTAAAACAAGCTAGCTGATCCAATTCCGGTTCCTGGATACGTTGGCTATCCAGTTTGTAAGTTTTCGCTGCCCTCTAATTTCAACAAAAGGACAGGAAATAAAGTAAAAAAGTGAAATATTACAGAAAATTTTTCTGTAATTTAGCCAAAAATTTATAACCATCATCTTCTTTCTTTATAAAAAAAAAATCAATCCAACATTATTGACATATTCTCTCACTCATATCTTTCTTTATCTATCTAATAATTTACTTTTTCACACATTTTCCTCCTAATTATTTATTCGGAAAGAAAGAAAAAAAGTAGTTTTGATCGTGGGAGAGCTTCGAACGTTAGAGTTGTTGAATGAAATTATAATATCAGAAATGATAGAAAAATTAATTTACCTTATATAATTAAGTATTTTACTAATGATTAATTATGTTTTTTTAATAAAATATCAACTGAAGGAGTATATTTGAAATTATTAATACTTTTGAAAAAATAAATATAAAATTTTAAATTTTGTAGAAATATATCTGTTATTCGATATATTCAGATGTCTCTATCAAATTATTCCAAAATAATAATAATTTAATAGTGTCTTTTAAAAGAAATACAATGTAGTAGATAAAAAAATAATACTAAAGTTCAATGCAATAGAATATAAATAATAATATAATAATAAAAGTTTATACTGCATTAAATATATGGTTTATGTACCCCTCGGGAGCCATATCTATATGGCCCGTTTGGTAACGAAATAAAACAGAACTAGCTACTTCACGGATAAGTATAAAATACGAAACTAGTGTAAAAAGGCGTTTGGGATGGTTCCAGAGATAAAAGATTTTGTGTTTGGTATGAGAATAAAGAATAAGAGGAATAAAGAGTTTTAATTAAGATAAATTACCTTTTTATCCTCAAACTTTATTATGTAATAATAAGGTGAGAGATGGTGCCTCGGTAGATGTGGAAGGATATTTAAGGAAAAAGTAAGAGGATGATTGGGAAGAGTGAGAACAGTAATTCTCATTTATTCTAGTTGTACCGGAACAAGTTATACCGATTGATTCCTAACGCGTTTGGAAGAATAAAAAGGATATCCCTCTTATTCCTGGTTCTATACCGAATCCAAACGGGCCAATAGAATCTGGATGTGAGTGAGTGGTTGTGATGTAGGGTCATCTGAAAAAATATATATATATAATAAAATAAAAAAAATTAGGCTTTAATTGATATGGTTGCCTTTTTTTATTTAAATAAAAATTTAATATAAAAATGTGTAGGAAATTGGAATAAATGAAAAATTACTTGTATTTCTTCCATTCCATTTTCATGTTTGGCAACCAAAAAAATAAAAATAAATTGAGAATAATATTTTTTTTGCTTTTTTATTTATTTTTTTTTATTTTTTCAATTGTTCTCCGTCGCAGAACACGAATTGCAAACAAACTAACTATAACAATAAAATACAAATATATCTTACAATAAAAGTGATTGAATTATTGTTAAATTTGAAGCAAAACTTTAGTATTATCGTGTAAAATGTTACTTTGATTTTATATCTTAATTTCTATTTAAATTTCACATTATAAAGTAAATTAATTAGAAGGAAATGAAATTGATCTTTCTCTTTATCAGAGCTATCAAATTTCATAATTTATTAACAATTTATTTAATTCATATGAAACTATTGTTATTTAAATTAATGGTAAAAATGAAAAATTGAAATTGAAATTTTTTCTCTCAAAATAAAACAAAAAATAATTAATGTCTTTACATAGAGTATTGGTGAACCATATATATGTATTTATAAATGGATATTTGGATTTTTTTTTTTTTTGCCTTTTAGAATATCAAACAATAACAAAAATACCCTTCAAATATTATGAATTTATTGTAAAAGTAAAAGTATTGTATGATGATTTTTATTTATCACCTTTGGAGGACAAAATTAGAATTTTAATCTTTAATGCAAATTAGTATCTTTACCATTTTGAAACAACTATATGATCTTTCACAATTTTAATTTTATTATCCAATTTTTTTTTTTTTTTTTTTTTTTTTTTTTTTTTTTTTTTTTTTTTTTTTTTTTTTTTTTTTTTTAAGTTAGCTGGTGGTAATTTGATTTAAATTACAAAACTTATCTTAACTGTTAGTTGTTTAACCAAGAGAGTCAAGGCCCATTGAGTGTAGATTCTGAAAAATTAATTTTAAAATAAATTTAATTTTAAATTTTAAATTTTAAATTTGCATAAAAATTTAAAATTTGATATTTTAATTTTAAATATAAATTGGAATTTTGAAAATCTAAATTTTTAAATATAAATTTAAATTTCTAATTTCAAATTTTAAAACTAAAATAAAATTAAAGTTTAAAATTTAAAATTTTAAAATTCTTAATTAAATTTTAAAATTTTAAATTTTTGAAATTTAAAATTTTAAAATTAAAGCTTATAATTTTAAATTTCAAACTTAAAAATTTTAAAAATTTAAATTTTAAATTTTAAATTTTTAATATTTTAAAACTTACAAATTTTAAATTTTAAATTTTAAAATTTTAGATTTGAAATTTAATATCTAAATTTTAAATTTTGAATTTTTTATATTTAAAATTTAAAAATTCAAATTTAAATTTGAAATTAGATTTAATATTAAAATTTAAATATAAAATCAAATTAAAATTTTAAAATTTAAATTCAAAATCAGAATCAGATTTCAAGAAGCATGTTTTAACTGTTTCTGATATTGAGACTTGAAAATCAGAAAAGTAAGTATAAATATCAGAATCAAATTTTCAAAATAAAATTGTCAAATACTTTATTGAGCCAAAAATCTCTTTTGAGGTGAAAATGATTTTACGAAGCCTAGGCCAAGCACTCACTCATTTCCATTTTGAAATATCTATTCAATCTTTCCAACAATTGATTTTAATATCTAATTTTTTAATTTGTTTAATTTGTTTAATTTGAGTTTTGACAACGACACTTTAATTTTAGAATTTAAATTAATTAGTATTTTAATAAATTTATAGTTGCAAGAATTATGTAAAGTATATTTACTAAATTTATAAAAATAAATAACTTATTTAAAATTTAAAATTAAGGTGTTCGTTGACAGAGTTAAACCAAACAAATTAAAAAGAATGAATAGTAAAATTAAAGTATTAAAAAATTAGACAACTGTTTCAAAATGGTCTATAATTTAAATATATTGTATATTTTTTGTCACTCTAAAATAATAAAATACCAATCTTGAATATTTAAAAATATATATATATATTTTTTTGGCTTGTGGAACAAGCATGTTCATCTTTTTGGATCTGCACCAAACCACGTGTGATATTGTCAAAGTTGTCTCCATAGTTTATTTAATAACTTTATTCAATTTATATTATTTTGATATAATAATAAAGTAGCTTAAATATTTTTTTTTTAAAAAAAAATTAGATATTTTTTTTCCTACCAAAAAAATTCAAATCTTCATATTCCAATAGTCTCTTTTTCTTTCTTTTCTTATTTTCCTCTCTCTCTCTCTCTCTCTCTCTCTCTCTCTCTATATATATATATATATATATATATATATATATATATATATATATATATATATATATATATATATATATATATATAATTAGGCTAGAATACTATCGATAGCACAAAGTCATTGGTGCTATCAAGTTTTTAGCCTTTGGATTAAAAAATATGTGGTTAAGATGATAATGGTCCCCTGGGGTTTACTAGGTGGTTGGTTGAATAGTAAAAATCTTAGGGGATCACTATAATCCCAACCACATATCTTTTCATCCAACGGCAGAAAACTTGATAGCACCAATTGCTTGGTGCTATCGATAGTATTCTAGCCGCACTATATATATATATATATATATATATATATATATATATATATATATATATATATATATATGAAAGAATTAATTTAGATTGATTAAATTAAATTTTTAATTTTTTAATTTTTTTTCAACTTTTCACCAATAGTAGATTGGTAAATCTGACGATCTAACTTACTGTTCGCAAATCGGCTTGTGTTCGGCTTTTTAATAAATATATTGAATATGAGTTAAATTTTTCAGCCCGTTATTTTAACAAACAAGCTCATGTTCGACATCGTTAATAAATAAAAGAACATGAGCAGGCACCAGCTTACTCATATTCGGCTTATTGATAGCCCTATCCTACTCTATATTAGTAAAAATCTTGAGTCCGGCTGCTATGCTATCAATAACACCAAGCACTTGATGCTGTTAAATTTTTCGTCGTTAGATCTATGTATTTGACTATTTTCATTCGTTAGATTATATTATTCTAACAACCACCTACTAAACCCTAGAGAACCATTATTTATTCTAATCATATATCTCTTCATCCAAGAGTCGAAAATCTAATAACACAAATTACTTTGTGCTATTAATATTATAATAGCCTAGTTTAAAATCTTATTTATATATAGAGTCCGACTACTATGCTATCGATAGCACCAAACACTTTGTGCTACCAAGTTTTCCGCCGTTAGATCTATCATTTTAATTATTTCCATCCGTTAGATCATGCTATTCCACCAACCACCCACTAAACTCTAGAGAATCACTATTATCCTAACCGCATATCTTTTAATTCAATAGCTAAAAACTTAATAACACAAATGGTTATATATATATAGAATTATGCTAGAATACTATCGATAGAACCAAGTCATTGGTGCTATCAAGTTTTTAGCCTTTGGATTACAAAATGTGTGGTTAAGATGATAGTGGTCCCTTAGGGTTTATTAGGTGGTTGGTTGAATAGTAAAAATCTTAGGGGACCACTATAATCCCAACCGCATATCTTTTCATCCAACGGCAGAAAACTTGATAGCACCAATTGCTTGGTGCTATCGATAGTATTCTAGCCTATATGAATTAGACTAGAATACTATCGATAGCACCAAGTCATTGGTGCTATCAAGTTTTTAGCCTTTGGATTAAAAAATGTGTGGTTAAGATGATAGTGGTCCCTTAGGGGACCACTATAATCCCTAATCCCAACCGCATATATATGAATCCTCAATATATATCTTTAAGCTGGCATGACATTCATTTCTTATTTTGAGGGAATGGGTCCAACTTTAACAGCCGCATTTTTTTTTTTGGTGGCCTTTCACCTTCCTTGCATGTTCTCTATTTTTTTGTATCCTTTCGCTTATCGTTTCAATTAATACATTCACCTACTTTCAATTATAATCACTAAAAATTCTCTTAATTCTAACCCAAACCCCTTTTTTCTTGGGACTGTCAAGAAGGTCCAAATCTAACACCTTTTGTGGGAGATGCAGAAACTTGCAACCGCTACCATCAATTCCTTCAAAACTTCTAATGGATGTCAGGGGTCCTGAACAATTCACAAAGTTGTAGTGCGCTTAGTGGGTATTTTTAATGTAGGCTTAGTGGGAGAGTTCATATAGTCTATAAATAGTGGGGTTAGCTAAGGCCAAAAGATTGGGTCCACCTATCTTTAATTATAATCACAACAAATTCTTTAAACTCTAATCTAATGTCAATCTCTCTTCCTCACATTTTCTATACATCGTCGCATCCGCCGTCACCGGAGAGCCGTCGTTGCTGTCGCCATCGCTAGAGAAGGAGTCGTCAATCCCGTCCACACTGCCATCAATAAGGAACCTTTGGCAGGTGTGGCGAGTGCGGCGCACGAGGGCGTGGCGGTAGGGATTAGATCGCATGCTAATAGGGAAAGAGGCGCAAAGGAGTCGAAGTAGGGGGTTAAATCGCATGCCAAAAGAGAATGCTGTGCAAAGGAGTTGGAGTGGAGATAGTAGTGATGGAGGACGACGATCTTGGAGGCAGCGACGGTGATAGCGGTGCAGTCGATCATGGCGATGGTGAGGGTGAGGAGAAAGCTTAGAAGTTTTTAGATATAAGTACCGTGCACATGCTACGGAGTTCTTTTCTACTGTTGCTATAGAGTCCTTTAAATTTTACTTTTTTACTTTCAAAATTTGTAGTTATTTTCTTCTATTTTTTATATTTTTATTTATTTATTTAATCTACAAATTTTTATTATGATTTCTACCCGCTGCATCACGCGGGTTTCTACATTAGTGTGTGTGTGTGTGTGTCTATATATATATATATATATATATATATATATATATATATATATATATATATATAGAGAGAGAGAGAGAGAGAGAGAGAGAGCTAGGCTCCTATATGCTTTCGAAAGTACGGAGGTCTTCATGCTTGTAAGTTGTTTCCGATGATGGAATATTCGATTCGACGACCGGCTCCGTAGACATGATTTAAAATGTTGGAACTATCTAGAAACCAAATTTTATAATTTTTCGGCTTTATTTGCGTAGTGAACGAGTAGTCTCAAAATGAACGAGTGAAAATAAAAATCTCATAAAAAATAATGATAAAAGACTCAAATTTCAAATCGAAAGTATTAATCTTACTTTTGATGTTAAGTAAAATATTCTATTAAAGTTTCACCTAATTTAGTTTGTTCTACACCGTTGAACTTACAAACGTGACACATCGATTCGTTAAAATAATCATTTTTGAAACTCTTTGATCGCTTGGTAAAGATGTCGAAAAATTATAAAATTTAATTTTTAAATAGTTCTAATTGCGTAGATCATGTCTAACGGAACCGATCATTGAATCGAATGTTCCATCATCGAAAATAACTTACAAGCACGACGGCTTCCGTACTTTCGAAAGCACAAGAGACTTACTATATATATATTTATAAAGAAAGAAAGAGATGCTATGGTTATTGTATAAGTATCAATCACTTGGTACTTGTAATCACTTGGTACTTGTAAGTTTTTCACCGTTAAATCTATCCCTTTAATTAATTCCACTCTAGATCATGATATTCCACCAACTATCTACTAAACATTAGGACCTACTATCATTCTTGTAGGATCGTTGGCGCTAACCATTAATTCCAAAAGCTCAAGCTGTTAGAAATACGCAACCAATTCACTTAAAGTGTACAGATACAGCGCTCACGGATCTCGACCGAACTCAACCCACCTGGACGTTGGGTCTATTGTTGGGCCTCTTGCCGTTAGGTCTATTGTGGACCGCAGCCCCACTCAACTTATTGGGCTCACCCAACTCAACTTATTAGTCTTGGCCTATTGTCACGAGGCAGAAAGTTGGACCTATTTAACCCATAAATAAATAGGCAACAATCCCCCTCCCAACACCTGCACCGTGTGGGAATCGAACCCGTGCCACTGACTCTGATACCACTTGTAGGATCGTTGGCGCTAACCATTAATTCCAAAAACTCAAGCTATTAGAAATACGCAACCAATTCACTTAAAGTGTACAGATACAGCGCCCACGGATCTCGACCGAACTCAACCCACCTGGACGTTGGGTCTATTGTTGGGCCTCTTGCCGTTAGGTCTATTGTGGACCGCAGCCCCACTCAACTTATTGGGCTCACCCAACTCAACTTATTAGTCTTCTGGGCCTATT
This sequence comes from Tillandsia leiboldiana, assembly GCA_029204045.2. Taxonomy (NCBI): domain Eukaryota; kingdom Viridiplantae; phylum Streptophyta; class Magnoliopsida; order Poales; family Bromeliaceae; genus Tillandsia; species Tillandsia leiboldiana. The sequence continues at coordinate 53,545,124 of CM055063.1, read as the reverse complement.
GTCACGAGGCAGGAAGTTAGACCTATTTAACCCATAAATAAATAGGCAACAATTCTAACTGCTCATTATTTTATAAAAAGGTCGAAAACTTACAACCATCAATGACTTGATACTTTTAAAAATATAGAAACTCAATTTTATATATATATATATATATAGAAAGAGAGATGAACTGGAATTCTATCGGTAACAAACGGGCTCCGTATGTAATACTCGAAAGATTTTGGATTTTGATAAGTTCGAATGTGGATTCAAAATTAAAATACAGTTTATGAGAATATTATAAGTCAAAAAGTATAAATTGCACAGTTTTCGAGAAAACTGTGCCCTAACTTGTAGATCTGGGTCTGATCTCAAAAAATTAAAATCACCAGTGCGACCGTCTCGTCTAATTGGTTAAAGATGATATAAACCGATTTTTGATCTGACGGTCGGATCGTCTCGAAATCAGTAAAGAGTGTAGTGGGGCCCACGACTTAAGTGAATAGTAACTATGAATAGTAGCCCCTGATTTAATTCTCTCGCCGGCCAACGTCGGCCAATCATCTGTCTAGAGTCTGAATCTGATGATTCAGATAGTCGATTGAAACGGTTTCATCGATCTGAGCGCAGTGGCGTAGTCGAAATTTGTGCTTGACGAGCTTAGGTTATCGAAAAGCGTGCAGAATTGTGAATTTCACAGATAAAGATGGATTGAGATTAATATATCAGGGCACAAACTCAAGAAACCAAATACGCTACCTGAAAGGTTTCGTCGTGGCGGTGTTCGTTTTTCTGTTTGATGGCCTGGTCGTTAGAGATGTCAACGGGTCGGATTCGGGGCGGATTTTTAAAAACCCGAACCCGAACCCGATTCCGACGGATTTTAAAAATCCAAATCCGAACCCAACCAAAAATCCAAAATCCGAACCCGAACCCAAACCCGGAAATCCAAACCCGAAATAATTTTTTTTCATTTTTTTTATAATATTTCAAAATATATTATATTAAATTTAAATTTTTAAAATATAAATTTAAATATAATATCAAATACTTTTATACACATATATTATATAACGTAAAATTAATTCGGGTTCGGGTCGGGTATAATCAAAATCCATATCCAAATCCAAATCCGTCGGGTTTTCATTTTTTATATCCATATCCGTTTAACATCGGGTAAATCCATCCCGTTCGGATTCGGATTCGGATAAAATTTCGGGTATCCGTACCCATTGACATCCCTACTAGTCGTCTCGAAAAGTGTGAAATATAGCGAAAAAATACGTAAATTCAAAAATGTCCTTATATTTTATGCACGGTTTTCGATGCCACTTCATGGAGAGTGGTTTCTCTGCAATTGTGTGCTATAGTAAGGGGCTGAGTTGGAATGATGAAGAAATTGAGGACCTTGGTGCAAGAATGCAACCAACTCATCTTAACAAACCGTGCGGGAGGGGAGGGGGGGGGGGGGAGAAGATATTTGCAACCTCCCCACGTACTCCACCACCTCTGGCACGAGGCTAGGAACTCCCCGAAGCCGCCATCTCTCGTTTGAAGTCGCAGGGAGAAGAAGAAAAAAGAGTTCTTCTTTTTGCATTCGAGTGGGTTGAGGGAGGAGGTGTCTGAGTGTTGGGATTCCTCTAGATCAATTCGTGGATCTCCAGCAACCTCCCCACGTACTCCACCACCTCTGGCAGAGGGGGGGGGGGGGGGGGGAGAAGATATTTGCAACCTCCCCACGTACTCCACCACCTCTGGCACGAGGCTAGGAACTCCCCGAAGCCGCCATCTCTCGTTTGAAGTCGCAGGGAGAAGAAGAAAAAAGAGTTCTTCTTTTTGCATTCGAGTGGGTTGAGGGAGGAGGTGTCTGAGTGTTGGGATTCCTCTAGATCAATTCGTGGATCTCCAGCAACCTCAAAGGAGTCCTTCTGTGGAGCGCCGCCGCCTACACTGGCCGCGGGTGACGGGAGAGCATCATCTTTTTTCTTCTTCCTCCTCGAATTCGGTGAGGTAAGCCTCCTCTTTCGATTGATTTCCTTGCAACTTGGGCTGCATTGTCCTTCTTCTGACACCTAGAGGACCTCCTCTATGAAGCCCCGAGGCCCGAGGAGCCGCTGGTTGCCGGTGGGAGCAACTTGCTGCCGGAACCTTAGTTTTGGATGTAATCCGATCGAGCTCCACACCCGATCTCTTGGGCTCGAATAAAAGTTGAGGAGAAGATTCTGTAGGACGCCAAAAAGGCCCCCACGAAGTTTGAGAGGTTTTGGTGCAGTAGTTGCGCAGGAAACCGAAACCCTAGTTTCGGGCTCTGTGTGTTGGGCCGAACATCGCCGCTCACCGCCGCCGTCGCTCCTCGGCGCCGACCAATCGTTCAGCAAGCTTGTCTACATCAACAGCAACGTCCCTATGCTCTTGCATGGACCTGTGGGGTCCTCGGTGAAAATCCGCCATTAGAGCCCAAGCTCGGCCGAGCTTCACCAACCGCCGCCACCGTTGCTCCTCCGACGCCGGCCCACCTTTGGTAAGTCCCCTCTTGGCCCAAGCATCCTTCCTGAACCTTTGCATGCGACCGGGAGTGGTTGGATAAGGATCCACTATTAATGACCCATTAAGTTCCTTCTTCTTCTTCCTCGGCTGACCAGGGGGCTTTGAGCTTGCTTGGCTGGTGATCATTCCACCTCTGGGAGTCGGCCGAAGATCGTGCTCACCTTGGTTTGAAGCTTGACCGACAGGAGTGAGGGTTCAGCCATTGTGTGCTCTATCAAGAAAGGATTGGGGTCACCTTGCTCCAGCAAGCTTTCCAGCAGGCTTGCCATCTTCCAGAGGTAAGCCCCTGTATGTTTTTGACGTTTTCTTAATGTTGCTCATTTCAGTTTTGGCCCAGAACTGTTGGTTTTGGAAAGTTTTTAAACCAAGCTCTAAATAAGCTAGGTCAAGTTCTTGTAGCTAGCAACCTGAGGGCTTTGCTGAAGTCCAGAGATGAGCCTCTGAGGATTTGGAGGTCTCTGAGCTTGATGCTCACGTTTAAATTAGAGACGATCCATTGTTTATGCAAGTGTAGCCAACTTGTGCTCTCAATGCACATTGGTCATGGGTTAACTTGTGTTTTTATTGCCCAACTTGATTCCAAACCATGAGCACGAGCTCTAGCACACCAAAACCTAGTTGCTGGTAAATTGGATTGGTTTAATAGTCCTTGGGTTAATGGAAAAAGCTTAATTAGTGAGTTTCTACATGTATATTATGCAATTTTGAAAAGTCTAGGGGGCTTATTGCAATTGTAACATGGTGGAAAGTTGTAAACAGTAAAAGTATGTTATATGGATCTTTCGTTTGGGTTCCGAGGGCTTTCGTTGAGCGGGATTTGCTTAACGACTCGTAAATCGGCGAAATTGTCGATTTAACGATGGATTCGCGCTAAATGCGTATTTCGAGGATATTGGGTGATGATTGTTGGTTGCCAGTTATTCCTGACTCTCCCGACGCTGTTTCGGAGAGCTCGGTGATTTGGTTTCGCATCGGTGGGTTCCGAAGCCGAAATTGGTCTCCGGGAACGATTTTAGTGATTTTGGCATCGCCGGTGCACGAGATTATCCAAAGTCTAGTGTTATGGCCCAAATGTCTTAAGTTAGACATTCTTGGGCAGCAGATGAAGTTTCGTGAGATTTGGAGGTCTTTTGGCATAGATTGGACCTTAGTCGGTCGATCGGTAGATTACCGGAATTGCCGGCGAATCCCGAGGATTCAACGAAGTTCCTTGTTTAAACTTTCTGCACACAGTGAGTCAGTGGGTTGGGTATGAGTGAGTCTTTTTCTAACCTGTGATTATGATTCAGGTCCCAGCAGTCAGCCGCCAGCTCGTGAGCCATCCAGCGGTCACCGCGACCGTCTACCTTGAGGTGGGTTTATCTTCGGTCTGGGCTTTATCATTTCAGCCCTACGGGTACTGTAGTAGGACGGACCCCTGTCTTGTTGGTAGCTTTGATCCCACATATGAGTTTTTCATTATGCTTATTATTTCCAACGTTGATTGATATATCTGGACATATGTCATACCTGATTGGTCACCAATTCTGTTTATTCAGCATTCATGTTCTATACTACATGTTAGAATAGGAGTTCAGTTCAGTTATACAGCTTCTGTTATATAGTTTTAGTTATACAGTATCAGTGAGATTACAGCTTTCGGCATCCCGACACGGATTGTCCGGCTTTATGCCGATTGTTCAGTCTTTGGACTGCGAGCTTGAGCATCAGCATTATGAACGCCACTGAGACAACTTTCAGTCACGTACACCGTAGACTAGCTATCCGCAACGGTGTACTTTACCGGTAAAGCGGTCACATCGACCCGTGAGCCCATGGTCACACAGGTGTGCATAGGTTATGACAGCGCACTTAGCCTGAGGTTCTGTGAGAACAATAGTGGCATTTGGCTGAGGTTTTGTGAGACCGATAGTAGTATTTAGCCTGAGGTTCTGTAAGACCGATAGTGGCATCTGATTGGATACTTTTGTTTCTGAGATTGATACATGATTTGCATTGTTACTTCAGCATTTATTAACATGAATGGCACATGATTATTGGTACTCTTTGTTTACAGTTTTGATATTTATGATTATCATACTTGCTATGTTCTATAGCATGATCAACATTAGTGTTCATTGGGATTGACCAAGATTATCTGTTTGCCAGTTATTGCATGATCAGCCTCATTGTTCAGCTTACTTCATGAGTACATACTTTCTTTTCAGCATGATTATTATCTATCATTTAGATTATACCTCGTTTTGTTATCCGCTTATTATGGTATCCGGTAGATACGACTTGCTATTTCTCGGCCTGTCGTGCCCACTGGGATACATTTATATTATATCTCATACCGTTTGGGTACCACCATTTTCAGGTCATTTAGGTGCTGCGATGTTGGGACGATCCCGTGAGCTGTCGCGTTAGAGTTGTCCCCTGGTAGACTTGTGGATGATCATAATTCAGTATTTTGGATTATGTTGCTTTACTTATTTTGATCATGAGTAGTTGTGGATATCTAGGACTGTGGATATTGTGTAGTTGTGGATCTTTATGGTTGTGGAATCTTGTGGATGTAATAGAGTAGATGTTCATTTTAATGTTCAATTGATGCTTGTATCCACTTTGATTGATCTATTGCACTCGTCTAGCCATGCACATATAGGGGAGACTCTGTCCATTTGTACAGAGGATTTTCTATATGTGTGGCGGTCTGTTCACGCCTTAGTTTTCAACTGTTGAACTCTGGTTTTAAAAAAATAAAATAAAATAAAATTAGACCGCTGTTTTGAAACTCGGGGCTTGATAGTTGCTATCGATTTGTTTTCGATAATGAAACTTCTAAATCAACCATTGGCATCGTTAAATATGATCTAAATCATTTTAACTATCCAGAAATCAAAATTTATATTTTCTCGATATTTTTCTCTTGTCTATCAAGCGGATACAAAAATAAATAACTGAAAATGAATATCCTTTAAAAAGTGATAATAAAAGTTGTATAATCAAAATCAATAGTATAAATCTTATTTTAAATAGTATAAAAAAATTTCTAATTAAAATTCAATTGATTTATAATTTTTTTACCGTTAAACAAAAAAAGTGACATATCGACCATTAAAATTACAAATTTTGTAATTATTTGATCATTAGATTAATGGTATAAAAAAAATTTAAAATTTGATTTCTAAATATTTCAAATCGTATAGATCATATTCAAAAATTTTATTATTAAAAATAAATTAATTATACTATAGTCCGTTTACTAGTATTAAAGCATAACTCTCTCTCTCTCTATATATATACACCCCAAATAAGGTGTACATCTTACACCCACTCCATTCTGGGATGGGATGAATTTCACTCATCACATCGATGTGACGAGCGGAGGAATACCCACTCCAGAATGAAATTGGTGTAGAATGTGCACCCCATTTGGGGTGTACACCTACCATTGCTATATATATATAGGGAAATGATACTTGTACACCCAAAACGGGGTGTATATCACACACCCCACCCATCCAATGGGTGGGGTGTGATGATGGGTCAATCGATGTGACCCGTAAAAGATATCGCCACCGTTAAAATGGTGGAGGTGTATGATATACACCCCTTCGGGGTGTACATGTAGCATTGCTCATATATATATATAAATATATATATATATATATATATATGAGCAATGCTACATGTACACCCCGAAGGGGTGTACATCATACACCTCCACCGTTTTAATGGTGACGATATTTTTTACGGGTCACATCAAGTGACCCATCATCACACCCCCACCCTTAGATGGGTGGGGTGTATGATGTACACCCCGAAAGGGGTGTACACATAGCATTTTCCTATATATATATATATATATATAAAATGAGCAATGCTACATGTACACCCCGAAGGGGTGTACATCATACACCTCCACCATTTTAATGGTGGCGATATTTTTTACGGGTCACATCAAGTGACCCATCATCACACCCCCACCCTTAGATGGGTGGGATGTATGATATACACCCCGAAAGGGGTGTACACATAGCATTTTCCATATAAAATAAGAGCAATGCTACATGTACACCCCGAAGGGGGTGTACATCATACACCTCCACCATTTTAATGGTGGCGATACTTTTTACGGGTCACATCAAGTGACCCATCATCACATCCCCACCCTTAGATGGGTGGGGTGTATGATGTACACCCCGAAAGGGGTGTACACATAGCATTTTCCATAAAATAAATGCAAACACATCAATGGGCCATAAATGATAGCATGTAGTAAGTGTTCTTGAAATAAGTGCCCCACTTTTTTTAACAATAAAGTTCAAAACACTTCACCATTTTTTTCTTAATTATTTCCATTTAAATTAATAAAGTTGGTGGACATTGAAATTTATTAAATTAATTGGTTGTCCCATCAAGTTTTATGGTTCAAACTACTTTTGAGCTAAATCAAGTGTAAATTTTGTTAATAATTAACAACTAATTAGTAACCAAATAATTAATTTTAGCAAAAATTTTATAATTAAGCAGTGTTAATATATTAGCATACCTGATATATACAGGGGCTTTTAGTTCATACACATAATATGATAAGTTATATGTAATTATCGGTATATTATCAATTTATTCTGATTCAACTTACAAAATTAAATCAAATCAAAATAAATAAAAATTGAGACTTTTATTACATCATAATTATGCTTTGAATAAAAATTTTAATTAATTTATGCACACAATTCAAAAAATTATATAAATTTATCAGTAAGTCAAAATTATATACATTTTAGATTTGTTTTGTTTCGTTGAATCTATCACTATAATATATTTATGAATTACGTGAACTTCACATCAGTCGACTTAGAAGCAATTTAGTGATTTCAAGCTGTATATAAATAATAGGCAGTTCACGATCAGAATAAAATAAAAAAAATTTTAGAATAATAAATTTTTTAATGTTCTTTTGAGTTCAAGAAAAGCAATTTATATTATTACCAAAACAAAAAACAAAATTCAAATCCTGCAAAATTAATACCAGTTTTGTAAATATTAATTCCTCTGTGAAAACCATAAAATAATTTTAACCTAAAATATAATAACCAATTTGGTACTTCTCACCCAATCTTATAATCAATCTAAACCATAAACTCCAATCAATCAAATCATGCAATCATACAGCGTTGGAGTTCCCTTTGGTGTAACTGTGATATATATATATATATATATATATATATTTTGGTTCGGGTATAAATTTAAGAGATATAAATTTTTTTTATATTTAGGATAACTTGCTATATCGGGATAATCAAGTATAAAAGTTAAATTGCGTTTGGTTCAAAAGTTGGTATTATTTGGAATAGAAAAAATTGTGTTTGGTTAAAATTATGGAATAGTGAAAAATAGTGGAAAAAGATGATAGATTTTTTATCAAAATACCAATTTTGCCCTTATCTTATATATATATAAATTAATTAAAATGGTAATTTAATTGTAAATAATAAACTATATCTCACCTAAATAAAATAATTTTTTATATTTTATAGTATATTTTAGTAAATAATAATTAGTAAACAAAATAATTTTTTATATTTTATAGTATATTTTAGTAAATAATAATTAGTAAACAAAAATAATTATATAACCGCAGATTACATAGCCTCATATTCATATAGTCTTAAGATTAGAAGGTATGCTAATGTAAAAAAAAAAAAAAAATCATTCACTGCCCCCGAGGTATAAACCCTATTTCAGGGGGGGTGGAATATTTCTTAACTGGTTTTTCCAGAATAACCCGTTAAGTAAAGGTTATTTTAAACTTTTATTCCTAGTCATTTTTTTATCCTCGTTTGGCAAGAATAGTGAGTTCCCCTTTATCCCACAACCAAACAGAGCCACAGAGTAAAGCTTATATGCTTTTAAAAGTATAAGCGCATTCATATTTATGAATTTTTTACCATTAAATTTTTATTGAAAGAGAGAGAGAGTAGAGCTTATATGCTTTTAAAAGCACAAGCACATCCATGTTTGTGAATTTTTTACCATTGGATTTGTATTGAGATTTATACTTTTTACTTTTTCTTTTTTTTCTTTAGTTGACTTTACAATAGCACAAATCCCAATACAAATCCAATGGTAAAAAATTTACAAGCATAAATTGGCTTGTACTTTTAAAAGTATATAAACTCTGCTCTATATATAGAGAGAGAGGTAGGCTGGAATGTTATTAATAGCACCAAGTTATTCATGCTATTAAGTTTTTGATGTTAGGATTTTAATATATGCGATCTAATTAATTATATTTAAATTTGGATTTGTAATAAATAAGGGTCAATTCTAACAAATATAGAATTACTTGATATGTTATATCTTATCCCTTTTTCATTCATTTAAATTAAATAAAATGCTAAATTACAGAAAATCTCTTTGTAATATCTCATTTTTTTACTTTGCCCCCCTATCTTTTAAAAGCCTACATTTTGCCCCATTGTAATTACCGAATTATCTTTAGGGGACAACGGCGTTAACGGAGGAGGTAAATTGACGAAAATACCCTTACCTTATATTAGAGGGAAAAGGTAATGGAGGAAAGAGAAAGGGGTTTGGACTTGTTTCCCGCCATTTTTGAAGGGTATTTTGGATATATCCAATAATATTTTTTTAAAAATAGATGGCTCACTCACGGAATCGTGACGGCGGGGGGGTAAATGCATATTTCGGTAATTACGGGGGGCAAAATGTAGGCTTTTAAAAGGCAGGGGGGCAAAGTGAAAAAGCGGGATATTACAGGGGGATTTTCTGTAATTTAGCCTAAATAAAATCCTAATTAGACTTTGATGGGAAGTCGGTCTGGAATCTATATAAAGCGGTATTGATCCTGCCACCTACTCACGTGTATTCAGATAAAATTATTCATTAAATTCACATGCATCATACGAAGAGTGCCTGAGACAGGAGGAGAAACCAGATTACCTAGTTCGGTGGGTATCGTTCGTATTATAACCGGATTTCTTACTTCGGCTGTTTTATCAAGAATTTTTTCTCTATGGCGCTCTGTAAGTTATTTTACAGTTCTATTTATCATCATGAATATTGGTCATGAATATTGGTATGTATTCGGTTTTATTTTATTATCATACCATATAAATTCTTTCATTTGACCCTTGAATTGAGAGATGTGTGGTTGAGATGATATTGTGCCCCTAGAGTTTAATGGATAGTTGGGGAAATAGTATGATCTAACAGGCGGAAATAATCAAAGGGGTTGATTTAACGGTGGAAAACTTGATAGCACCAAATGCTTGGTATATATATATATATATATATATATATATATATATAGATAGATAGAAAGAGAGAGAGTGAGAGAGAGAGAGAGGAAGAGAGAGATGGACCGGAATACTATACTAGCAAATGAACTCCGTTGTCATTAATTTATTTTTACTGATAAAGTTTTCTAAATAACGATCGGCATCGTTAAATATGATTTAGATCATTTAAATTATTTAAAAATTAAATTTTATATTTTTTTGATATTTTTTTTTGTCCATCAAGTGAACACAAAAATGAACGGTTGAAAATAAATATTCTTCAAAAAGTGATGATAGGAGTATTGTAATCAAGAACGATAGTATAAATCTTATTTTAAATAGTTTAAAAAATTTTAACCAAAACTCAATTAATTTAGATCTTTTTACACTGTAAAACGAGCAAAACACTCGTATAAGTCATTAAAACTACAAATTTTGCAATTTTTGATCATTAGGTCAATGATATCAGAAAGATTTGAAATTTAATTTATAAATACTTTCAGTAGTTTAGATCATATTCAACGATGTCGATCATCGATTTGAAAACTCCATCATCAAAAAAAAATGGATGGCAACGGAGACCGTTTGCTAGTAATATAGCATTCCAGCTCAACACATACACACACACACACACACACACACACACACTCTCTCTCTCTCTCTCTCTCTCTCTCTTTCTCTCTCTCTCTATAATCCGGCTACTATGCTTGTAAAAGTATAAAATAATTGGTACAGATAAGTTTTTATCATTAGATCTATCCCTGCGACTAATTTCACCTCTTAGATCATATTATTCCATCAACTATTCATTAAATTCATGAGGCTTACTATCATCCTAACCGCATATATTTTCATCCAAGAGCTAAAAACCTGCAAACATCAATAACTTGATATTTTTAAAAGCATATGATCTCAATTCTCTCTCTCTCTCTCTCTCTCTCTCTCTCTCTCTCTCTCTCTCTCTCTCTCTATATATATATATATATATATATATATATATATATATATATATATATATATATAGCGTAGGGCTACTATACTCTTATGAGTATAGACCCCTTTGTACTCATAATTTTTTCGCCCTTGGATGAAGGGATGTGCGGTTAGTATGATAGTAGTCCCCCCAGGATTTAGTGGGTTGTTGGTGAAATAGTATAAATCTTAGGAATTACTATAATCCTAACCGCACATTACTTCATCCAATGAATGAAAACTTATAAGTACAAAAAAATTTTATTCATAAGAGTATAGTAGCCGGACCCTATATATATAATTGATCTCCTATGCTTATAAAAGCACCAAGTTATTTGTGCTTGTGAGTTTTTTACCCATAGATATAGGAATGCGTGATTAGGATGATGGTAGGCCCCTTGGGTTTAGTGGGTGGTTGGTGGAATAATATAATCTAAGGGGCCGAATTAATCAAAAGGTTAGATCTAACGGTAGAAACTTACAAGCACCAATTGCTTGGTGTTTGTACAAGCACAGTAGCCGAACTATATATATATATATATATATATATATATATATATATATATATATATATATATAAAATTGAGATTCTATGCTTTTAAAAGTATAAGTCATTAGGTTTTTAAATCTTGGATAAAAGGATGTGTGATTAGGATGATAGTGAGTCACTTAAATTAAATGAATGGTTGGTGGAATAAAATAATTTAAGGGATAAAATTAATCAAAAAAATAAATTTAATGATAAAAAATTTACAAACAACAATTACTTAGTACTTGAACAAACATAAAAACCAGACTCTCTATCTCTCTCTATATAAATAGATATATTATATAGGGTTAATTGCATACAACTCCCTATAAACATATCAAATAGCAGATATATTCCTACAAAGTTCAACTTTTTATATTTATCCCTTTAAAAGTCCAACGTTATTCATACATATCCCTACCGTTTAGAAAAATTTAGTTAACCATAGGTTAAATACTTAATCTTAGTTAGTAAGGTAAATTTATCTTTTTACCCTTCCAGATATTTCTGTATTATTTTTTGGAGGAATATTTTTTAAAGGCAAAACTGTCATTTCATATATAATCTGTTAAAAACTAAACAGTGAACTAACGATAATAAACTGGAGGGATATATATATTCCTGTATTATTTTTTGGAGAAATATTTTTTAAAGACAAAACTGTCATTTCATATATAATCTGTTAAAAACTAAACAGTGAACTAACGATAATAAACCGGAGGGATATATATATGAATAACTTAGGACTTTTGAAGAAATAAGTATGAAAAGTTGACCTTTATAAGAATATATCTGCTATTCGATAGGTCTACAGGGAGCCGTGTGTAATTAACCTATTATATATCACTTAACTGTGGGGCCTACATGTCAGTAATAAGTGTGAATGGAACCTTCTAGCCCAATCATAATCAAATCAAACACCACTCGATCCCCTATTCCCCTCTCTGTAGATAGAACAAGGAATTTTTATACAAAGGCCCCTACAAGGTCCCATAATTTTTGGGTGGAACAAATTTTACACAATAAGGCATAAGCCCTCCGTAAATATTTGTCCCTTGCATATTGTTTTTATGAATTATTAATATTGTAATGTACATAGAGATGTTGATGGGTATTTTTTTCCAATCTCGACCCAATTTATTCGACATATAAAAAATAAAAATTTAATAAATATTAATTTTGGGTATAAAATTTATCCTTATTCGATCCCATTCGAATTAATTTTATATTATAATATATATATATATATATATATATATATATATATATATATATATATATATTTAAATTTTTAAATTTAATATAATATGTTTTGAAATATGAAAAAAAATAATTATTATTTCAAGTTAGAATTTTTGAATTCGAGTTCATGTTTCGAATTTTTGATCGGATTCGGGTTTAAAATTTATAGTTGTAAGATTTACATAAAATATAATAATTAAATCTGTAAAGATAAATAACATATTTAGAATTGAAAGATTGAGTATTAAAATTAAAATTTTAAAATATTAAATAGTGAATTTAAAATCATTTATAATTCAAATAAGTTAGGTAAAATTTTTTATCTTATTTGTAATTTGAAATTTAAGTACGGTGCACGGTGCAACGGTTGCATGCAATAATTTCACGTGAGTAGGTGTTGTTATTGTATTTAATAAAAGGTTTGAACATAGCAACCAGTAAGAATTAGCCACGTAGTACGGACGATTTAATTGTACGACCGCGATTGTAGTGGATCGTGTCTGATTTGTCACGTTGCAGGAACTGGCGAAATCCTCTGCGGCTCCTGAAACTTATTGCATTATAAAAATGTGAAATTCCGATTTTACCCTTCGCGAGATGAGTTCACTGACACGTGGGTTAGTGGGACCCATATGTGGAGTAAAAGTGATATGTCACCGTTACATTGAATATGAACAGTTTCGCTTAAGAATCTCAAGAAGGTAAAAAATGTCGGAGAACCTTCAACTATAGTATACTTCAAATCGACCCTCATCTTAAATTAAATATTTTATCAAATTTTATAATTAATAAGTTATTAAAAAATAAATATATTCTTAATAAAAATTATTTATATGTATAGAATAATTAAAAAATAAAAGTTGAGGGTCTCCATACATTCTTATTTTTTTTTACTTTTAAAAAAAATGCGAAAAATTTCTCGAGGATTCATTTTCAATTACAATTTTTCGGACCAAACTGCGAATCCGTTGCCACGTGTCAGTTTAAGAAGTGATATGTAACAGTTATATAAAAAATCGCGTTTTGTTTTTCCAGTTGGCGTAAATAAGCACACGCGTCCTCCTTTAAAAGGAAGTGCGAGGACACCCTCGAGGACTTATTTAATTACACTTCGATCCCCACCCCCCCTCTCCCTCTCCCCGCGCGATACCTAAGCTTCGGTGATCGGCGGCGGTGGCGGCGGCGGAGGAGGAGGAGGAGGAGGAGGCGGCGGCGGAGGAGTTGGCCGGAGAGGTGGCGTTGAGGGCTCGGTGGTGGTGACCTCGCCGTGGGCGGTGGATCTGGTGGGGGAATCGGCGGGGGAGATGCGGCGCTGTTGATCGGAGGAGCTCCGGGGGCGAGACGAGTAGTGCGATTTCGTGAGGGGATTGGGGGGAGGATTAGCGTTTCGGATACAGGTTCGTCGAGATCTCTGAAGAGGAGAAAGAGAGTTGGGTGGGTTGGGGTGGGGGGGGGGGGGGGGGGGGGGGGTTTGGGGGGGGGTGGTGGAGGTGGAGGTGGAGGCGGAGGTGGGGATCGATGGCGGAGGCGGAGGAGATCGGATCGAACGAGTTCCCGGCGGGGTTGAAGGTGCTCGTGGTGGACGACGATGTCACCTGCTTGACGGTTCTCAGGCAGATGCTTCTTCAGTGTCGATACGATGGTGAGCGAGCTCTGTGCTGTTGGTTTTTCCAGTAATCACCGAAGCAATTGCATGTTTGAAGTGTTATTTTGCATCTACAAGTTCTTATTCTTGTTGCTGTTTCTTTAGCCCTTGTTGTGCTTGTTCATTTTCCTCTATCACAAGGTTTTTGTATTCAATTAGTGTATCTGAGATAGTGGATCTGTTTTTCCTGATATTGTTTAGGGATTTAGAAGCAAAATAGGTGAAATAATGAAAGTACAAACGTAACTCGAGCATAAAAGAAGATTTGGTGAGAAAAAGAATGATCTAGAAGGTAAAAGAGGTCATTGACACTGTAGAAGCATTAAAATGGTATGTGGCAGTGGTGATGAGAAACAGATGAAGAAAAAAAAGTTTATGTGGGTAATCAATGAGATCATCACTTTTTCCTAGTGTATTTGTAGATTTGTTTTATAAGTAGCACATGTTCTAGTTGCGTCTAGTATGTAAAAGAAACAAATAATCCAAGACCTATTGTAGCTGCCTAGTTTAAGCTAACCCATTAGGCCATTTTGGGCATGATGTGGGAGCCAACCACTAAGTAAAGCCGCCTGCGTGACCCATTTGCTAACTTCTAATTAGATAATTTAACTTTCTAGTTTAGCTTATGCAAGCCTAAGTAATAAATGCTATTTATGGGGCTGAAATTTTATAGACAACCATTAAATCTTGAAGTTGCTAAACAAACAATAGCTAATTATGAAAGAAGTAATAAAAACCAACTATGATGCATAAGTGACTTCTCAAGTCTTACGGATTTATATATTATCGAACCATCCGGATACTTTGCTCAAAGTTTACTTAAACAGCCACTTAAGTTTTTGAACTCAAAAACCATTGAACCAGAGTTCGACCACTTAGTGTTGCCATACCATTCAAAGGCATCTATCATGATGCTAGTGAAGCTAAAATATTTCTCAACCTTCTCTCTTCATTCTCTTTTCAGGGTACCAAAGCTTGCAACTACCTTCTGACGTTTTAATCGCGATTCTTGAAAACATAAGCTCTATGATGATTCCTTTATCACTCTAGATTCTCTCATCCTAGAATCGACATCATTTAATGAGATTAATTATTAAGAAAGTCATCAACTATCCCTACACTTATATGTTGATCCATAGTTAACTTCTCTGGACTTTTTCTTCATCAAGCTCAGCTTCGCTCCCTTATCTCAGGCTCAAATATGCTAATCTTGATCCAAAACAAAACCATCTATAGTTGAGTCACCTAGGTCCTAACTTGACTTTATCATTGTGCGGGTGGTTTGAATTTTATAGGTTATAATATATTATCTGATTCCCCTACTTGGAGTTTTCTGATTGAAGATGCATTGATATCGCTCTCAATCATGTTAAACTTTGGGATAAATGTAAAACAACTATGTTTGATAATTCTGTATTTCTTTATGGGCACTGCTTTGCATCACCTCTTAAAATACTTTCATATTTTAAACTAATAACATAGAATATCATTAGGCTTTCATCGATACATCTCGGCCTCTTTTGTAACATAGATAAATTACGTTACATGCTATTGTAATCATGTCTCAATTCAGACCTCATAGATAAAATTATATTGGCGTACTACTGGAATCACGTTTCAATTCAGAACTTGAACAAGTTTTAAATAGTTCCCCTACCAATATCTTCTGATCACAATAAAATTATTAACATGATAAATTATTAACTGTGAGTGCAGAATTATTTATTTATTTATTTGTCTTTCATGCATATTTATTCGATTATTAATGATGAAGTGGCTTCTTAATGTAATTTATGAACTGCCATTTGTTCTTTATTCTTTTACCCTACTTGAAAGTTTTCATTCCATATCCTGCATGACGCCTTTCAGTGTGTCACTGATATTGTCTAGCTTGGTTCTACTACAACGTGCCCATTAAGTTGTTCTAGTTTTTAGTTAACAACTTTTTTTTTACGTGCTATACATTAATTCTGTCTTAGTTATAAACTGATATGACCTACTTTTGCTTTATTTCTATAGTCACAACCTGCTCTCAGGCTACAAGAGCGCTAACTCTTCTGCGGGAAAGCAAAGGCAGTTTTGATGTCGTAATTAGTGATGTTCATATGCCTGACATGGATGGATTCAGGCTACTTGAACTTGTGGGCCTCGAGATGGATCTTCCTGTTTTAAGTAAGTACTGTTCCTTATTTCCTATGTAAGAAAATTTTAAACATATGCCCCTCCGAATTAATCTATTTACTTTTCATATGCATCCTTTAACCCTTATATTCACTAAAGTTCCGCTCTTCAAAAACTTATTACCCTAAAACCAACTTCTCCTATGAATTGGATGACTCTGCAACGTAAGATAAGGTATCTTTGAGAGAGACTATGCTTTGAGGGCGTATATATAAAAGTTTATATTGTATAGGAATATTTTTGTGATATAGGATTTTGCAGGAATATTTATGTAAAAGCCCCAACTTGTTTTGTATCTTCTATCTGGGAAGATTCATGACAAATTCACTTTTCATTGCAGTGATGTCTGCTGATGCTAGAACAACTATTGTGATGAAAGGAATAAAACACGGGGCTTGTGATTACTTAATTAAGCCTGTACGCATGGAAGAGTTGAAGAACATATGGCAACACGTTGTTAGGAAAAAGTGGAGTGATAATCGAGACAATGAACATTCTGGTAGCTTGGAAGATTCTGGAAGCAATAAACGGCTCATCAATGAAACTGAATATGCTTCCTCTGTCAATGAGGGAGCTGACGACAGCTCGAAATCTCAAAAAAAGAAAAGAGAAGTTAAAGAAGAAGAGGATGGCGAACAGGAAAATGGGGACCCTTCATCCAAGAAACCACGAGTAGTGTGGTCGGTAGAGCTTCATCAACAGTTTGTTAATGCAGTGAACCAGCTTGGAATTGATAGTATGACCTCTTTGCGGTCCTTTATTGTTCTGTCCCCAAACTTTCTCATATATTTCCATTCCATTTTTGGCGGCCAAATAAGTCTGACTCCTCATGATCTTTTTCTATGAAACAACTTTTTTACCCTGTTTGAAACACTGAAACAATGAATTCATTTTACAAAAGAAGGGGTAAAATCATCATTTTTTGCAAGAAAACTTCGAATCGTAATATATGAGAAAGAGGTGGATTGTTGCTTGAATTTTGGGTGTCAAAAATCATAGGATTGCATTTCAATTGTTGTTTTAATTAATTTTCCTGATTTGCTTGCAGAGGCTGTACCAAAGAGGATTCTTGAATTGATGAATGTTCCTGGATTAACTAGAGAAAATGTTGCTAGCCATTTGCAGGTTTGACTGTCAACCGAATTAGTTGATGGAGACTGATGATTATCTTTTTCCATTTTCTCATTTATTATTTAGAAGTCCATATATTTCAAGCAATAAGTTTGCGTTGGTATTAAACTTGCTTATCCTTTTTGGTGTCAGTGAATGTGAACATAACATCTTTTTTCCTTTGACATAATAGAAGTTAGCTTTTTGGGACAAGCTGTTTGGCAAACACAAATATGAGATGTTGTGATTGATGCATAAACTAGAAGATACCATTACTTAATTATGGTCCCATTTCAGTAGTGTCTTGGTCAGGAGTAGTTCACGATTCAAGATAATCCCAAACTTTAAAAAAGTTTGCACAGAAAGCCACTCACCATCTTGAACTTGCAATCATCTAGTAGGAAGCCTAGAATTTTAACCTTTGGGGCCAAGTAAATGGCTCCAAAAGGTACATTTGCATTGCTATTGACTTTGTATGTTGATATATGATAATAACTAATGCAAAAATTATGGCCTGACATTTACGACACTAATAACGGAGCTTCAGTAGATTTTCATTATAGCAATCTTTTTCGACAGCTAAGTTATAATAAAAAAGATGCATGCACCAAGGATGTTATGATGAGGTGGAATCACTTTTCCTATTTGACCAACCATTTACATTATGCATAGGGATGTTTCCTTTGATTGAAATTCTTCTGTAAAGTGCAAACTTCTTTAAAGTCTAAGTTGGCTGGATGGCTGCTTTTACATCTTCGCCATAAAACTCATAAAGCATGCCGATGTGGACCTTACTTGATGTATATGTTGGAAATCTTTGAAGCATGCAGAATTTTCTTTCTTGGTGGTTTACTTTGTTCTGCATACTATTTGATTGTGCAGTATTTGACTGTATATGCATATTTCATTCACTGTTGATATTCCATTAGTCAGGCTGGCGATGAAACATAGTCCAGTGAATGTAGTTATTATCCAATAATCCAATTTAGCAGTAGGGATGCATGCATTTTACCCTCGCTGGACACCGCTGCGGCTCCAGAATTCTGCATTCACATCTAGTGCTTTTTATCAAGCAGCATTGAATCTTATTATGTTATCCATGCTATACATGATTTAACGGCGGCATGTCTATTGGCATAATGTATTACTATGAACTGAGTTTCTGATAGACAAGCCAGTAAGGTGATTTGAATGTGTTCATCAAATGGTGAGGTATGATATTTATCATGAATTGAACTAAATTTAGAAGGGCAAAATATTATGTTTTGACTCTCAATTCAAAATTGTAAATTCCTATCCTTGTTTGTGAAGCAAACCTTGCAGAAGTTTTCTGCTACCTCCTTGTTCAAACATCTGTTACAATAACTGCATGTTTATTTTATTATAGGAACAACGGAAAATAATCATACTTGTATCCAGGTGTTTTCTCTTTCTTAAAGTTTATATGCCATTCAATTACAAATACCTTTCCTCATGGGACCAGATTTTAGTATTGATCATCTTGAGGGCAAATTCAAGTTAGAAAAGCATAAAAAAACTGTGACTGTCGAAAGCATGTTTTAGAAAATGCTCTTAGTATTTGTACAGAACAATTGCCTCTTTGCACTGTATTTTTTACATATTTTAATTATTTTTACTCATTCGTAGATTACTGAATATGCGCAGAAATTCAGACTGTACCTGAAAAGACTAAGTGGAGTAGCTCAGCACCATGGTGGACTTTCTTCTAACTCATTATCTTCCCCAGTCTCGAACATAAAAATTGGTCCGCTCGATTTACAAGCATTGGCCGCGTCGGGCCAAATTCCTCCACAGACCCTAGCTGCCTTGCAAGATGAGCTCCTAGGTCAAGTTTCACCAATTTATCGTCCACCCACGAGACAAGTTCCTGTACAAAGAGAAATAGCATTTGGCCAGCCTCTGTTTAAGTGCCAGACGAGCATGGCCCGACATTTCCCCACTCAATCTGGTGTAACTGTTGGAGGAATGACTTCTTTTGCAAATTGCTCTAATAACCTTAATTTTGAAGATTCTTTAAGTAATTCAAGGAATAGCAACATGTTGAGCCAAATTTTCCAACAACAGCAACAGCAACAGCAACAGCAACAATTGCAGACAAATAGCTTGACATCGGAGCCCCTCAGCTCATCAAAGGTGCAACCATCTTGTCTCGTCCTTCCTTCTCAGACACTGGATACGTTCCAGGTAGCTGTAAGTTCTATATTTATTAGTATTTGAAATATTTTATTGCGCCTGCAAGATTACTTTTAAGTACATATTACTACAAAATCTGAGCAAAATCGGAGTTTTGGTATATGCTCTTCAGCGACTAACCTTCTAACATATACACCTTTAAATTTACAAAATCCCTCCTGTTTATTGATCTTCTTTAATACAATCCCCGCCCCTTGAACAACAGAAAATGAATTGATGACTCTATGTTAGGTAAGGGTATTCTTTTTAAGAAAGCTGTAGTTTTAAGGGGTGCATATGAAAATTTTGATTTTACAGGGGTATGTTTATAAATAGATGTTTTGTGGGGATATATATATATATATATATATATATATATATATATAGAGAGAGAGAGAGAGAGAGAGAGAGAGAGAGAGAGAGAGTCCGGTTACTATACTATCAATAGTACCAAGCACTTGGCCCTTAGTTGAAGGGATGTGCGGTTAGGATTATAGTGGTCCCCTAGGTTTTATACTATATTACCAACCCACTAAACCCTAGGAGATCACTATCATCCTGACCGCATATCCCTTCATCTAAGGGCAGAAAACTCAATAGTATCAAGTGCTTGGTACTATTGATAGTATAGTAGCCTCGTTCTCTCTCTCTCTCTCTCTCTCTCTCTCTCTCTCTCTCTCTCTCTCTCTCTCTCTCTATATATATATATATATATATATATATATATATATATATATATATATATAATACGATTTGTGTGCTATTAGGAGCACGGAGGCCACGGAGGCCTCCGTGCTCCTAAGCCATTTTCGATGATGGAACTTCCGAATCAACGATCGGCTCCGTTAGACTTGATCTAGCATATTTGAAGTATCTAGAAAATAAATTTTGTGATTTTTCGTTATCATTTATCTAGTGATCTAAAGGGTTCAAAATCAACCATTTTTAATGGTTGATGTGTGCCGTTTAGAAGTATTTAAATCAAATGAAATTTTGATTGAAAATTATATATACTATCTATAGCAAGATCAATATATCTGATGGAAAATTTTAGTGCTAAATCATAGCTTTCTATAATTTTTTTTTTAATTGCCTATTTTTAGTCATTTTGATCACTAGATAAATAATAATGAAAAGCCACAAAATTTATTTTCTAGATACTTCAAATGTGCTAGATCAAGTCTAACGGAGCTGATCATCATTTCGAAAGTCCTATAATCGAAAACGGCTTAGGAGTACGGAAGCCTCGGTGCTCCTAATAGCACACCAATCCTACTCTCTCTCTCTCTCTCTCTATTATATATATATATATATATATATATATATATATATATATATATATATATATATATATATAAAATAGAGAGAGAGAGAGAGAGAGAGAGAGAGAGAGAGAGAGAGAGAGTTGAGCTGGAATGCTATCAATAGCAGACGGGCTCTGTTGCCACCCATTTGTTTTTTATGATAGAGCTTCCAAATCGACGATCGACACCGTTGAATATGATCTAGACCATTAGAAGTATTTAGAAATTAAATTCAAATCTTTTCGACATCATTGACCTAATGATCGAAGGATTGCAAAATTTGTAATTTTAATGGTAGATATTAGTCTTTTGCTAGTTTAACGATGTAAAGAATTCTAAGTTATTTGAATTTTGATTAGAAAATTCTTTAAACTATTTAAAACAAGATCTATACTCTTGATCTTGATTATAAGACTCCTATCATCACTTTTTGAAGGATATTCATTTTCGACCGTTTATTTTTGTGTCCACTTGATGGACAAGAAAAAAATATCGAAAAAGTATGAAATTTAATTTTCAGATAGTTTAAATGGTTTAGATTATATTTAACGGTGTCGAACGTCTTTTTGGAAGCTCCATTATCGAAAACAAATGGGTGGCAACTGAGCCCGTTTGCTATTGATAACATTCCAGCCTAGCTCTATATATATAGAGAGAGAGCTAGGCTTGTGTGCTTTTAAAAGTACGGAGGCTTCCGTGCTTCCAAGTTGTTTTCTATGTTCGGACTTCGGAATGGACGATCGGCTCCGTTAAACTTGGTCTAGAGTATTTAAAAGGCCTAAAAATTAAATTTCGCAAATTTTTTATATCATTTGCCTAATGATCAAAGTGGCTCAAAATCAATAATTTTAATGGTTGTGGTGAGCCGTTTGCAAGTTTAACGGTGTAGAAATATTCAAATCACGTAAAATTTTGATAGAAATTTTTTTATACTATATAAAACAAGATCAATATCTTTGATCTAAAATTTTAATATCATATCATCATATTTTGTGAGATTTTTATTTTCAGTCGTTAATTTTGAGCCATTTCGATCACTAGGTAAATGATATCGAAAAATCACAAAATTTAGTTTCTAGATATTTCAAATATTCTAGATCAAGTCTAACGGAGCCGATCGTCCATTCGAAAGTCCCAACATTAAAAACAATTTGGGAGTACGGAGGGTTCCGTGCTTCTAAAAGCACACAAATCCTACTCTCTCTCTCTCTCTCTCTCTCTCTCTCTCTCTCTCTCTCTCTATATATATATATATATATATATATATATATATATATATATATATATATATATATATATGTAACCGTTCCTAAATAAAAACTCAGTTATATTCATTGGATCATCAACAAGTTCTCAAGCAGCGGTGTCTCCAATTTCCATGAATCAGGATCCTCTTCTTGTCTCTTCCCAACCATCAACTAGTTTGCAAGGAGGGAACGATTCATGTCTTCTTAATCAGAATTCCACAGTAGCTGCTCACTCATTGGTCAATCTTCAAGGAGGGAGGAATAATCCTGGCATCGTCAATCACAATTGTAAATCAGCCTATTCTCAAACATCGACTAGTTTTAATACAGTAAACAGCCCTTTTCTCGTGAAGGGAAACTCTACTTTAATCTCCTCTCAACCATCAGCAACTCTTCAGCCTGAGAATAACCCCACCACACTTGGGCAATACTCTATCTATAACAGCGGAAGCGCAAAAGCGGACAGCAACTTACTTTCGTTTCAATCAAAGAATGCTCGATTTGGTGTGGGGCAATTCGTGGATGAAGGCATTTCCGGATTAATGTCTGCACCACTGTTAACTTCTACGGACGGGAACATTGCTCCTGCCAGTGGCTTTAGTGTAATTTCAGGGAAATTGGGTGATCAAGTGCAGAAAAGGAAACTTGGTTTTGTCGGTAAAGGCACCTGCATTCCCAGCCGCTTTGCCGTGGATGACATTGAATCTCCCACAGGCAGCTTCCCTCATGGCAATACATTCGTTAGTAATGGCGGAGATTTATTGAGCTCGGATATTTTTGGATTTAATGGGCAGCTTTAAAGCGGCAGGCACAATGCTTGATGGGGTTTGCGAGTTCCTCTTGTAAGTAGGTAATCAAGCAATGCTTTTGCACACTTTATTAGCTTCTCAAAGAAGGGAAAAAATAAAAAAGTTTTTGACATGTTTACGCCGTCTACTTCACTTTTCTCTCTCTTCTTTGGTAAAACACACATTATTCGATCCTCGTTATATATCTTTGGTGATTTAAAATTCGTATAATTGTTTTTTTTCTTGTTATCGACCTTCTCTTCTAAATCATGTTGATTTTTTTTAAAAAAAATTCTTAATTCCTTGAACTTAAGCAAGTAAAAGTTTGTGATCACTAATCCATTTTTTTTCCTTTTTTGGTTGCAGGGATTGGTTGGCATGATGCTCTGTGGAAATCCAAAGTAGCTGTTGATGAGTGAGAGTGAGAATTTCCAGTTTCCTTTGGTTTTTTTTTTTTTTTTTTTTTTTAACTCTCCTTTCCTTTTTTCTTCTCATTATCTTCTTGGTTATTTATCCTTCTTCGTAAAGAAGAAATCTCTTGTGGCATTGTATAAGATGTGCTCTGTAGAAATTCGATACAAGCTAAAATGATAGTTTTCATTGAATTGTTTATTGTTTCGGAATGACGAAGCTCGTCAATAATCTGTGCTTTTTTGTTTAGTTCTTCGCTAAGAGTTTTCTGCTCTACTTGCTCTGTTCCTTTTGTAGAAAGACACTGAAATGAATCAATGCTGGGGCTTGAATCTTCTCGAATCTCAAAACAGTCGCTCGATTGTTACAGTTGTTGAGCCGGTAGCTCCACGGAACGGTTTGATCTTCGATTAAATGGTCGGTAAAATGATGCTCCTTTTATTATTTGTTTAGTAGATTTTAGTGTCAACAATGCTTGATCTTGTTTTGTTCTAAAGATGGGTTCTCTTGTGCTTTATATCATTTTATAGCCAAGTAAAATTAAATGATGCTTTGTCATGCAGCTTGCAGTTGGTTAGTATTTTTGTCATCTGATTGTGGTGTCTCTTGTCATTCCATTCAGAGACCTAGGTTTGAATTCTGTTTTAGCATAAAAGGTGTGCTGAGTTGTGGCCTGTAGGCATTTTCTGAAAAAAAAAAATGTTTTTTTTAAAAAATCACTACTATTTGTCTGCTGCAATTGGTTGGTATTTTTGTCATCCCATTTAGGCTGCGTTTGGTTCGGGGATAAAAAATATTTAGTTATACCGGGGATATGTATAAGTTATGGTATTAGCAGGAACTAGTGTAAATTTCTGTTTGGTTGGGTTTAAGAGTTATACCGGATATAAAAAAAATTGTGTTTAGTAAGTTAAAAAGGAATAAGAAGAATAAGAGGACTAAAATTTTAATTTATGATTAAAATTTTACTGATATGATTTTAAATATTTAATTTAAAATATTTATTAAAAAAATTATTAAATTTTATATTTTACTTATATATAAAAAAAATTATTAAAAAAATTTATCATATAATTTATTAAAATTATATGATAAATTTATTAAAAATTAAAGTTAAAAATTTTAAAAGCTATAAAATTTAAAATTTAAAATTTAAAATTTAAAAATTTATAAATGTTAAAAATTTTAATTTAAATTGTCTTAAATAATTAGTTAATTATCTAAATATTTAAATAATTAGTTAATAAAATAATTAAATTAATTAAAATATTGGATTAATTAAAGAGTTAAAATAATAATTAAAATTATATTAATTTAATTAAGTTTATTCTCAAATAGGAACAAGTCTTGTTTCAGAAAAAGGCTGGAATAGTAATTCCAGTCTTATACCAGCTTATTTCGGAAAGACGAGAACAGCTGCTCCCATCCCTACTTAATTACGTTTGGGCATAACTAGGGGGATAAACCCTTATCCTTCCTAGTTCTCATTACCAAACGAGGCCTTAGAGACCTGGGTTCGAATTCTTTTTTAGTGGAAAAAGTGTGCGAGTTGTAGTCTAGGCTGTGTTTGGTTCGGGTATAAACTGAAACTGCTTATTCCAGAAATAGCTATAAGTTTAGGAACAAGATTAATTTTGCATTTGTTTCTGAGAATAATAAAAATAGCGCAGGAATAGTTAGATTGGAATAGTAAAAATAAAAGTTATTATAATTTTAAAATAATAATATTTTATCTAATTAATTAATATAAAAATATTAATTAAATAATAGTTTAACTTATTTAATTAATTATTGTTAGATAATTTTAAATATTAATTGATAAAATAATTAACAATAATGAGTATTATTAATAAATTAATTAATTAAATAAATAAATAGTTTAGTCAAAATATTAAATTAATTAAAGAGTTAATATAATAATTAAAATTATATTTATTTTAATTAAATTTGTTCTTAAGTGAGAATAATCTTATTCCCAAAAAAAAAAATATAGAATAGTAGTTTTAGTTTTATACCAGTTTATTTTAAAAAAGATAAAAATTATTAGGGAGGTTTTGTTCCCAACCAAACAAGAGCTAAATAGTGTAGTAGCAAGAAATTCATACTATTAAGATCCCAATGGATATAAGTTAAATAGATGGAAGAGGAACTGCTAGTGTTACTCATTGAGTATGAAAGGAAGAAACGAATTAATGATGCATATCTAGTAACCGGTAGTAGATACATATGATCTGTCGCCCAAATTAGATTGGATAAGATGAAAAGAGAGAATGGTGTTGCCAGAGATAGAGGTTTTTACTTTTGAGATCGGCTTGTGTGCTTTTAGATGCATAGAGATCTTCTTGCTATCAAGTCGTTTTCGATATTGGGATTTCAGAATCGAAGATCAGCTCGGTTAGATTTGATCTAGAGTACTAAAAGTATTTAAAAAATAAATTTTTAAATTTTTTAATATTATTTATCTAGTAATAGAAATGACTCAAAATCAACGACTGAAAATAAAAATCTCACCAAAAAAATGACGATATGACACAAATATTTTAGATAAAATATATTGATCTTGTTTTATTTAGTATAAAAAATTTTCTATCAAAATTTTATATGATTTGTATATTTTTAAATCGTTAAATTTGCAGACAGCTCATAAGCATGACTATTAAAATTATTAATTTGAGCCCTTTCAATCATTAGGTAAATAATATTAAAAAAATAAAAAATTTACTTTTTTAGATATTTTAAATACACTAGATTAAGTTTATGGAAGTGGATTGATAGCACTGAGGGCACTGCTTTTTTGAAAGCAGACAAACCTAGCCCTTCATATTTTTAGTGGTTGAAGACAAGTGTGAAAGCTTGTAAGTCACAGCATTCAGCAAGCAGAGGCTTAGTGGTTTATAAACCAGGGCTTTCAAAATCCAATCCTGCTCAATCCAAATCTCTCCCCATGGTATGTAAAATAGAATGTGTTTAGAATCCAACACAGTTCAATCTCAACCACTCTTGTTCATTCCCAACCTCTTCAGTGTGATTCCATAATCCCATCACAGCAGGATTGATTATTTGACAGATCAGATTCAATAATGTCTACCTCTCACCTCTCTAGTACAAAGAATTTGCAGCTTATTTGACCCATTTGATCTTCTCCACAAGTACATTTGAATAGAGCGTTGTTCGAAAAAACACTAAGGCCCGTTTGGTTCGGGTATAAATTTAAGAGGTATAAATTTTTTTTATACTTGAGATAGTTTGCTATTCCGGAATAATCAAGTATAAAAGTTAAATTGCGTTTGGTTCAAAAGTTGGTATTCTCTGAAATAAAAAAAAATTATGTTTCGTTAAAATTATGGGATAGTGAAGAATAGTAGAAAAAGATGATAGATTTTTTATCAAAATACTAATTTTACCCTTACCTTATATATATATATATAAATTAATTTTAATTATTATAAATTAATTAAAACGACAATTTAATTGTTAATAAATTATATCTTACCTAAATAAAATAATTTTTTAGATTTTATAGTATATTTTAGTAAATAATAATTAGTAAACATAATTAGTAAATAAAATATAAAATAATTTTTTATATTTTATAACATATTTTATTAAATAAAATTAGTAAACATAATTAGTAAATAGTATGTTTTAGTAAATATAGTCTCAGATAGAAAGCTAAGCTAAAGCAAAAAATAAAAATAAAAATTCCATTCATTGCCCCTAGGTATAAACCTTATTCCAGGGGGAGGTGGAATCAAAATTAACGAATTATTTCAGAATAACTCGTTAAGCTTAGAATATTTTAAATTTTTATTCCTATACTTTTTTTTTCTCTTATTTGGCAAGAATTGGAAGATAAAGAGGGTTATTCCTCTTTTATCCCCCAACCAAAGAGGGCCTAATTGTATGTTTGGTTCAAAATGAAAATCAAAATTTGAATAGAAATCAAAATGAACTTGAATGAATAACGAAATGATGAATTTTTTAATTTATTTGATTCGGAATAGAATTTGGAATCAGAATCACCTTATTATTATTTTATTTCAATAAGACAAATTTAATCTGCTATGTAAATTTATAATCAAAATTTAAATTCAAATTGATGATTTAAATTTAAATTTAGATTTGCGCAATTTAAATTTAAGTTCAAAGTCAATTTGTAAAATTATATCTAAAATTCAAATATCAAACTTATATCGAAATTAAAATTAAAATTTAAAAATTAAATTTAAAATTATAATTTAATCTAAATTTAAATTTATATGTATATTTGAATTTAAATAATACTTATTGAAAAACAAAATTCTTTTTTCTATTTCCTTGGGAATGAGAATCAAAATGCTAATAATCCTTCAAACCAAACACTAACAATAAAAATAATTTATTTCGATTTTCATTTCAAGTCTTAAATCCTTCAAACCAAACTGTCTTATTTCAACCTCCCATGGCAGCAATAGTTCTAGAACTTTCCTCCACACTTCAAGCATTATATATAGGGGTAATTTTTTATATACCTCTAAAAATTTTTCTATTTTTAGATTTATCCCTCTTAGAAGACTAATATTAAAACTACCCTTCTTACGTTCCAACTTCTTTTTAAAATACCCTGAAGTTAAACTCTGTTAGTGTGAAGCTGCCGTTATCTGTGTGAAATTACTATTTTGCCCTTTCAAATATACCATTCTATCATAACTAACTTTTTTTATGTACCCTTAAAATTTTCAATAATTTTAATAGATAGGGATAAAATAGATATATCTAATAGTTTTCAACTCCGATTATTATTTGACTCTAGTTTAACCCTAATTAACTTAACAAAGAAAAACGATAGGAGTATTTTTAATAACGGTGGAACGTATGAAGGATATATCGGAAAGAAAAAAATAAAAGGGGTAAATCAGATATTTCTTCAGATTTCAGGGGTACACAGGCAATTATCTCAAATAAAAATGATAACAGAGGCAACCAGAAACCAGTTATAAGTAACACTATTTGAATTGCTTGCTCATCCACATAAAACAGTTCGCAAAGAGCTCTCTATACATATTTATCACCACAGAAATCAAAATTAAATGGCTTGAAAAGCGCAATCTATATACATCAAAACCTAATTTAAAACTCATCCAAGTAGATTTGGGTAAAAAGGATACAATATAAATACAAGCCAATGCAGATAAAAAAAAAAGAAAATGGAGAGGAAATGAGGAAGAGTATTACTCCGTCGTCGAGCTTAAAAGAGCTTGTTCTGAGACAGTAGCTAGCCCATGCATAAGCCTGACTATCTCGGCGGTGTCGTCGAGATAGTACTTTGCTTTGCTGGGTTTCCGACCGACCGTGCACGCAAACACTTCGGCCGTGGGCGCTAGGGAACTCCCCTCGGTCGCGGTGCTTATGACCTCGAACATATCCTCGTCCGACCTGTCGTCCCCAATACAAAGCACGAAGTCCGGCAATAAGCTCCTTTCTTTTGTGGTCGCGAGCAGATGATGAGCCACTAAGCCTTTGCTCACACCCTGCAGGGAAAAATGCAAGTACCAATTACGCATGCGTTTTGGCCCGAGTTTTGAAACGGCTCCTCTGTTTGAGAAGCAGAAGCCAGGTGTTTGGTAAATAAAAAGTTTAGAATAGTTGTGACGGGAAGTAGAAATGAGCTTCTGGACCCCAAATGCAGGTCCAATTTAGAGCTTTTGCACTCGTTACGGCAAGAAGCCGACACAGATTCTTGAACAAATTCTCTACTCAAAAAGCAGATGCTGGATACTTGGCAGACAAAGAACATGGATCTTCCGGCTACGAAGGAAAGCTCAACTTAGCTTTTACGTCCCCCGAAATCAGAAGAAGAAACTTCCGATTTTAGCTGCAGGGAGAAGCTGCTGAGGAAGATTGTAAATGTGAATTGCACCAAGAACCCTCAGCATTTCAGCATGTTTCTTTTTGGTCTCCAACTTTTCAATTGTAATAACTGGGTCCGTGACCGCCGCATTTTTGTTGCAATCCTACCATGTTTTGTTAAATTCCTCCAACAAATTGGATTGAGATAACCCACTCAATCGTCATCGCCAAGAAAACAACTTCTTGACGAACTTTAAAAGGATTAAATTGCAACAAATGCAAATATCAGTAACAATTGAGCGGTTAGTGACCAAATTACAGCCTTCTAAAAAGGTTCGGCACCCCTGGTGCGATTTACACTGACATCATGGTGACAAACTGCTAGGGCTTCCAATAGCTGTACTGAAAGTACTTCCACCAACAACTGGGCTCTAAACTTTGATAGAGGGCATTATTGGTCAAAAGAGATTCAATTTCAGATATCTGCTTTTAGCTGCAACCAAGGATTTAAGTGCCGTGGCACGGGATCGTGCCGAAAACTTGCCGGCACGGTACGATACGGTGCGTGCCGAGCCGTGCCGATGAGTGCCGGTCACAAAAAATACATGCGTGCCGACACATAATGGCATGAAATATTTATTTTCTTTAGCAACAAAATTTTTTAATTGCTTATTATGTATCTTTATCAAATATTTTGAACTTTATTAAGAAAATTACTTAATAATTTTAAGAAAAAAGGGTTTTGAACTGTGTCATCGGCACGGGGGCTGTATCGTGCCGGTATCTTATTGGCACGGTACGGCACGGTGGATACGGCCCGTGCCGATGGATCAAGGATTTAAGTGCCGTGGCACGGGATCGTGCCGAAAACTTGCCGGCACGGTACGGCACAGTGCGTGCCGAGCCGTGCCGATGAGTGCCGGTCACAAAAAATACATGCGTGCCGACACATAATGGCATGAAATATTTAATTTCTTTAGCAACAAATTTTTTAAATTGCTTATTATGTATCTTTATCAAATATTTTGAACTTTATTAAGAAAATTACTTAGTAATTTTAAGAAAAAAGAGTTTTGAACTGTGTCATCGGCACGGGAGCTGTATCGTGCCGGTATCTTGTTGGCACGGTACGGCACGGTAGATACGGCCCATGCCGATGGATACTTAAAACCTTGCGATGGATACTTAAATCCTTGGCTGCAACAAGAAGCTGTTAACAGGGATTATATAAGGAAGAGTTGCTGCTGTTAGGGCTTCTTCAGACAGCTTTACTCAAAGCATTACTGCAGAAGCTCCAAAAGGGCCAAATGAGGCCCTGAAGTTAAGAGAAGCTAGGTATCCTCAAAGAAGGGAATCTAACCTGCGGTTTAACCTCGACAATGTGAGGGTCGCTCTTGACCGAAACCGGCTCATTGGCGAGCACACTCCCGAGATGATCGAGAAGCTCCTTAGCTTGACAAGACCCGAAATCCGGGTCGGCATCTTCATAGCACCAGACAAGCGAAGTTTCCCTGTCTTCAATAGTCGAGCCATCCGTAGTTTCCGTGTACAATCTCATGACGGGCTCTGCAATTTGTTTCCAACCACAATCCGCCACGGGAACACAAGTCTCCCAATCTGCATCTCTCCTCGACCTAAAAGTAGACGTGAATTAGGTCAATTACAAGGCACAAGAATTTACAATCTAAGTACTTGAGTGATTTGTACGCATCTAAATAGCCGTGCAAATCAGGTTATATGTAGTACTAAATTCGTCAAATACCTTAGAAAGTAGCCATGTTCAGCAGCAATGCTGAGATTCTCACAGGAGGAGAACCACTCGCTCAAAGTGCTTCGGCTTCTCGCACTAACAAGATAGACCACGTTGTTCTTATCTCTACACAAGCTGTCCAATATCTCGATCGACTTAGGGCTAGGGCTTTTATCGATCGAATTTGCTTGTGGCATCAACGTACCATCGTAATCGAATAAAATGGCTCGCGTTTTCGTCCTCCTATAAGCTGAAACAATGTGCTCCATGGCTAGCTTTCGGAAACTTGAATCGAGGGCCACAACCCTAAACCTAAGCCCGAAGCCAATCCCCCAACACCTTCTATTTGAGTGGTCTTTACAGATCCTCTCCAGATCTTGCAAGAAGCTATTCGCCCAATAGCCAACATCGTGCGTACTAACATACCGGAAGTGCTTCTCGTGCCGCAGCTGCTTCTCCGGCTCCGACATCTCTAAAGCATAATCCAGTGCGTCGGACACCGCCTCTATATTCCACGGGTTAACCCTAATAGCCCCACTTAAAGAAGGTGAGCATCCAATAAATTCCGAAACGACCAACATACTTTTCTTCGGCGTAGAACAATTCAAACCCAGAACCGTATCTAATCTCTCGTTTCCTTGACGAGAAACTATGTACTCATATGGTATAAGATTCATCCCGTCCCTCACCGCCGTCACTAAGCAACACTCGGCGACTACATAGTAAGCAACTCTTTCATAAAATTGGAGCGGCTTGTCGATCAACACCACCGGTTCGTAACCGGGCCCACCATAAGCATCATTGATCCGCTTAACCATTGCAAAGCACTCGTCTTGAACTTCCGTTATTTCTTTCCCTCTTCCGCGTGCTGGGTTCGCAATTTGGACCAACACCACCTTCCCCCGCCACTCCCCGTGCTGCTTTAACAGCTCCTCCATGGCTAGTAACTTCAAGTTTATTCCTTTAAATATATCCATATCATCCACACCGAGTAGCATTACTTTCCCCTTATCACGGAATTCTTTCAAGAGCTCCGCCACCTTCGCCTCGGTTTCCGCGAGCCCGAGCACCGGCTTGAGCTGGCCCATGTGGATTCCGACCGGGAGGATTTTAATAGTTACAGTTCGGCCGTAGTATTCCAATCCGATATAGCCCCTCTTCGATTCGTACGAAATCCCTAGCATCCTACTACAGCAGGAGAGGAAATGCCGGGCGTAATCGAACGTATGGAATCCGATCAGGTCAGAATTCAGCATTGCCCGCAAGAGCTCTTCGCGGACGGGCAATGTCTTATAGATTTCGGAAGAAGGGAAGGGGCTGTGGTGGAAGAACCCTAACTTGACCCGATTAAAGCGCTTGCGGAGGAAGGTGGGGAGGATCATGAGGTGGTAGTCGTGAACCCAGACGAAGTCGTCGTCGGGATTGATGACCTCCAATATCTTGTCCGCGAATATCTTGTTAACCGACACGTACGCCTGCCGCCGTAGACACAAGTTTAGCATTCGCGATAAATTCAGCATAGTTCAAAAGATCTCAATATTCAAGAAAAATACTTCGGCAAATTCGCAGAAGAATCTGAAGAAATTTGGCTGACAAAATGCAAGTACACAACATAACAACAAGGCAAAAAAAAAGGACCTTACCTGAATTGCAGCACATTCTAAACAAAAAAAAAGGTACTGAATGTCAAAATTTCCCAAATTATTACCCAAACTTCAGATTATTTTCGAAAGACTGACCTGAATTATGCAAGTTTTGATTCTCCTACATAACCTTACAGTATCTGCGACATTTGTGGCGAAATATGTTGCAATTTACCAACATATTACAAATAGTGCGAGATTAGGTGGTCTGATTGAAACTTTTCGAACTTCAGATACCTATATCAAAAATACAATAGAAAAAATAGAAAAACAAATAGAACAGATAATTCCTCCGAAGATGAATAAAAGACGATAAAATTTATGAATGATCTAAATGATATATCTATCCACCGAGTATATGGTTTTTCTATGCTTTTTGTGGTGTGTGTGTGTGTGTAAGAATGTATGAAACTTACATGAATGATAACCATTTTGATCCAACAAGCTCTAACCATCAAAACTTCTGATGTTGTTAACCAACCTTTTAGTTCACTTGATTTCAGTCATTTAATAACTCTTACACTTAATCAAGACTTGATTGGTATATTTCGTATAATTCATTCGACTACAATTCCAGTAAAGCAAGTAATGAGTCTAAATTCTGTACCGGAAGAACTACCAAACAGCTTAAATCAAATAAATTGAAAAGTTAGATACCAAACTCAACATTTTAAAATGTTAGGGGGTGTTTGGTTTCTCAGAAAATTGTGTGGAAAACAAAGAATTTTCCATACAAAACACCATTCCATAGTTTTCGTTTTCCGGATAAAAAATTCGAAAAACGAAAAGGAGACTTTTCTATGAAATTCGAGAAAAAAAAATATTTCAGAAGAACTAAATTTTCTAGTATCCATGGACGGAAAATATTTTTCCAACCAGAAAACTATCTTTCGAGATTTTTTTTTTCCTTCGGAGCATTATCGTAATTCTATACATTGTAGCCATTTTATTCATGTTTTCTTTTCCAACATTCTTCAAATAATTCATTCATGAATAATTCGTATAATATAGAAAGAAACTAAAGAAGGAGATAGAGCAGCAGTAGCAGCATAAGCAGCAGAGAACCATGCCTGCCAGTAGGGCTGTCAATGAGCCGAATGCGAGCGAGCGAGCTGCTGGGGCCGGCTTGTGTTTGCTCGTTTATTAAACAAGCCAAGCACGAACTAGCTTATTAAAATATGTAGCTGAAAAATTCAGCTCAGGTTCAACTTGTCTGTTAACGAGCCGAACACGAGCTAGCTCACGAACAACAAGAAACTCGGCTAACGGGTGAAAAATTGAACGAAATTAAAAAAAAAATTAGAATCTTAATCTAATAATTAAAATTTACAAAATATAGGCCACTTCACATTTGGGTTGACTTAAAATCCAAATTAGTAGAAATTTGTAATATATATATATAGTGCGGAGTTAGAATACTATTGATAGTATGAAAATAGTGTTTACTATCAACTTTTTGACCATTAGATGTCTAGGGTTTAGTAGGGATTCGTGGAATAGTAATAATTAAAGGATAGAAAATTTGATAGTAAATACTATTCCACCAAGCACTTGGTGCTACCAAATTTTCAGCAGTTACATCCACCCCTTTGATCATTTCCACTTATTAGATCATACTAATTCACCAGCCACCTACTAAATTTTAAAGAATTACTATTATCCTAACCGCACATCTCCTCATCCAAAAACCGAAAACTTAATAGCACCAATATCTTTGTGCTACTATACTATCAATAGCATCAAGTTTTCTGCCGTTAGATATACTCCTTTGACCATTTGCACTTTTTAGATCATACTATTTCACCAATCATTTACTAAATTCTAGAAGTTCACTATCATCCTAACCGCTCATCTCTTCATCCAAGGACTAAAAATCTAATAGTACCAATAATTTGGTACTATTAATAGTATTACTAGGGCTACATCGAGCGGAAGCTCGTGCTCGTGTTCTGGTCATTAAGATTTGAAGCTGAAAAATTCAGTTCGTGTTTGGTTCGTTAAACAAGTGACTGATTGATCGATCTCGAACTCATTTTGAGCGGAGAACAACGAGACGAAACTGAAGGAGAAAGAGCAGCAGGAGGATGTCACGGACTTAAGCTTTTCGCCTAGCAAAAGTTCGTGCGGTGTCCGCCTTCCTGCTCGAAGAGGACAAGCCTTGCTCTCTGTTTGCTAGCTGGGACTTTCGCGCCCTACGACTAAATGCAAAATAAGAGAGAGTTGTATCTTGTAGTGTTATTTTCTAAGTAAAGAGAGTACTTAGTTTTTTCTGCGGAACCCCTACTTCTTTCTCTTTTCTCTACTTTTGCATTTATTCGTAGGGCCCGAAAGTTCGGGCTAGCAAACAGAAAAGCAAACAGAGAGCAAGACTTGCCCTCTTCGAGGAGGAAGGCGGGCGCCACGGTTACGGACTTAAACTTTTCGCCTAGCAAAAGTTCGTGACAAGGAGCTACCTGCCAGAGGGAGCGGTCGAAGCGGCGGGCGGCGCCGTGGTCGGGGGAGAGGGGGAGCATGTAGTGGAAGAGCGCCCAGAGGTGCTGCTTGCAGAAGCCATGGTAGTATCGCGAGAAGAGCTCCGGCGGCACGAACGCCACCACGCACCCGAACTCCTCCAGCAGCTTCTGCGCCACCTCCTCCTGCTCCGCCGCCCCCCTCACCGCCACCTCCTCCGCCTCTCTCAGACACCCCACGTACACTATCTCCATCTCCATCTCCATCTCCGCGAGCGCATCCTTCACTTGGTGGAGCAGCGACTCCGCGTCCCACGCGAACTCGTACCCCCCTCCTCCTCCTCCTCCTCCGCCGCCGCCGCCGACGCCGACGCCGACGGGGGAGGGGCGGCGGAGGAGGCGGATGGGGAGGTGGTTGGCGACGACGATGGCGCGGGGGCGAGGAGGAGCGGGGACGGCGCCATGATCGTCGGCGTCGTCGTCGGAGGAGTTGGGGTCGGAGAGGGCGCCGGAGACGGAGACGACGCGGGGGAGGCGGCGCCGGAGGCCGCCGACAGAGGGGGGCTCGCCGGAGGCGAGCTCCAGAAGGTTCGAGTAAGATCTCGACACCATCTCTTCCTTTTTTGCACAAAACCCCCTCCCAAATTGGTTAATTTATACTCCCTGCTACTGCTAAGTACACTACAATTATTATTATCCAAGAAGCTTTATTTATTCGAAGAAGAAGAAGATAAAATATATATATAAATATATAAATATATAAATATGTTGGTGGGAAAAATCGAGACGAGGAAAAGGATAGGAGAATTTTACGAGGAAATCAAATGGGAACGCTTTGAAATTAAAGGACCACAATTTTTAATAAGGGAAATTAATAAACACATGCACTAAGAATAATAATAATAATAATAATAATAATAATAATAAAAGAAAAAAAGAAAAAAAGAAAAAAAGAAAGAGGATGGAATAAAATAAGAGCAATTTGGAAGGGTTCTAAAGATGTTAAATTTAGTGTAAAGAGAAATGTTTTTTTAAAAAAAAAACTTGGTCGTTTGAAGGTTCTAAAAATAATACGTGGAAGTGAAACAATGAGGGGAGAGAGAGATATTGACTCATAAATAAATATTTTATTTTATATATTTTTAAAATTTTATTTAATAAATTTGTGCATCTGATAGATAAAAAAATATAATAAAAAATTTAAAATAGAATTTCATATTCGACCTTTATTTATTTATTTGGTTCGAATATAAATATAAGTATAAAAATAAAAAAAAACAAAATTATAATTATTTTAATTAATCTGGTCCTAAATGAAAATAAATTTATTTTTTAAAAAAAATAAAATAATAATTTTAATATTATATCAGTTAATTTCGAAAATATAAAAACTATTATTTTCGACAATTTTTGTATATTAAATATATTATTCTATAAAATTAATTAAAAATTAAAATTTTTAACTATAATTAAAATAGAAAAGTTTCGTACAATAAAGTCGGGCAACTTGACTAACATAACTACGTATTGATATATTGTTGACATTTTAATTATTATAACGTCATTCATTTTAATATTATTATATTAATATTAATATTTAATAAATTAAATTAGATAATAAAATTTAATTATATTAATTTAAAATTAAAAAATAAAAATATTAATAAATTAAAATTTATGGACAAAAAGTATTGTTTATCCGTATGGTAACGAAATAAGATAGAATTAACTATTTCATGGATAAGTATAAAGTACGGAATTAGTGTAAAAAAGCGTTTGGATGGGATAAGAGATTTTGTGTTTGGTATTAGAATGAGAAATAAGAGGAATAAAGAGTTTTAATTAGGGTAAATTATTTTTTTGCCCTCAAACTGTATTATGTAATAATAAGATGAGAGATGGTGTCTCGATAAGTATGAAAAAATATTTAAGAAAAAAATAAGAGGGTGGTTCGAAAGAGTGAGAACAGTAATTCTCACTTATTCTAGTTGTACTGAAACAAACTATATCGATTAATTTCTGATACATTTAAAAAAATAAAAAAATTATCATTCCTATTTTCGGTTGTATACCGAATCCAAACAAGCTTAAAAGAGTACAAACTGGATTACGACAACATGACAAAGGAGGGATAAGCAGGCAGCTCTTGTGTGTACACATGTAGCACACTCATTCATTTTTTCCAATCTTTACACCTATCTTTATATTTCATGAGAAAAATTCTTGTTATATATTATGAAACGATTCAGCCCACTAATCATATCTTTTATATATTTAATTGAACGATGATGTAAAATTTGTTTTGTTAGTCTTGTCACTTAGAACTAAGCTGAGATTTGTTT
The DNA here is from genome assembly GCA_029204045.2 of Tillandsia leiboldiana. Taxonomy (NCBI): domain Eukaryota; kingdom Viridiplantae; phylum Streptophyta; class Magnoliopsida; order Poales; family Bromeliaceae; genus Tillandsia; species Tillandsia leiboldiana. Next base: position 53,507,667 of record CM055063.1, on the reverse strand, counting down.
CGATAGTCTCGTCATCTAGAACTAAGCTCAGTCGTGACTCGTCACATACTTTCCGTTGGTGATTGACTTTGATACCAAATTAAGGACGCGGTCCACTAGCAATAATAACTCGTTGGGCCCAAATCACAACCCAAAATATTTAACCACAGTTATTATTACTAGTGTTCATGTCTCTTATATACTAAATCATAATTTCATTCTCATTCGATGTGGAACTAGTTACACGCACAACCCAAGATCACGAGGCGATGATGTAGTGAGACTTGTTTCGCTAGTCTTGTCATCTAGACCCAAGCTAAGCCGAAACTCGTCACACACTTTCGACTAGTGATTGGCTCTAATACCAAATATAACGACCCGACCCACTAATAATAATAGCTCGTTGGGTCCAAACAACAGTCCAAAATACTTAAGCCCAGTTATTATTATTAGTGTCCATGTTTCTTATATACCAAATCATAATTTCATTCCCATTCGATATGTGTTTATTGGAGTGTCACAACCCCAAATATGGTGTACATCTTACATCTTATTTATTTTAGAGGGGTAAATTTTACTAGTTACTTCATTTATCTTAGGATGTAGTGAATTTTACTAATCATTTTGAAGTGACTAATGGATAAGTCCCCACTCTGGGATGGATAGAGTGTATATGGTACACCCAATTTTGAGTGTATGGATAGTATTGCTCATTATCATAATATTTTAAAAGATTAATTTCATACATATCTCTGTAAACCTATCGAATAACAGATATATCTCTATAAAGTTTAACTTTTTATATTTATTCCTTCAATAGTACTAAGTTGTTCATATATGCTCTTGCGGTCAATATCCGTTAAAAAAATATAATTAACCATAGATTAAATACTTAATCTTAATTATTGAGTGAGATAAATTTTTTTTTTTATCTTTTCAAATTTTATACTTACCTATAGGTATATTTTTTAATAGTTGAAATTTTTGAAGAGACATATTTGTAAGGTAAAATTAATATTTTACTTATATTCTGTTAAAAAATAAACAGTAAACTAACGATAACGAATCAGAGAAATATACATGAACAACTTAAATTTTTTAAAATAATAAATATAAAAAGATTAAACTTTATAAAAATATATTTTTTATTCTATATGTTTAAAAGTACTTATACGAAAGTAACCATATTTTAAAAACCAATACTTTTTATTCTATATTTCATTAATTGAATGAGTGGGGTGTTATTAAGTGAGATGTTAAATGTACAAGCAAGTACCCAAAGAGGGGTGCACAAGTATCTTATTTTTTTTAAAATGGCTAATTTTTTCAATATCCTTATAAAAGGGTGTAATTTTCTTTTTTTTTGTTATTTCTATCATAGATACAGCTTTGGAGATAAATAGAAATAAGACTAATTTTATATTTGAATAAAAATTAGATTATTTTTAAAAATAAAAAAAATAATATTTGAATAATTAGATAAGAAAAATAGGAATAAGGATGTGTTTGGTTCGGATTATTTTGCGAGGATTACAGATAATTCTGTCAAGATAACTGATACATGCAGTAATAGATATATAGCATTACAAATTGCGTAAAATTATTTTGAAATATTTAGATATATAGCATTACAAATTGTGTAAAATTATTCTGAAATATTACCGAGTGGAAGATTATCTTGTATGTTATGTAAAATTACAAGTTTACTACTCCAATCCCAAATCCTTTTAATACGTTATTTTTAAAATTTTAAAAATTTAAATATACATTTTAAATTTATACTTATATTTTCATTTTTAAGTTTTAAAATTTTAAATTTATATTTTAAATTAATATTGAATTTTATATTTTTATTCAGATTTTAAATTTAAATTTTTAAATTTTAAATTCGAGTACAAATTATATTAAAGTTATGGTTTAGTAAAAAATAATATTAAATTTGACGGCAAGAACAATTTTGAAATAGTTTACACTTTATTGTCAGAATTACTAAATTTTATAAAATAAACCAAATATAATAATTTTATATAATCTAATATTACATTACTGTATTAAACTAAACGCAATAATATTTTCAGAGTAATTCTGTACTATTTGTAATTCTACATTATCGACGAGATTATAAACTGGATAAACTAAACACAATAATTATGACAAGATTATATGTAATTCTGACAAATAATCCAAACCAATTGAAAATTTTTATTAGTGCAGTCACATTTATAAAATAGCTGCCACGATTGGTGTGAGAATAACAAATATTAGGATAAAAATAGATAACCAATATTGAGATAAATATTTTTATGCCGGGAATATCTTACTATTTTAGGATAGTCCAGAATAAAGTAAAATTGTGTTTGAATAGTAATGCTACTACTATCAAGAATAACTGAAATTGTGTTGGGTCAATTTTATAGAATAATAAAAAACAGTGAAAAAAAAGTGATGGATGAATTTAATATAAAATATAATTTAATAAAAATAATTTATTATAAAAATAATTTATTATAATATTTGATAAAAATAATATATTATAAATTATGATTTTTTTTTTCAAATTCTAGTTAAGCATAAATTTAATAAAAATAATTTATTATAATATTTAAGTAAAATTTATTATAATAATTTATTATAAAATTTAAATATTAAATATAAATAATATATATTAATATAGTACAATTAATAATTTTATAATAAAAATAATTTATTATAATATATAAAATATTATATCTATATAATTTAGTTTTAAATTAATTTATAATTTTAATAAAGTTTGAAATTAAATTTTGGAATAACATTATTCTGAAATAACTGGGAATAAAAAAATTTGACTCTAGTCAAAAAATACCTCATTTGGTAGAATAGCATAAATAATTTTCGTTATACTCGTTTTATTTTCAAGCAAGAGCGGGTTGTATTTGGTTCAGATATAAATAAGAACAGCTTATTCCTGATATAAGTACAATTCTCATAATAAGCAGCAACACGATCGATTTTGTATTTGGAGAATAAAGCTAGAATAATGCCTTAAAAAGAGTTTAGAGGTGTTATGTTCACGTAATCTACCAAGAATTATTAAATATCTACAGTCGATTACTATGTTTGGTGTAATATAGCTAAGTAATCCGATCTAGAATATTTCATTCTGAAAAGAGTAGAATTATTCCTAGAAGAATGAATCTTATTAACGCTGCGGGAAGTAGACATATTTTATTTCTAAGTACGAAAAATATAAAAAGAGTTTCAAAATGTTCAAATTATCCTTGAAAATCCCAAATCCTAGTTTTATTTTTGTTCTCTCTATTTTTTTTTTTCGCTCTGTCTCTCTCTATCTTTTCTTCCATCCACAATAGATATCTCTTTTTTTTTTTTTTATTCAAAATTTTTCATCCATAGTGTGGTGAGCCAAATCAGTTGTGGTGAGCCAAGCCAACTTGAGGAGGAACTGAATGCTCTGAGGTAAGGCGGAGATAACATTTCGATTCATGCAAGCGCGATCGGCTTATGCATAAGTCAACGGATCCTATTGGTGATGGGACAACGGCCGAAAGCTGTGCTGACACTTGGGATTATTATTATGAGAATAGCTGGGGTGATATGCAGTGTACTCAACTCTGTCACGCTGCATGCGCCGCCTGGTCACTTTTGTCCCCTTCGTACTTCGCTAGTTTTTTTTCTATAAATAGTATTGAGAGCAAGTCTATCGAGGAAACACTCTGTTGAATATTGTGAGAGGCTAACTTGAGCCGAATACCGAAAATCTTCAATAGACTTTGGAGATCGAGGACCCCTTTCTCGAATCGGCTTGTGCCTGAAGGAGCGTTCTTCGGCGATTCAAGCAACCGACTGCAACCTTCGGCTGTTCTTTTGCCTGAGGTGGGGGATATCATCAAGTAGAGATCTTCTATTATCTTGTCTACTATTTTGAGCTTTGTCTTACTGATAGCTTCTTACCCCTAGTTGTAAGTATGTTGTGTGGAGGGAGTGTTGTGTAGAACTCCCTAAGCTCTGAGGTTTTGGAACTATAGGGGTTAGTGATCTAGTGTTTGGATGTTTTGCTTGTGGACCTCGAGATAGATTCATGGGGTTGTGGAACCAAGGGTTTGGTTGAGTGAGAAAGTTGGTAAACTCTATCTCAGGAGTAGCCTAAGAAGAACTAGAGACGAGCACTCTGGTATGTTGTGAGCTGGCCTTCGGGCTGTGGAGTGGCGTGAGAGCGCTTGACTGAGGAGTAGGTCGATACTTTCGACTTCTCTGAAAATGAGTGTACAGATCTAACGATGGGTGTGGTAACGTGGGTGTAACTCGACTTCTAATTCGGTTAATTTGTAGTGAAAGATCCACCGGAGGATGATGTGGGTTCGGCCTTGGTTCTCCAGGCGCCGCACAGTGTATGGTGGAATACCCACTGAGTGTTACGTGGGCTAGGTCCCGGCTCTCCTGATGGTAAGTTTGTTTAATCAGGTTGCGCGAATGCGAAACTCTTCGGCGCCCCACTTAGCACTCATGACCAATCTGCGGAGCGAACGATCAACCGACTCTGCCAGATGAATGTACGGATCGCCGATGGAAGTGCAGTTCGAGAATTTGACCTCCACTCGGGGCTCGTACAGGTCAACCGATTGAGAATGTGAGACTCTTTCGGCTGTTGCACAAGTGAGTGAGCTCGATGGATCCGAGCCGAGGGGTTGGTTTTGTTTGGTGTTGGTGAGGCATATGGGGTATTCCTTTAACCTTTACTACTTACCTTATCTGCTTTTCTTATTTTTTATTTGCCTTCTGTAAATATCTCCTATAGACCAAATAAGTGTCGAACATTTTTTTTCGGTGATTGAACTCACTGGAAACTTTAGTTAGTTCTCACTCCCTAAGGTTTACTTTTCTCAGGTGTCAGATCGGTTGGTAAGACACGCGATCGTGGCAAGAATATGGTCGAGTAGCGGACCTAAGAGTTTAGCTAGCCATCCGTTGTGCTATGTCGTTCGGTTGTTGTTTGTTGAGCCGAGCGTTCGGTTATTTGATTCTTTTTGTAATCAAATCGATAAATGTAATAAATTTACATTTTTGATATTTTATTTTTTATACTCTGTATCCTTTTGCTTTCTTCCATTTGACATGAAGTCTATGTTTTCTTTCAATTTACATGAAGTCTATGCGTACTTTTGAACTGATCAATTGGCGATTTCGGAAGTGACACATGGCCGCTCGGCCTACACTATGAATAACTATACGAACCAAATACAATAATTATATAATTTTTAAGGTATATAATTTTTTTAATATTTTTTTGAGGGTTAATTACATACAGCTCTATATAAATATATCGAATAGCAAATATATTCCTACAAAGTTCAACTTTTCATATTTATTCCTTCAAAAGTCCAACGTTATTCATATATATTCCTACAGTCTATCTCTGTTAGAAAAATCTAGTTAACCACAGGTTAAATATTTAATCTTGGTTAGTTAGTGAGATAAATTTATCTTTTTATCCTTCCAGATATTTCTGCATTATTTTTTACCGGGATATTTTTAAAAGGACAAAACTGTCATTTAACATATAATCTGTTAAAAATTTAACAGTGAAGTAACGATAATAAACCGGAGGGATATATATGAATAACGTTGGACTTTTGAAGGAATAAATATAAAAAGTTGAACTTTGTAGACGATAATAAACCGGAGGGATATATATGAATAACGTTGGACTTTTGAAGGAATAAATATAAAAAGTTAAACTTTGTAGGAATATATTTACTATTCGATATGTTTACGTGAGCCATATGCAATAAATTTTTTTTTTAATGACAAATTTATTCCGGAAGATTCTCAAAATATCTGCGACAGCCAACGAGGCGCCCAGCTGTCCCCTGAATCTATCCGAACACGTGGCGAATCAGGGGCGCATCTCAGAGATGTACCCTACGAGTTATGTACGGCATGAACACCAGATTACAGCTGTCCCGGATGACGTGGCTCCTCCTGGTACGTTGTTCGTGGGTCCCACGATGTTAGGTATGCCGCCTAATATTAAATAATAATTATTAATATCTTAAAAATAAAGTTTGATATGTGGATTTGATTTACAATTTAAAAAATAATAATAATTTGATTGGCGTAAAATATAATAAAAATTATTTTTTATGCATTTATTTAGTTGTAAAAATAATTTTAAAAATAATTTTTATAAATTTGAGAAAAATAAAATAAAAATTCAAATTGTGTAAAAAGAAATAATTTATTTTTTTCTCCAAATTAAATAAATATAATATTTTTTTCAATAAAATAAATATTGATAATTTTTTTTTTTTTTTCAACAAATCAAACACTACAAAATGAAAAAAAACAAATTCATCAAAAAATAAAAATTTCTATGATTTTAGGTACACAACCAAATGCCCCTTTTATTAGTCATTGTTACACAAACCTTCCTTGGATGGACTTTGATCTATCCTAGGCATACCAAAAAGTATATTAGTTAATAAAAATAATAATAAAAATAATAAAATAGTAAAAATATAGGGTTAATTATATACGGCTCTAAGTAAACATATCTAATAGCAGATATATCCCTACAAAGTTCAACATTTCATATTTATTCCTTCAAAAGTCCAACGTTATTCATATATATTCTTCCGGTTTATTATCGTTAGTTCACTGTTTATTTTTTAACAGATTATATATGAAATGACAGTTTTGCCCTTTCAAAAATGTCCCTCCAAAAAATAATATAGAAATATCTAGAAGGGTAAAAAATTAAATTTATCTCACTAACTAATCAAGATTAAGCATTTAACCTATGGTTAACTAGATTTTACTAACAGAAATAGACGGTAGGGATATATATAAAATACGTTGGACTTTTGAAGCGATAAATATAAAAAGTTGAACTTTATAGGAGTATATCTGTTATTCGATATGATTACAGGGAGCCGTATGCAATTAACTCAAAAATATATTATAAACTAGTGTGAACGAAAATACGAAGTAATCCGGCTTCAAATTTAACATCATCCCGTAAACAATTATGTTCGGTTCGAACCAGTTTTTTTGTCAACTCCATTAAATACATAAAAATAAAAAAAAAATATTTGATAATTTACGAAACCTCCAAAGACTTTGGACCCTCTTTGATAAATGAACATATTGTTCGTCATATCTTTTTAATTTATTCAAAAAGCACATTGTATTTAGCAGATGATTAGTGTGATTAACTGTGTAAAATAGATAGCATGCATATTAATTTGGCTATTAAGTCATTTTGTTTTTTTTTTAAAAAAAATTTATAGCTAAAATAAATTATTTTACAAAATCTTAAATTATTACTGAACAAGTTATTATTAGATATCTTATTATGACGTCCAAATAAAGGTATTAGTTTAAAATATAGGCATTTATAAAGAAAATCTTTACACTTTTGTTGTGGCAAAAAGTTGAATATTTGAGATCTGAGATTTGTATCTAATTTGGATCCAGATAGTAAATCTAAACAACTGTTGGATTTCTTGATGTGACTCATTATGAGGCCCCTAATAATTTCACATCGGATGTTGATGGAATTGTGATTGGATTTATATAAGATATGGACACTAGTAATAATAATTAGGCTTAAGTATTTTGGGCTATGGTTTGGGCCCAACAAGTTATTATTGTTAGTGGGTCGGGTCGTTACATTTGGTATCGGAGCCAATAACTAACCAAAAATATGCGGCGAGTCTCGGCTGAGCCTGGATTTAGATGACAGGGCTAGCGAGACAAGTCTCACATCGCCTGGTGATCTTGGACTGCTGTGTGTGTGTTTGGGCTAACGAGGACGTCAGGCCTAAACGGAGGGTTTCACATCGCCTGGTGATCTTGGGCTGCTGTGTGTGTGTTTGGGCTAACAAGGACGTCAGGCCTAGTGTTTGGGCTAACGAGGACGTCAGGCCTAAACGAAGGGTTTCACATCGCCTGGTGATCTTGGGCTGCTGCGTGTGTGTTTAGACTAACGAGGACGTCAGGCCTAAACGAAGGGGGTTTCACATCGCCTGGTAATCTTGGGCTGCTGTGCGCGTGTTTGGGTTAACGAGGACGTCAGGCCTAAACGGGGGAGTCTGTGACGCTCCCAATAGTCCTCCCAATAGTCCTATATCAGATGTGGATGGAATTGTGATTGGATTTATATGAGATATGGACACTAGTAATAATAATTGGACTTAAATATTTTGGGTTGTGGTTTGAACCCAACAAATTATTTTGCTAGTGGGTCGAATCGTTGCACTCGTAATTAGATCCAGTTCGACGTACTTAAAGATATTTCTAAGATATTACCATGAATGGTATTATTAACAGGGCTGAATTTAATTTAGTTTTGATAGATTTATTGAATTTATTCAAATTTGACTCGATTTTTTTTTAGTAGATGTGCTCTACCTCTAATAGCAATTATTTTACTACTATCACCCTCCTAGTATTGTTGGCTAAAAGGGTCAAACAAGTAAAAAGGTTGCGTTTGGTTCGGGAATAAGAAAAATTTAGTTATACCGGGGATATGTATAAGTTATGGTTTTAGCAGGAACTAGTATAAATTTGCGTTTGGTTCGGTTTAAGAGTTAGACCAGATTTAAAGAAAATTGTGTTTGATAAATTATATAAGAATAAGAAGAATAAGAATAATAAGAAAAAATTGTGTTTGGTTGGGTATAGAGGAATAAGAAGAATTAAGAGGGGATAATTATGTTTTTTGACTATTTTGCCCTTTAAATTAAAGTTTAAATGGGAGTAAAAATTTTAATTTTTAAATTTATATAAATTTTAAAAAATACATAATAAAAATTTAAATTTAAGTGGGAGTAAAAATTTTAAGTGAGAGTAAATAAAAATTAATTTTTAAATTTTAAGTGAGAGTAAAAATTTTAATTTTTAAATTTATATAAATTTTAAAAAATTTATAAAATAATTGTATAAATTTTAAAAATTTAAAATTAATAATCGTTTTTTTTCAAAAATGAAATAAAATAAAATTTTTAGATTTATTAAAAAATAAGTTAAAAAAATTAAAAATTTTAAAATAAAAATTTTTAAAATTTAAAATTTATAAATTTAAATATCTTTTAAAATTTAAAAATTCTAATTTAAAAAAATAAAAAAACTAATTTTTATTAGTATACAAAAGAAAGGAAAAAAAAAAAGAAAAAAAAAAGAAGGGAGCCCACGTGAGTGAGTGAGAGAGAGAGAGAGAGAGAGAGAGAGCGCCCTGTACCCATGGGTTTCTTCGATTCCCGTGCAAAGTGCAATTCCGTCTTATTCCGCCTCAGGTTGGGAATTGCTATTCCCAACTTATATCGGAATAAGAGTAATGATGAGGTTTTGCAATTCCCATTACCCTTATTCCCGTTTGGGTATTAAACTGGGGATAAGGGGGTTATCTCCCCCTTATCCTCGTTACCAAAACGGTGTGTTAGTATTTAGGGTTTAGGGCATGAGTGTGACACTTCAATAATCCTATATCGGAAGGTAAAAATTATGATTGAATATATAAGAGATCATTGACTCTAGTAATAATAATTAGGCTTAAATATTTTGAACCGATGATTTAGATCTAATAAATTATTATTGCTAGTGAGTTGGGTTGTTATATTTGGCACCAGAGCCCGTTTACTAGCCTCACATCTTTTAGTGATCTCGTACTAATGATTTTACTTTGTGGATACTAGGATTGAAAACGGCCGAATACGAATTTTTGACGAAACTATGTCTCCCTCCATATTTTTCTTAGGATGTTGTCGATGGTAAATTTTTCATAACCATATCTGCTTAAAATGGATTTGGATTCAAAAATGAGTTAGGTTTGTATTCAAATATTATTCTAATAATAATATAAACTAATATGTACATATAAATATGAACTAAAATTAACACAAGTTGGCAAAATTGACTTAAAGTTGTACACTCATATTCAAACTTTGTTTATCAATGCCAAATTTTTCATAACCATATCTGCGTAAAATGGATTTGGATTCAAATATGAGTTAAGGTTTGTATTCAAATATTATTCTAATAATAATATAAACTTGGGATGCCCCCAATAGTTCCACATCGGATGTAGATGGAATTGTGATTGGATTTATATGAGACATGAACACTAGTAATAATAACTGGGCTTAAGCATTTTGGGCTGTGATTTGGGCCCAACAAGTTATTATTGCTAGTGGGTCGCGTCGTTACATTTGGTATCAGAGCCAATAACCAGCCGGAAGTGTGCGGCGAGTATCGACTGAGCCTGGATCTAGATGACAGGGCTAGCGAGACGAGTCTCATATCGCCTGGTGATCTTGGGCTGCTGTGTGTGTGTTTGGGCTGACGAGGACGTCAGACCTAAATGAGGGGAGTTTGTGATGTGAGGGGAGTTTGTGATGCCCCCAATAGTCCCACATCGAATGTGATTGGATTTATATGAGATATGGACACTAGTAATAATAACTGAACTTAAGTATTTTGGGCTATAATTTGGGCCCAACAAGTTATTATTGCTAGTGGGCCGCATCGTTAATATGTATATATAAATATGAACTAAAATTAACTCAAGTTGGCACAATTGACTTAAAGTTGTACACTCATATTCAAACTTTGTTTATCTATATTTTATTTAATAAAATTTAATATTTTGACGAATATAAATATAATTTTAATATGAAAATTACTTTATCACAATCCAGTATTTATTAATCTCCCTCTTATTTTTTAAGGTATCGTTTGGTAACGGAATAACCAGAACTAGCTATTCTGGGGATAGGTATAAAGTACGGAATAAGAGCGAAAAAACGTTTGGTTCGGTTCCAGGGATAAGAGATTTTGTGTTTGGTATGAAAATAAGGAATAAGAAGAATAAAGAGGTTGTGATGATGAGAGTGTATTGGGAAGGAAAAGAGAGAGAGGAGAGAGAGGGATTTGTGATGATGAGAGTGTATTGGGAAGGAAAAAAGAGAAAGGAGAGAGAGGAATTTGTAATGATGAGAGTGTATTAGAAAGAGAGAAATGAGGGGAGGAGGGATAGTTTAATAATAAAAAAAAATTATAAAATAATAGATAAGAACTGTTGTTCCAGCTTATTCTGCTTGTACTAGAACTACTGTACCGAATAATTCTTGATGCGTTTGGTAGAATAAAGGGGATAAACCTCTTATTCCCGGTTCTAGCCCCGAAACAAACGGTGCCTAAGAATAAAAATTATCGTACATGATCAGATTTTTTAAAAAACCATATTTGCTTCTTCAATTTCTTTTTCTTTTTTTTGGGATGGGAGTTAGGATACAAATATGTGTGGTTGATATTCGTATTAGCATTCTATAGAACATAATTTATCCTACCCACTTTTGCCATTAAGTGGATGTGATTCTGTAACGACCCGACCCATTAGTAACAATAATTTACTGAGTCCAAATCATAGCCCAAAATATTTCAGTCCAATTATTATTACTAGTGTCCGTTGTCTCTCTTATATACCAAATTACAATCTCATTTCCATCATAGACTTCTCCCGTTTAGGGGTTTAGGCCTGACGTCCTTGTCAGTCCAAATGCACAAACACACATACAATTCAAGATAATCAGACGATGTGCGACTTATCTCGTTAGTCCTATCATCTACACCCAGACTCAGTCGAGACTCGTCACACACTTTCGGCTGGTGATTGACTCTGATACCAAATAACTCGTTGAGTCCAAAGCACAACCCAAAATACTTAAGTCCAATTATTATTATTAATATCCATTGTCTCTTATATACCAAACTACAATCTCATTTTCATCCGATGTGAAATTATTAGAGTATCATAAATTCTTTTTATTTTTGACTTGAAATTAATAATTATTTAATTAATAGCCATGCCTTTTGCTTTAAATAAAAGCTAAGCTTAGGGATCAAGCAAAACAATGGATGGTGTACCTTTTTTGCATAGAAAAGGGCCATTTGTGAGGGCCTAGGAGCCTTATGACTTTACATAGTTGCATCTCAATCAAATTAAGCTTTTTAAATAAGCACTTTCACAAGTCACCAACCAAGGTTCACACTATAAAGACTCATTTGGAGGCTCTAAAATTTAATTTAATTTTGTTATAATATAAAACTCCCTCAAAATAATATTATTCTAAATGAAATAACTTATATTTATTTATTGGCTAAATTACAGAAAAGCTTCCTGTAATATTCTGTTTTTTCACTTTGTCCTTTTATTTTTTAAAAGCCTACATTTTGCCCCCTCGTAATTACCGAAATATGCATTTACCTTCCGGCCGTCACCATTCCGTGAGTGAACCGTCAATTTTTTAAAAAATATTATTAGATATATCCAAAATACCCTTCAAAAATGACGGAAAATAAGCTAAAATTCATTCTCTCTCCAATATAAGGTAAGGGCATTTTCGTCAATTTATCTCCTCCGTTAACGTCGTTGCTCCCTAAAGACAATTCGGTAATTACGAGGGGGCAAAATGTAGGCTTTTAAAAGACAGGGGGACAAAGTAAAAAAGCAAAATATTACAGTGAGGTTTTCTGTAATTTAGCCTTATTTATTTATTTATTTTGTATGAAACAATATTATTATATTCCAATTTTGTTTTTTTGGATACCTCTCATGAAAAATTTTGAATTAGATTTAAAATGAGACAAGCCTATCTTGACTATTTAAAAGGAATTTGAGTTAGGGATTGAAATTTTTTTTTAGGGATAATACCGAATATATTCTTCAAAACTTTTAAAATATCTAATATATTTTTAGCGGACCAAAATGCTCTGATTAATTTTCAAAAATTCTTACAAATATCTCCAAATTATTAGGGCTTATAAATGAGATTTGGGTTTAAAAGGATATTTTGATCATTTTAAAATAATTTTAAAATAGTCAAAAATAAATAAGCAAATGACCTTTTTTTTTTTCATATAAGAATTATTATCGGTACATTCCAAAAAGAGTGTAAATTAGATTTATACTTGCTCGCCTAAGAGCTAATAATGGGTCATTATCTTATCAAGTTATTTTTTTTTTCAATACTTAAAATTAAAAGAATTTAATAAATTCAAGAAAGATAGATAGATATATATATATATATATATATATATATATATATATATATATATATATATATATATATATATATATATATATATATATATATATATATATATATATATATATATATATATATATATATATATATATATATATAGAGAGAGAGAGAGAGAGAGAGAGAGAGAGAGAGTAGAGCTTATATGATTTTAAATGCACAAGCCCATTCATGCTTGTAAAATTTTTACTTTTGAATTTGTATTGAGATTTGTATTTTTTATTTTTTTCTTTCTCTCTCTTTAGTTGACTTTACAATAATATAAATTTTAATACAAATTTAATAATAAAAAATTCACAAAAATAAATTAGCTTGTGCTTTTAAAAATATATAAACTCTACTTTTTCTCTCTCTCTCTCTCTCTCTCTAAATTCCTTTATAGGTTGTACAACTCACACTTTTTCCATCCAAGAATTTAAAAAATTTCCAAAGATGTTTAGTATATAAACAAAAATTTGATGTAACAAGTAAAAAAATTATGGTTCACATTTGTTAGAATATTAGGGCTAATCATTAATCTCAAAAGATCGAGCTGTTAGAAAAATACAACTAATTCATTTAAAGCATACAGACATAACGTTTACGAATCTCGATTATGACTCTGCATAATCAGCCTCACACCACTTCAAATATAACTCGATCTAATCCGGCCTCTTTTCATTTCGAGTATGATCTAACCAAACTTGACCTTCACATGACAAGATATTGATCCTTTTAAACCAACAACACCAAAGCCTAAGGTGTGTGTTACACCCCTTACACGCACCACCCAAAAGAAAATATATATCTTACACCCATTCATCTTTGGATTTATAAAACCTCTTAGATTTTTAGTATTAATTTTTTGGGTTAATTGCATACGGCTCTCTGTAAACATATCGAATAGCAGATATATTCTTATAAAGTTCAACTTTTTCATATTTATCCCTTCAAAAGTCCAACGTTATTCATATATATCCCTCCGATTTATTATCGTTAGTTTACTGTTTATTTTTTAACAGATTATATATAAAATAACAGTTTTGCCCTTTCAAAAATGTCCCTTCAAAAAATAATACAGAAATACCTAAAAGGGTAAAAAAGTAAATTTACCTCACGAACTAATCAAGATTAAGTATTTAACCTATGGTTAATTAAATTTTTCTAACAGAGATAGACGGTAGGGATATATATGAATAACGTTGGACTTTTGAAGGGATAAATATGAAAAGTTGAACTTTGTAGGGATATATCTGCTATTCGATATGTTTACAGGGAGCCATATGCAATTAACCCTAATTTTTTTAAAGTGTACAGTTTGGTTCAGGTATAAGTTAGAACTGTTTATTTTATGAATAAATATAAGTTCAAAAACAAGCAGAAACTAATATAATTTTATATTTGAATGAGTATTAGAGTTGTACTAGATATAAGAAAAATTGTGTTTGGTTTGATAAAGTGGAATAAGAAGAATAAAGAAAAGTAAATATTTTTAATTGAGAAAATTATTTTTTAAAAAATATATTTTAAAAAAATTAATTATAATTTGTATTATTTAAATTTAACTTTTGTATATAAAAAATTTAATTTATTAAAAAATTTATTAATTTTTAAAATTTTAAAAATTTTAAATTTATTAATAATTAAATTAAAAATTTATAAAATTTAATATTTTTTAAATTTAAAAATTTAAATTTTAATTGTCTCAAAAAATATGCAAAAGAAGGTTCAAAAATTTTAATTTTTAAATTTGTATAAATTTATAAAAAAAAAATTTAAAATTTGTATATAAAAAATTTGTATAAATTTTAAAAAATTTAAAAATTTTAAATTTATTAATAATTCAAGTTACAAATTTTAAAATTTATAAAAAAAATTAAAAAATTAATTTAAAATTTTATAAATTAAAAAATTTAAAAATTTAAATTTTAATTAAAAAAATAATAAAACAGGTGGAATAAGTTGTCCCCATCCGGAGGAACTATAATTTTTTCTTAACGGGTTATTTTTGAAATAATCCATTAAAAGGGAACTATAGTTTTTCCCCTCACTAATTAGTGTTTGGATACAAAAGAGTGATATCCCTTTTATCCTTCACTTTGTACCCATATACCAAATAGGGCCCAAGTGGCAACTAGAATAAGAAAATGTACAATGTACAATCCTCTTTAGAGGGTAAAGATAGGGTCCCTTTATTTAATTTGATAACTATATACATGTGAACTATTTCATTACTATTAATAGTGTGTGAATGATATATATATATATATATATATATATATATATATATATATATATATATATATATATATATATGTACTATTAATAGTGGGTGAATGATATATATGTAGGCTATATTTGGTTGGGAGATAAAGGGGGAATAATTTTTTTATCTCCCAAACAAAAAAAAAGGGATAATTTTCTATATACCCCTAAAAATTTTTCTGCTTTTAGATTTACCCTCTTAGAAGGCTAATATTAAAACTACCCTTCTTATGTTCCAACTTCTTTCTAAAATACCCCTAAAGTTAAACTCTATTAGTGTACCGTTTGGAGCTGCCGTTATCTGTGTGAAATTACTATTTTGCCCTTTCAAATATACCTTTCTATCATAACCAAATTTTTCTTATGTACCCTTAAAATTTTCAATAGTTTTGGTAGATAGGGACAAAATAGATATATCTGATAGTTTTCAACTCCGATTATTATTTAACTCTAGTTTAACCCTAGTTAACTTAACAAAGGAAAACGGTAGGGATATTTTTAATAACGGTGGAGCGTATGAAGGGTATATTGGAAAGAAAAATATAAGAGGGGTAAATCAGATATTTTTTCAGATTTCACGGGTACACAGGCAATTATCTCAAAAAAAAAAATAGACGGATTTGTTATCCCTCCCTTAACGGGCTATTCTGGGATAGCCCGTTAAGGAGGAGGGATAACAATTTCCCCCATTAGTGGGAATAAGGTTGTTTCCATTCGGGAACAATCTTATTTCCATTTTTTTTAATTTTTTTAAATTTAAATTTAAATTTATAAAATTTTAAATTTAAATTTTTTTATTTTATAAATTTTAAAATTTTTAACTTTAATTTTTTATAAATCTAAAAATTTAAAATTTTAAAATTTTAAAATTTATACAATTTTTGTATATATAAATTTTTAATTTTTTTGTAAATTTTTTTTAATTTATAAAAATTTTAAAATTAAAATTTTTTGCATCATCTTTCGCATATTTTTTGAAATAATTAAAATTTAAATTTTTAAATTTTGAGAAATTTTAAATTTTATAACTTTTTAAATTTTTAACTTTAATTTTTAATAAATTTATAAATTTAATAAATTTTAAAATTTATATAAATTTTAAAATTTTAAAATTTTAAAATTTTTAACTTTAATTTTTTTTAAAATTAAACGGTATTATTTACTAAAATATAAGCTTTAATTTATACAAATATTAAGTATTATTTAATTAATATTTTATATTAATTAATTAGATAAAATATTATTATTTTAAAATTATAATTACTTTTATTTTTTCACTATTCTCGTTTAATCCAAAAAATGAACCAAACATAATTTCAATTATTTCTAAAAATAACAGATTTACAAATCAATCACTATTTTTTTTTATCCTGACTATTCCGAAATAGCAAGCTATCCCGTAGCGACAACTGAATAGTAAAGTGAATGGTATGCACTATGTACATACTTTTCATGTTTGGGTCATAATATTCTGCCCATACTTCCGTCCAGTGAATTGATTTTGATATCAAATGTAATAATATGATTCGTCAGTAACAATAACTCATTCGGTTGAAACCATCCGCTCAAAATGTTTAAGTCCAGTTATCATTACTAAAGTCAATAGTCTCTTATATATCAAATCATAATTTCGTTTTTATTCGATGTCCAACTATTGGTAGGGATGTCAATGATACGGATACTCGAAATTTTATCCGAATCCGAATTCGAACGGAATTGATTTATCTGATATTAAATGGATATGGATTCATATACCAATATAAAAAAACGAAAATCCGATGAATTTAGATTCGGATTTGGATTTTGATTGTACCCGATTCGAATTCGAATCCGACCCGAATCTGAATTAATTTTATATTATATAATATATATGTATATATAAATACTTGATATTATATTTAAATTTATATTTTAAAAATTTAGATTTAATGTAATATATTTCGAAATATTGTAAAGAAAAAAAAATTTATTATTTCGAGTTTGAATTTTCGGATTCAGATTTGAATTTTGAATTTTTGATCGAGTTCGGATTTGGATATAAATTTTTTAAATCCGTCGAAATTAGATTTGGAATTTAATAGCCAGATTCGAATTCCACTTTTTAAAAATTCTAAATTTGATCGGTTGACATCTCTAGTTATTGGGGGTGTCACAAAGAGAACAAAAGTCTCACTTTTAAGAAGTTTCTCAAATGAGCAACGCTATATGTACAAGTAGCATTTTCCATCTTATATAGCCTTTATAGCTTTTCGGCGTACTATAAGTTTCATTGTATTTAAAATCTAAATAATTTAGTAATTAAATTAAAATAAATGTATATAAAAATATAAAAAAATATTTAAAAATTAATATATATTAAAACAGAAAATTGACTGATTTTGAAGTATGCAGAATACTGCCGTAAGTAGGGGTGTCAACGAACCGAACACGAGTGAGCTGGGGCCGGCTCGTGTTCGGCTCACGGGCTGGCTCGTTTAAATATTGAGCTGAAAAATTCGGCTCGTTTCTGCCTCGCGAACATCAAGGTTGATTTTCATTCCTACTATTAGATGTAAAGTTGAAAGAAAATAAAAAAATAAAAAAAATAAAATTTTAATCTAATAATTAAAATTCATAAAAAATTAATGGCCTAAAATTTAAATAGTAAAGTTTATATATATATATATATATATATATATATATATATATATATATATATATATATATATATATATATATATATATATATATATATATATTCGAGCTGTTATCGAGCCGAACACGAGCGAGCTGATCCCAGCTCGTGTTCGGCTCGTTTATTAAACGAGTTGAAAAATTCGACTCGTGTTCGGCTCGTTTACTAAACGAGCGATTCGATCTCGAACTTATTTCGAGCCGAACACGAGCTAGCTCGCGAACGGCGAGCTGGATTGCCACCCCTAGCCGTAAGACGTATTTTCATTCTTCTTATTGGACTAAATAAGAGTACTATCCTAAAATATAAGACTAAAATTTGATGACGAACTTATCCTAAGATATAAGATAAAAATTTGATGACGAATCCCCACTAATAATAATAATTCATTGGGTCCAAAAAATATCTCAAAATGTTTAAACATACTAGTGCCCATGTCTCTTATAAACCAATCATAATTCTATTCACACCTGATGTGGGATTATTGGGGGCGTCATAGACTCCCCCGTTTAGGTCTGACGTCTTCGTCAGTCCAAATACACACACAGCCTAAGATCACCAGGCGATGTGAGATTTGGCTCGCTAGCCTTATCATCTAGATTTAGGCTCATTCGAGACTCGTCACATACTTCCGGCTGGTTATTGGTTCCGATACCAAATATAACGATCCGACCCACTAGCAATAATAACTCGTTGGGTTCAAATTACAGTCCGAAGTACTTAAACCCAGTTATTATTATCAATGTCCATATCTTTTATAAATCCAATCGCAATCTCATTCACATCCAAAGGGACGTCATATTTTGTGTACATTAATAGTTTTTAATCGATGAACTATTAAAAAAATTGAATATAAAATATTAAAGGGTTAATTGCATACGGCTCCCGGTAAACATATCGAATAGCAGATATATTCCTACAAAATTCAACTTTTCATATTTATCTTTTCAAAAGTCCAACGGTATTCATATATATTCCTCCGGTTTATTATTGTTAGTTCACTGTTTATTTTTTAACAGATTATATATAAAATGATAGTTTTGTCCTTTTAAAAATATCCCTCCAAAAATAATATAAAAATATCCGGAAGGGTAAAAAGTAAATTTATCTCACTAACTAACCAAGATTAAATATTTAACCTAGAATTAACTAGATTTTTTTAACAGAGATAGACGATAGGGATATATATGAATAATGTTAGATTTTTGAAGGAATAAATATAAAAAGTTGAACTTTGTAGGAATATATCTACTATTCGATATGTTTACAGAGAGCCGTATGCAATTAACCCAATATTAAAACATCATGTCCTAGCAGTTTAAGATTTTCAAGCCATATCTGTTGTTTTGCATGACATTAAAACTAAGTAGTTTGAAAAGAGATGATCACTCTACAGAAAAGTTTTTATGTGATTGAACATACACCCAACTACTTTGTATTTTTAAAAATAAAAAATATATAAAATTTAATCTTTAAAAATTTTGATTTTGTTATTTAAATTTTTAATTTATTTAATTTGAGCGAATTAATAATTTTTTAACTTTAAAATTTAAATAAATCATTTATCATTACAGTTTAGTAAAGCATAAATCCTATATTTTATACAACTTATATAACTATAAATTTATGAAAATAAATGATTAACTTAAATTTTATATCTAAAATATCATCAAATAACTTAAATTAAATTAAATTGAGTATTAAAATTAAACTTTTAAAAAATTAGATAGTCAAATCAAAATATTATGTAGTCTATAGTTCAGTAAAGTTTTATATATTTCTATCTTTTAAAAATTAGATATAACTTACAAATTTGTGGGATATAATTATAAATGCAGCTTTTTATAAGGACATCAATCCAAATTATAATTGTCAAAGGATAATAATAGTGTAACTTATAAAATTTTCCTTTGGACCTTATGCGCCCATTTGGTAATGAATAAGTTAATACTAGTTATATCAGGGATAAGTATAAGATACGAAATTAGTATAAAAAACGTTTGGGATGATTCCAGGGATAAGAAATTTTGTGTTTGGTATGATAATGAGGAATAAGAGGAATAAAGAGTTTTAGTTGGGTTAAATGACTTTTTGTCCTCAAGCTTTATTATGTGATAAAGCTGGTTAAATTTTAATTTCTTCCTTTTAATTAATGGATTAAAACCTTACAAAAATGAGATAAAATTCAAATCCAAATCAAAATCAAATTATATTTGATGAAAATAATATTTAATTTAACATTTCAATTTGATCTATTTTATAAAAAAAATATAAATTATTTATTATATTTTTATTCAAAAAAATAAATTATTCATCATATTATTCAAAAAAAATAAATGAGATAAAATCCAAATTAAGGGGAGAAGGAGATGTCGCATCGGGAAGCGACGCAGGGGAGGAGCTGTGACTCGGGAAGCGTGCTAAGGGTAATTTTGGAAAGGAAAATATAGTAGGGGATAATTTTGAAAAGAAAAATATAATGGGGGTAATTTTGGAAAGAAAAATATAGTGAGATTTTACTCTAGGAATAGTAATTCTCATTTATACCAGAAGTACTGGAACAAGTTATTCTCGTAGTTCCTGGTGTGTTTGGGGGGATAAGGGGATATCCCCCTTATCCCCTAAGCAATTCCCGTTCCAAACGGGACCTATGTGCCTAAGTTAACACAAAACTAGAAATATATGACGATCCGACCCGTTAGCACTAATAACTCGTTAGGTTTTAGTCAGTACTCTAAAATATTTAAGCTAGAGTTCATGGTCTTTTATATATTTAATTACAATATCGTTCTCATATGATATGGAACAATTGGAGTAGTGTTACAAACTCCCCCCATTTAGATCCTGACGTCCTTGTCAGTCCAATCATACACACAATCCAAGATTGCTATGCGATGACAATCCAAGATTGCTAGGCGATGTGAGGTCCGCCTCACACTTTTGACTAGAAAACTAGGATTGTCAGGTCCGCCTCACACTTTTGACTAGAAAATCGAGATTGTCAGGCGATATAAGGCCCGCCTTGCTCTTCCGTCTGTTTAGATCCTGACATCCTTGTCAGTCCAATCACGCACACAGTCTAAGATCGCTAGGCGACGTCCGGCTCACACTTTCGGCTAGAAAATCGAGATCGCTCGGCGATATGAGGTCCGCCTCACACTTTCGGCTAGAAAATCGAGATCGCTCGGCGATATGAGGCCCGCCTCACACTTTCGGCTAGTAAACCGATTCTGATATTAAATGTAACGGTATGAACCGCTAGCAATAATAATTCAACGGGCCCAAACCACCGGTTCAAAATGTTTAAGCCCAATTATTAAAACTAAGGTCCATGGTCTTTTATATATTCAACCATAATCCCGTTCTTATCCGATGTGGGATTATCGGGGTATCGTAAAATACTTATGACTTGTATCTAGTAAGCTAGAAGGTACATAATGTTTGCAAGTAGGCCAGCATTCTGTCCATATGGCGAAAGATAAATTGGGTCAAATTATAATCGAGATTCGTATGAGTTATATTTGTCTATTTTAAGTAAATTAGTTATATCTTTTTAATAGCTTTAGTTTTGAAATTATAATTAGTGCCAATGATCCAAGACATAAGGATCAAACTTACTTTTAAATATGACACTACCCCTATTTTATGGAAACAAAAGTTATTACTATGTAAGATGATCCAATCCATAGTTCATTGCACATAGTACTCAAAATATATTATTTCTAGTTAAATTATAGGTAAACTACACTTTTGGTTCTCAAACTATGAAGCACGTGACACTTTAGTATTTAAACTTGGAGAATGCTACTTGTACATCCGTAAGGGGTGTACATCTCACACCCCCACCCATCTAAGGGTGGGGGTGTGGTGATGGGTCACTTGATGTGACCCGTAAAAAACATCGCTATCATTAAAGAGGTGGAGATGTAGGATGTACACTCCTTGGGGGTGTACATGTAGCATTGCTCTTTAAACTTTAATTTATTATAATTTTTGACTTGAATTATAAGACGTGTGATATTTTAGTTTTCGAACTTTAATTACTTGTAATTTCTTATTCAAACTATAAGCCATGTGATAATTAAATTCTCGAATTTTCTAAATTATTGAAATTAAATTTCACAATCCAATAATTTTTTGAATAAATATTAAAGAATTGTTAATATTGACGCAGCGTTTCAATTATTGTTGCATCATCCAATAGGATATTGCTATAATTCAGAAAGTATTATAAAACGAGGGTGAAAAATATTTGATAGGCAATTTTATAATTCACACTTTAAACATCTAAATGAAGATTCAAGTAGCATAGCAATAACAATAAAAATGAAACCACAAAAACACAATTCGAGAGCTAAAATATTACACACTAGTTTAAGTCAAAAAGTGTGATACGGCTCCATGTAAACATATCGAATAGCAGATATATCCCTACAAAGTTCAACTTTTCATATTTATCTCTTTCAAAGTCCAACGTTATTCATATATATCCCTCCGATTTATTATCGTTAGTTCACTGTTTATTTTTTAACAGATTATATGTGAAATGATAGTTTTGCCCTTTCAAAAATGTCTCTCTAAAAAATAATGCAGAAATATCTGGAAGGGTAAAAAGGTAAATTTACCTCACTAACTAATCAAGATTAAGTATTTAACCTATGGTTAACTAGATTTTTCTAACAGAGATAGGCGGTAGGGATATATATGAATAGCGTTGGACTTTTGAAGGGATAAATATGAAAAGTTGAACTTTATAGGGATATATCTGCTATTCGATAGGTTTACAGGAAACCGTATGCAATTAACCCATTTAAATATTACGCAACTTATAGTTCGAGCTAAAAATTGTAATGAATTAAAATTTGAGAACTAAAATATCACGCGGCTCGCAGACCAAAAGTGTAATTTACCTTTTAAATTTTACTCTATCCCTATCACATGGTAAACAAAATTATTAGTAAGATGATCTAATCAATTATTCATTACACAGAGTACTCAGAATATACTACTTGGAATCTCCTTAATTTGTCAATTATTGGTAGGTGACCTAGTTGATGCATTTGCCCACATCTCCTCCTATCCCCACTCTTTTTTTCTTTTTTTCTTTTTTTTTTAAAGTCAATAATTAACCAAATTAAAACATTGAATCAACATTAGGATGCATGTTGGAGGAAGAGACAAGTACACCTAACCCTCTACCCACTTGTGGATATCAACAACAAGTATTTGTTTGGATTTTGACTCTTCAACAATGAGCCCTAATTTGTTTTTGTGGAGAGTATAGAGAGAAAACCCTAGTTTTGTTTTATTGCGAAAAGAGTGAAAACCCAATTTTTGTGTATTGTCTTTGTCATATGTAGGTCCCTCAAAGAGACTTCATAGTTGGGGCCGCTAAGACTGCGTTTGGTTCAGATATAAGCGAAAACTGATTATTTTCGGAATAGGTATAAGTTCAGATACAAGCAGGAACTAAAGTAATTTTGTATTTGGTTGAGTACAAAAGTTGTACCGGGAATAAGAAAAATTGTGTTTGATAAGTTAAAAAGGAATAAGAATTATAAAGGGGATTAAATTTTTAATTTAAGATATAAATTTTACTGGTATGATTTTAAATATTTAATTTAAAATATTTATTAAAAAAATTATTAAAATTTATATTTTACTTATACATAAAAGAAAATTATTAAAAAAAATTGGTTTTTGAAACTTTATAAATTTTTTAAAATTCAAAATTTTGTATATAAAAATTGGTATAAATTTTAAAAATTTAGTATAAATTTATTAAAATTTAAAATTTAAAATTTAAAAAATTATATAAATTTTAAAATTAATAAATTTAAAATTTTTATAAATTTTTAAATTTATTAAAAATTAAAGTTAAAAATTTTAAAATTCTCTAAAGTTAAAAATTTATAAATGTCTCAAAAGATTGTCTCAAAAAATTACAAAAGTGGGAGCAAAAATTTTAATTTTTAAATTTATATAAATTTAAAATTTTTTATAAAAAAATTTGTATAAATTTAAAAATTTTAAAATTAATAAAATTTTAAAATATTTTTAAAAAAATAAATTTTTAGATTTCTTTAAAAGTAAGTTAAAAATTTTAAAATTTATAAAATAAAAAAAATAAATTTTAAATTTTATAAATTTAAATATTTTATAATTTAAAAAATTTTAATTAAAAAAAAAAAAGTGGAACAACAAGTTATTCCACCTGTGGGGCAGAACAGCTGTTCCCCCTCAATCCCAGGTTATCCCGTAATGGGGCACGGGGACATCATCTTTTTTTTTTGTTTGGATATAAAAAGGGGATAACTCCTTATCCCCCTTATACCAGTACGCAAGCGGGCCTAAATACTTATCTTAAGTCAGTGAAAAAAAATATAATCTACACCAAAATGTTAAAGTCTAATGCCTAATTTGTACTATAGCTATTTTTTTTTTTTTTTTTTTTGGATAAATTTTAATTTATTGATGTAATTTAGCTTATTTTTACTTTATCATGATTCTATATTTTAAAAAGTTGCACTTAAGTGCACTATAGTTTTATCTCTAACCAAACTCGATCCGATAAAAAATAAATAGTATACATGTAAAAAAAAAAAAATGACCTTTTGAAGTTGTAGGTATAGGTTCGAATACTTTATACTCATACCTGGTTTGAATCCGATCCGAACTCGACTTTTTAATAGATAGGTTTCAGAATAGTTTTCAAATTCGAATCCAGATCCAATGAAATACCATATAGTAATACTCGGCGGAGTATGATAACTTTTTATAACTCTTGTGCTTATGAAAAATGATGTGTCTTTCTTATATTAGGATACTTTATTTTATTTTTTTAAACAAATTTTATTAGATTGGGTACAATTTATTACAACGTGAGTTTTCTATAATAAAAGATCTATGATTTATTCATAAATGATTTAATTAAGTCTATAAAAAATATATGTATACGGATAACCGTACACGATTTAGACCCGATATATAAAAAAAATATATTTTTTATCTAAACTCAGCCAAATATTTTATAGTTTTTAACCAAAATTAATTATCCAAAACTAAAATTAATTCTGCAAAAATTACTGTTTCAGAATCTAGACCAAAGGGACCCAAAATCAAATTGAACTAATTATAACAAATAAGTATATATATTTTAAACCAAAATTAAAAATATATAAACCAAAATTAATTTTACAGAAATCGCTGTTCCAGAATCTAGGCCAAACACGCCCAAAATCAAATTGAACTAATTATAACTAATAAGTATATATATTTTGTCTGGACCCAATTTGGATCTAAATTTTGGGCAGCATGTTATGTCTAATTTTCAATAAATTTAAAAAAAATAAAATTTAAATTTAAAATTTGAATTCTCTCTTTCATGATGATGGGCTAGATGTATATAAAATGTCTCATGGATCATTTTGTCAATTTCAATTATAGCCAATTGGGGAGGGGTTGTGATCATGCTATAGGTCATTCTTAAGTACTAGGGATGTCACTGGACCCACTTAAACCAACCAAAAATGGATCCAAATTGAACCCGAATTATAATTCGGATTCGGAGCTTCGATACCCTATCCAATAGCTTCTTCCATTCATGATCAAAGCTTTGTGTATCACAACTAATTAATCTAATCTACATCTTCACTTGATTGAGAGATCTACAAGAGTAAGTTTCTAATTAAAGGGCGCAAATCTAAGTTCTTAATTAGTATTTTGGGTGATAAGATTTATATGAATTTATGTGACGATCCGGTCCGCTAGCAATAATAACTCGTTGGGTCCCAGCCACATTCCAAAATACTTAAGCCCAGTTGTTATTACTAGTGTCCATATCTCTTATAAACACAATCACAATTTCATCCACATTCGATGTGGGACAATTGGGAGCGTCATAGACTCCTCCCGTTGGGATAATTGGGGGTGTCACAAACTTTCCCCGTTTCCGTTTAGACCTGACGTTCTCGTCAGTCCAAACACTAATTGGGGGCGTCACAGACTTCCCCGTTTAGGCCTGACGTCCTCGTCAGTCCAAACACACGCACAGTCCAAGATCACTAGGTGATGTAAGATTTGTCTCGCTAATCCTGTTATCTAGATCCAGACTCAGTCAAAACTCGGCACACACTTTCGGCTAGTTATTGGCTCTGATACCAAATGTAACGACCCAGCCCACTAGTAATAATAACTCGTTGGGTCCAAATCATATTTCAAAATGCTTAAGCCCAGTTATTATTACTAGTGTCCATGTCTCTTATAAACCCAATCACAATTCCATCCATATTCGATGTGAGACAATTAGGAACGTCACAGACTCCCCCCGTTGGAACAATTGGGGGCGTCACATTTTAGCTCGGTCTAATCTTTCCTATCCATTGATGTTACCGTTAACAATTTAAATTGGTGCTTCTTGTTAGCGTGATAGATTAGTAGAGGGTGAACGACGGAGATACGAAGACTAGGGCTCTGGTCATGGAGCGGGTTAGGTATATAGACTGGCCTATTTGGTTGCTTGCAGTTATTATTGCGCTGCAGTTGTAACTGTATACATATTTAAATTCGATAATTATTTTGATGCATTTGGATTCAACTGCTGCAGCTGTAAATAAGGATGTCAACGAGCTGAACACGAGCGAGCTGGGATCGGCTCGTGTTTAATAAAGAGTCGAATACGAGCTGGCTCGTTTAAATATCGAGCTGAAAATTCGGCTCGTGTTCGAGCTGGCTCGCGAACAACAAGTTTGATTTTCATTCCTACTATTAGGTGTAAAGTTGAAAGAAAATTAAAAAATTAAAATTTATAAAAAATTAATAACCTAAAATCTAAATAGTAATATATATATATATATATATATATATATATATTCGAGCTGTTATCGAGCCGAACACGAGCAAGCTGATCCCAGCTTGTGTTCGGCTCATTTATTAAACGAGCTAAAAAATTCGACTCGTATTCGGTTTATTTACTAAATGAGTGTAAGAACTTGAAATTTTATAATTAAATAAAAAGGAAAAGAATAAAAGTCTAGTCGATTTTGAATCATGAATGGCAAGAGTAGCCTCAGTGCCCCTTTTCTGCAGTGTAAATTGCACAGTTAATGGGCCAGAAATATCGCTTTTCAATCGGAGCTTGATCTCTAAAATCCGAAATCACCAGCACGACCGTCTCGTCGAATCGAGTGAAAACCATATTAAACATGTTCAAATCCGACGGTCGGATCTTGCAGAAATCGATGAAAAAGCGGGTGGGACCCGCGACTTAAGTGCGTAGTACTTGGGTACTGTTGATGAACAGTAAACCCTAAAACCCAAATACCCTAAGTGCTAACGTCGGCCATTTCGCTGCTCGGACTCCAATTATAGCACTTCAGGTAGTCGTTTCGAACGGTTTCGCCGTTCTGAACGCAATGGCACTGACGGAATTTCCGTTTGACGACCCTAAAGCCTCGAAAAACGCGAAAACTGTATTCCGGAACAGTAAATTATGGACCGAGTTTTTATCCGGATAGTTTTTCGAAAAATGAAAATCGCTACCTGATAGGTCTCGTCGAGCCGGACGTCATGGCGCAGTCCATTTTCCGTTTCGACGACCGGATCGCCTCGAAATGCGTGAAACAAGGCGAAAAAGGGGATATATGCACATAAAACCCTATTGAATTTGCCTCGGTTTGCGTGCCATGGCTGGGGAAAGGACTTAAGTGTGAGATTAGTATACAGGGATGGACTGGGGTGGAAATAATAAAGCTAGAAGGGCCTAATAGCAATTGTGCAATAGGTGTCTATATATGCAGCTAGGGTTAGGGTTTCTAAAACCCTAAACCTCGTAGCTTCTGCCCCTAGCCGCAGCATCCAACGATCCTCCTCCTCACTGCCGCGCTTTCCGGAGTCTCCCCGCACCGGCCGCCGTCTCCCTTGGCCGGAGAAGAGAGATCAAGGCATCACCTCCTCTCGGGTTGGGTGAGGAAGGCAACCAGGGAGGTCCTGGGCGATCAAGGTTGGGTCCTGCGGAGTTCCCCGTGGTGCCGCAGCCGAGCTGAGGCGGCCTCGGCCCCAGCCGCCACCCTGCGCCGCCGCGAGACCCCACTCCTCATTCCCAAGCTCCGGCAAAGGTGAGTTTATGGAACTTTCCTTCTAGTTTTGGGTTTTAAGCATGACCATGGTGCTCCTGACACCGAGAGCCCCGATCGGGTGCAGGCTGAGCCGGCGCCGCCGACCCGATCGCCGGCGGCGGCCACCCCATCGGATTATTGTTTCCTCGGCCGATCTTCAGCACCGCCGCGATCCGGCCGTCCAACCAAAGATCAGCACCGTTGATCTTGCTCCCCTGAGTGACTGCAACGCCTCCACGAAGCTCCATCACGATCGGATCAAGATCGGGGTCTACCGGAGTTGCCCTAGTTTCGGACTTTCTTCAACCTTGGCCGACCACGGCGGTCCGGCGCCGCCGCTGCCTCCCACCGCCGGCCAATCACACCAGAGGACTCCTGTCACCCGCAGGCAACTCTTGGTCCAAGTTGCACCGGCCCTGAACGCGACGGCCGGAATCCGCCATTGGAGCTCCTCCGAGGTTGGCCGAGCTCCGCCGCCGCGCATCGACGCCGCCTCCTGGCGCCGGCCAACCTTGCAGGTAGGCTCAATGGGACATTCTAAGGTCATTGGTGGCTTTGCATGGGTTGAGTAACGTTGGGTTTTTGATGTCCGCAGCTGCACCCGAGCTGGGATCGGGCTTCCTCTCCGGCCATCCCCGCCGGTCTGGAACTCCGGCAACCCCCCAGGTAACCTCTAAACCCCATGCTCTAGCTTTTCTTCCATCTTAGAAGCCTCCGGATTGCTTCCTTGCTGAATTTGGGTTCGGGCAAAGATAAAGCTATATGTTTATATAACATGCCCACCAGGTGTTTGTGTTAATGCCTCAAAGAGGATTTAGTTGGATTTAGGGTTTGAGTTAAATATGAAAATTGTTGTAAATCACTCCCTGAGCTCAGTGCTCACTTCAGATCAAAAGGGATCTGTGTGGATGTGTGTGTGGTCCAATGTCGAAATGTTAGAGAGCTTGTAGGTTGGATCTTCTTTATCTAGCAAGTTTTGGGCTTCCAAATGGTGAGCCCCAGTGTCCTTGCACTGTTTAAAGACACTTTCATGTACAAAGTTCGTCTGTTTGACGATCGGATTAGAAGTTGTAGTGTAATCAACCTTTTAAAGTAATGTTGAAACAAAACTAAGTTCCGGGCTATTAGCGAAGCCGCGACAGTGTATTCCCGGCTATTTTGGGGTCACTGGACGCGATGCTCGCGTTAGATTTAGGTTTTGAAGACTCGGAGAAACAAAAATTCATTAAGGCTATGTTAGTAAGGTATTTTATGGCCCGAAGTTTTCCTCGGGTCCCGTGCTGCTGCAAATGAGTGAGCACGGTGTTCAGCAAGATAAATGTCACCTGCTGGAAGTGACGGTTCGTCAAAATAAATTTCCAGTTGAAAGAGCGAGCGAAAATAGCGCTCAAATGACGCTAAAAATGTGAATTCTAGAAACCCTAGGGGTCTAAATGCAATTTTGACACTGTATACTGTTTAGAACAGTGTATAAATGTTTCCTAAACTTTTCTTTAGGATTCCAACGGTTCTCGTTGAGGGGGAATCGGATTTCGATTGATAAATCGGCGATATTCTCCCGTTTAAGCTTTACGTTGCTGTCGTGTCGTCGGGATGGGTATCTGTGAGTCCTTTACTGATCATAGCTTCTTATTCAGGGCCCAGTTGTTCGGCACCAGCCTCCCGGTAGCTGTGCGGGAGTTCGAGGATCTGCCGTCATTCAGGTGGGTTAGCTTCGGTCCGGGTTCGATCTATTCGGCCCTCTGGTTGCTTTAGTCCAGTCGGACACCTATTTTTGATTGCCCTGCTGATTACATATATGACCTATCTTGACATATGCTGACCTCTTGACATATTATGATCTCCTGATAGACATTGATTCTTTTAGACTCATCATATATACCTGCTGATTTTATCTATATTAGCCTTGATGATTGTATTGACATGCCCTATGATTAGTCCTGATAGATCTTGATCTACGTGAGACATATCTTACGTACCTGTTTATCAGTTTATATATTTCTGATAGACCTTGATCTTCATGAGACATACCATATACATACCTGTTCACCAGCTTTTTCAGTATATAGATCTACATGATTTGATGGCACTTGTTGATTCCTGTCAGCCGATTTATTGTTGATATTCCGATATGCATGATTGATTGATCCTGATTGTTGGATACTATTCGATATTCCGATATGCATGATTGATAGATACTACTTGATGTTCCGATATGCATGATAGATTCTGATCGATATGATCGATGATTTCCCTGTTGGGATCTCGGCTTAGTGCCGACTACCCGGTCATTAGACCGTGAGATTGAGCATAGCATGATGACTACCACGCACGCTGCACTTCACGTACATCAGCGGAGTCATGACCGCAGCGATGTTCTTTACCGGTAAAGTGGTCTTGAGATGGACCCGTGAGCCCCCAGCTAGGCACCAGTGGGTGCGGGGTTATGTCAGCCAGCTAGGTGCCAGCCAGGTGGTATGTGCCTGAGGTCTTGCGACCAATACTGGCATTGATTGGGTACTTGGGTTCTGACTTTGATGCATGATTCGTACCATTGTTGTTCAGCTATGTTGATTTCCAGCATTATTATCTGTAGACATACTTTCATCGCTTGCAGTTCTTTATACATATTCTCGATAGACATTATCCTGATTCCCAGCATGTATGATCTACAGTTATTATGATCGATTATCATTGTGATACCCTGATTTTCAGTATTACTTATCTGCAGTTCCTTATGATTGATTTCCTGCCTAGTTAGCTTATCTGTGGATTTATGTTGATTATCAGTAGATCTGCTTTATTGTTCAGCTTTACCCTATGATTTTTACTATCCGCAGATTTTAGTACCCAGTAGGTACGATTAGCTACTTCTCGGCTCGTCGTGCCCACTGGGATACACTCCGGTGTGTCTTTTATGTTATTTCAGCTTTTCGATTATTTGGATTATTCCTGTTGATTAGTCATTGTTTAGTTTAGATGTTGATTGATTTCTGATGGATGATTGGATTTGCCTAGCCGTGCATGTATAGGAGAGACCCTATCCCTGTGGATAGGGGATTTCCTATATGTGTGGCGGTCTGTTACGCCCGTTTTGCAAACTCTGATTTATTTCAAAAAAAAAAATTTCAGACCTGATTTTTAAACTCGGGGCGTGACAATGAGCGATTCGATCTCGAGCTCATTTCGAACCGAAGACGAGCTGGCTCGCGAACAGCGAGCTGGATTGTCATCCCTAGGCACAATGAGGATCAACTGCAGTAGTTGAAACTACACGTAATTGACCTAATAATTCTTAAATATATTTCTCAATTGCATACAACAAAACAAAATATTTAATGCATATAGTTATAATTATTGTATTACTAACTATATGAATATTTCCAATTTTTTAGAATTTACTAATAAAAATTAGGATATAAAAGAGTATTTTAATAATTTAAAAATAAATTTAAAATTTTTGAATGATAGTCCTAAATAAATAAGTAAAAATCTCAATATTTTATATAGTAAAACAATAATATATGAAAAATGCTATTTGTACACTCTAAAAGAAGTTAAATCTTACGCCTCCCTCCTTAGTTCACAAAAATCTAAATAAGTTTTAGTAAAAATAAAAAAGAACTGATGAGAGATAATAAAATTATAGTTCTTACTTATAAATGATATAAGATGTAAACCCTAGTTTCAGAGTGTACCAAAAGCATTGTTAATAGTATATATACGCGAGTAATTAACAAACACACACACACACAAACACACACACACACACACACACACACACATATATATATATATATATATATATATATATATATATATATATATAGAGAGAGAGAGAGAGAGAGAGAGAGAGAGAGAGAGAGGCTATTATATTATCAATAGCACCAAGATAAAGTTTTTAGTTCTTAGATTAAGAGATGTGTGGCTAGAATGATAGTGGACTTCTAGGGCCCCGTTTGGTTCGGGTATAAATTTAAGAGGTATAAATTTTTTTATATCTGGGATAACTTGCTATTCCGGGATAATCAAATATAAAAGTTAAATTGCGTTTGGTTCAAAAGTTGGTATTATCTGGAATAAAAAAAATTATGTTTGGTTAAAATTATGAAATAGTGGAGAATAGTGGAAAGAAATGATAGATTTTTTATCAAAATACTAATTTTGCCCTTACCTTATATATATAAAAATTAATTTTAATTATTATAAATTAATTAAAATAACAATTTAATTGTTAATAAATTATATCTGACCTAAATAAAATAATTTTTTATATTTTATAATATATTTTAATAAATAATAATTAGTAAACAAAATTAATACACATAATTAGTAAACAAAATATAAAATATTTTTTTATATTTTATAGTATATTTTATTAAATAAAATTAGTAAACATAATTAGTAAATAGTATATTTTAGTAAATATAGTCTCGGATATGAAGATAAGCTAAAGTAAAAAAAGAAAAAAAAAAATCCATTAATTGCCCCTAGGTATAAACCTTATTTCAGGAGGAAGATGGAATAGAAATTAACGGACTATTATGAAATAACCCGTTAAGCTGGAAATATTTTAAATTTTTATTCCTATATTTTTTTTCTTCTTATTTGGCAAGAATTAGAAGATAAATGGAATTATTCCTTTTTTATCCCCAAAGCAAACAGGGCTTTAGACATTTTAGTATCAAGGTGCATGCTTGATTCTAAGGATATTCCCAACACAATCAAATGTGATGTAAACCAAATGTGATGTAACATGTGAGCTAAATCAAAATCAACTCATCTTTTCATCTTACCAATTACAAGATTTTTAATTTTAATTTCCAGCAACTGATGATTATGTTATTTTTAGAATGAAAGTTTTTTTTTTTTTTTTTTTGTTTTTTTTTTTTTGAGAGAGAAAGATAACATGCTACCTACTTCGTTTATTTTAAAATAAAAATAATTAAAAATATGAAATAATTAGGCTTCAAACTCGAAAACTCAGCATCAACCACCAACCCCTTTATCACTTGCGCTAGGAACGATCGATTCTCTCTCATAATTTTAAATAGAGTCTTTGCTGAGTTCAGTAGCTTCAGTTTAGAAAGCCTAGTTTTTTTTTTTTTTTTTTTTTTTAGGTTAGAGTGAAATTAATTTTCGCGCAAAATCTAATTCGGCATAAATTGCATGGCCTAGTATCCAAATCCTAAATTTATTTTAGTGAAAACTTTATTCTTTTTAGGCTAAATTACAGAAAATCATCCTATAATATTCCGCCTTTTTATTTTGTCCCCCTGTCTTTTAAAAGCTTACATTTTATCCCATCGTAATTACCGAAATATGTATTTACCCCCCCTCCCGCCGTCACCATTCCGTGAGTGAACCGTCAATTTTTTAAAAAATATTATTAGATATACCCAAAATACTCTTCAAAAATTACGGAAAATAAGCTAAAACTCATTCTCTCTCCAATATAAGGTAAGGTCATTTTCGTCAATTTACCTTATTTGTTAACACCGTTGCCCCCTAAAGACAATTCGGGACAAGGGGGCAAAGTGAAAAATCGAAATATTACAGAAAGGTTTCTGTAATTTAGCCTTTTTTTATATATCAATACGCTAACGCATTATGCCATAAAATATTTAACGCCGTTGCCCCCTAAAGACAATTCGGGACAGGGGGGCAAAGTGAAAAATCGAAATATTACAGAAAGGTTCTGTAATTTAGCCTTTTTTTATATATCAATACGCTAACGCATTATGCCATAAAATATTTAACGCCGTTTAGAACTGATATATTCTAATTGCTAATTATATATTTCCATCAAATATTTTTGCATTTTATAAAGATAGTAATTTCAAAGAAAAATAGGATTTGAGCTATGAACCGCACAAAAGTCGTATCATATTAATATTTTGTCGATATTGAATAGGACGCGCCGATTGGCACTTAGGGGCCCGCTTGTTTGGGTGAGGCGAAGTCGTTTTTGGCCGTAAACGATCATTTTCGCTGTTTGAGGTGAAGGAAAAAAAAAAATAGAATAATACAATGAAACATATTAGCTATTTTTAAACATATTTGATTGTGACACAAATTACTCTTTTATTTAGTTTACATGTTTAAAATATGATAAAAATTGATTAGTTAAGTTTTAATATATCTTTTATTCAGTTTACATATTTAAAATATGATGAAAATTAATTACTTGAGTATTAATAATTATTTTTTACTCTATAATTTTGTTATTTTATTATTATATATAAAAAAATTAATTTAGTTGTTTTAACTTATTATTTTTAAGGGGCAATTTTTTATATACCTCTAAAATTTTTTCTGTTTTTAGATTTACCCCTCTTAGAAGGCTAATATTAAAACTACCTTTCTTACGTTCCAACTTCTTTCTAAAATACCTCTGAAGTTAAACTCTGTTAGTGTACCGTTTGGAGCTGCAGTTATCTGTGTAAAATTACCATTTTGTCCTTTCAAATATACACTTCTACCATAACCAACTTTTCTTATATACGCTTAAAATTTTCAATAGTTTTGGTAGATAGGGACAAAATAGGTATATCTGATAGTTTTCAACTCCGATTATTATTTAACTCTAGTTTAACCCTAGTTAACTTAACAAAGGAAAACGGTAGGGGTATTTTTAATAACGGTGGAACGCATGAAGAGTATATTGGAAAGAAAAAAATAAGAAGGGTAAATCAGATATTTTTTCAGATTTCAGGGGTACACAGGCAATTATCTCTATTTTTAATTATATAGCAATACAATTATATTATTTTTTATTTAATACACTATAGTTTATTATTTATGCTGAATTTTCATATGAACTTTATTTTAATTTAAAGTCTACTTTGTGAAATAAATAGTCCCCAAATTTTTGTTATAAAAAAATTTATTGGGCGATGTCAAATAAAATTTGGGCTGGGCTGATTCGATCAAGACCCGACCCGTCTCATTATGGCCCGGCCCGACCCGACCCGGCCCAATTTCTTTTTAACCGTTATCCTGCGTGCTATATAGCATGTATAAGTTTCGTTTGAAATTACGAAAATATTGTAATATGTAATTATGTATGATGATAAAATATAATCAAAAAATATTTTCTTTATTTCTTTTATTATGATAGATCATTTTTTTTAAATAACTCTATAAAATTTGTATTTGCAAAAATGATCCTCTACCATAGACTTCCCCGTGTGGCAGTGTTCAAATCCCGAGATTTGTATTAAACACGGGATTTTAAATTTCGTGTTCAACTTACGCCACCGCAGACTCTCCGCTCACGTGACGCAAAGTTGGCGGGTAGTTGGCGGGTAGAGAGCCATTTTTATAAATACAAATGTTGTAGAACTATTTTTAAAAATATAAATTTTTAGAATGTCATTTTCAAAAAAAGCCTGAAAATAAACTTGTGATTAGATATATAAGAGATCGTGAATATGAATGTTAATAATAATAACTGAATTTTATGACATCGTTTGGGAAGTGGAACAAGGGGGATAACTCCTTTATCTCCCTAGTCATACCAAACAAGATAGAAAGGGGTGGGAACTGCTTGTTCCCACCCTGCAGTTCCCACCCTCAGGTTGCTGTTTTTTTTTTTTTTTTTTTTTTTTTTTTTTTTTAATTTTTTAAAAGTATAAGAAATTTAAATTTATAAAATTTAAAATTTATTTTTTTTTTTATTTTATAAATTTTAAAATTTTTAACTTACTTTTTAATAAATATAAAAATATAATTTTTTTATATTTTTTTTAAACTTTATTAATTTTAAAATTTTTAAATTTATGCAAATTTCTTTATAATTTTTTTAAAATTTATATTAATTTTAAAATTAAAATTTTTGCTTCTGCTTTTGTAATTTTTTAAGATAATTAAAATTAAAATTTGTAATATTTATAAAATTTTAAATTTTATAGTTTTTAAAATTTTTAATTTTAATTTTTAATAAATTTATCATATAATTTTAATAAATTATATGAAAACTATCAGATATACCTATTTTGCCTGGGTTTAGGATTTAGGGTTTAGGGTTTAGGATTTTTTAGGGTTTTAGGGTTTAGGATTTAGGGTTTTAGGATTTAGGATTTAGGGTTTTTTAGGGTTCTAGGGTTTAGGGTTTAGAGTTTTAGGGTTTAGGGTTTAGGATTTTTTAGGGTTTTAGGGTTTAGGGTTTAGGGTTTTAGAATTTAGGGTTTAGGGTTTAGGATTTTAGGGTTTAGAGGTTTAGGGTTTTAGGGTTTAGGGTATATTTGAAAGGGCAAAATAGTAATTACACACAGATAACGGCAGTTCCAAACGGCACACTAACAGAGTTTAACTTCAGGAATATTTTGGAAAGAAGTTGGAACGTAAGAAGGGTAGTTTTAATATTAGCTTTCTAAGAGGGGTAAATCTGAAAACAGGGAAATTTTTAGGGATACGTAGGAAATTGCCCCATAAGTAAAATATAAATTTTAATAATTTTTTTAATAAATATTTAAAATAATATCAGTAAAACTTTTATTTTAAATTAAAATTTTAATTCTCTCTATTCTTCTTATTCCTCTTTAATTTACGAAACATAATTTTTTTATTCCCGGTACAACTCTTATATTCAACCAAACACAAAATTAATTTAATTTCTGCTTGTATCTGAACTTATACCTACTTCAGAAATAATCAGTTTTCGCTTATATTCGAACCAAATGCAAATAAATTTAAGAAACCTACATTGTAGTAAATAAAATATTATATAATTTTTGCTATTCCATACAAGAAAAGAAAAAAAAAAAGAAAAAAAAATAAATTTAAGAAACGTACATTTTATTTAGATTTATTTAGATGGATGTTAAATAAAGGAGTCCGCATAGCGCTCTCAAAACCCCTCATCCCTCCCACCTTCAAAACCCTCATCAATGGCGATCCGTGAACTCTGCGTCCTCCTCCGCAGAATCCGTTTCCCAACGCGATTCCCCGCTCCTTCCTCGCGAAGATTCGGCTCCGCCACCGCCGCTGCTGATCCCGCCGCCGCCGCCGCCGCCGCCGCCGCCGCCGCCGCCGCCGCCGCCGCCGCCGCCGCCGCCGCCATTCCCGGTAATCGCCGCCATCTCCGCCTCTTGATGTACCATTTGAATTGGATCTGTAGGATTATCACTGGTTTTAGGGTTATATATGTTGCGTAAGAATCCAAGAAATTAGATTTATTTGGTAGTTTTTTTTTTTTTTTTTTTTTTTTTTTTAAGTTTTAGATCAATGCAAGATTATAGGTTTCTCTTCTTGGATATAAGTATTAAAAACACTGTTGTATATGGTATTAGAGCATGAGATCTTGAGTTCAAATCCTACCTCCATTTAATTCAATTCAAGTCCACATCTTGGGTTTATCAAAAAAAGTCTCGAGCTCAGATGCGAGGGAGTAATCTTGAATATAAATATTAAAAACACCATCCTATGAAAGCTTAAGCTTTTGAAGAACACAACTATTCTCAGTGTTTGAAAAGATATGAGGCGCAAAAAGGCGCAAAAATCTTTTGGGACCTAGGCGCGAGGAGCACCACGAGGCGCGCGCCTCAAGAAGGAGAGACACGCTTCTAATAAAAATAAAAACTCTTAACAAGCCACCTAGTTTAAATTGATATTTTATATTAAAAAATTTTCAAAATTGCCATACAAAAGTAAAATAACCATAAAAAAAAAATTATATGTATAAATATTTTCAAACTAAAAAAGAAAAAAAATTATGTTTCAATTTTCAACTTAAAAATGTTTGTTGTCTTGTTGCTATTGGGGAAGAGAGAACGATCAAGAGCAAAAAGAAAGAAAAGGTTCATTTAGGAAATTTTTTCAATTCCGTAACACTTTTGAATATATATTGAAAAAATTCACGACTCAAAAATCCAAACCCTAGACCCATAAAATTTAAACATCATGAGACACGTTTGAGGCGTGCGCCTTATGCCCTGAGGCACTGAGGCGTGCGCCTCGCGGCTAGGCGCCGAGGCGCGCGTCTTAGGCTTGCCTTTTCAAACATTGGTTATTTCACATCATTTACCATCTCTAATAGAGTACAAAACTATGGATTAATGATTGATATCAATGCCTTCTTTGCTGTGTTGAGTAAGCTAATTGAAGCAATTATCCATGTCGTGTGGGGCTTCCATGTTCCCTATTTGAGATATAAGATCAAGAAATGCATGGAAATTGTATAATTACTGTTTGATAGGTTTTGCATTCTGATCATTCTTTCGTACTGGATAAAGTAATTCCATGATTTGATGAGCCTGATGATTTTAAGATATTCTTAAGTTAAAATTCACTCAAGATCTAGGAAACCAATGATTGAAGCTTACACTTGGCGGATGTCGTGAAGTTATTTTGTTCATCTTATTGTGAAATTTATTGTTGATTTCGTTTGCAGATCTTGTTGCTGATATTGTCTCGTATTTACAGGTTCTACTTGCTTTCATCCCTTCAGATTTGGTTTTACACTGGGAAAACATCATTGGGATGTGATGTTGGGTGTTTTACTTTCTGGACAAGCCGGTACAGCTTAGATATGTCAGAATTTAGCAGTTCTTATTTGTCTATTACTGAATAATTGGAGAAATCTTATTTCATACAATCACTATTACTAGGAGCTGTTGTAACTCTTACGATTTCGAATCCCTTTTGCAAATCTGAGAAGTACTTTAGGGTATTTGCATATTTTAATTGGCTAGTGCATTTATTTAATAAATCTACTGTATCTCGCTATTGTTATGCTATGCATGGAGAAGAGAGATTTACCACTTTACTACATAAATTTTTCTCTTTTTTCAGGAGAAATTTGATTACTTCCTAAAGCTGGTAACAAGGTGGTGCAAATTGATTACAAATATTATAACTTTATACCCCTGCAGAGTTATCTATCTTCATATATATCCCTGCAAAATGTGAATTTTAAAGTACACCCTTGAAATACTTAATTGTTACATAAATATCCTTGCACTTAAAAAGGCCCCTCTTCAGCAAAGTTTTGCTGATTTAAGGGCAGTATAGGTAATTTTTGTTTTGATTTAATCCTCATTCTATGCTTTTTGCTGTAGTTAGTTCAGTGATCCTTACTTGAACCAAGTATTTCTTCATTAATGTCTGATACACATTGATAATTAGTATAGTTGTAAGATCTTTTGTAAGTGCAGAAACATGTTAAACATATATGTCTATTAATTGCTATTTTGGGTATCAACTAGTCACGGTCATATCTCTTGAAACTCTTTTTAATCCTGACGTTTATTGACTGCTGCAGCAATTTTTCTTGGTGCCAATGTGAAAACTGTCTTGGCTGAAGATGCTTCAGATGGTGAATTGGTTGCTGATGACGAGCAAGGGCAGGCTTATGTGACTGGTTTACGTAGGATTGAAGATGGTTCAGTGATATCAAATGAACATACATCCAAATGGAGAATATATACTGATATTGGGAGGGATCTATCTCTAAAGGCAAGTGACTGAGCTCTAGCTTCCTTTCTTTGTGTCTTGCTAC
Source organism: Tillandsia leiboldiana (assembly GCA_029204045.2). NCBI lineage: Eukaryota > Viridiplantae > Streptophyta > Magnoliopsida > Poales > Bromeliaceae > Tillandsia > Tillandsia leiboldiana. Next base: position 53,468,052 of record CM055063.1, on the reverse strand, counting down.
AAAAATTGAAGTGATGAGCCTGTTGCTCTTTAAATATTTGCTAGCTTGGTCCATAATGCTGTCCTTCTCGTAAGGCATCATCTACCCTCCGCTGTATACAATGTAGTCCAAATTATTTTAAGATTAACGAGATTGCGAAGCCAATCTATCTTATCTTCCTTTTCCAAATAGGCTTCATTCAAAGCTCTTGATTCTTAAGATATGCTATTGGTGTTTCCTTATCTAGTCTAGCATCGTATGAGGTTCTTATCTCTGAATTGAAGGTACTGAAGCTTCCACAGCTCTATAGATGTTTCGGCAGATCCAGATAAGCAGAGTATTCTTTTTTTTGGTTTTCTTTAGTTTGTTTTATAATAGAGTTGCAAGCATTAGGATGATAGAAGCTTTTCGTTGACGACCTTGTTGGCGGTGATTTTATCAGTAAGAGATTTAAGTAAATAAAAAACAAGGATTTAAGCGCCGTGGAACGGGGTCATTCCGAAAACTTGCCGGCACGGTACAACACGATGCGTGCCGTGCCGATGAGTGCCGGTCACTAAATATACATATGTGCTGAGTCTGCCGACACATAATGGCATGAAATATTTATTTTCTTTAGCAACAAAATTTTCTAATTGCTTATTATGTATTTTTATCAAATATTTTGAACTTTATTGAGAAAATTACTTGCTAATTTAAAGAAAAAAGGGTTTTTGAGCTGTGCCATCGGCATGGGGTTGTATCGTGCCGGTATCTTGTTGGCACGATATGGCAGGGTAAATAAAAAATCAAGTATAATTTTATGAATGGGCAGGTATCTATTTGATTATAGGAAAAAGCCTAAACTGACGAGACCTGAGAGGAAAGATGATTAATGCTTTATCTCTCAATGCCTTGTACAATCAGCAAAGACATTCATCCCCTAGGTATCGTTTGGTTCGGGGATTAGTGGGAATTAGTAGTACCAGGGATAAGTATAAAGTTGAGTATAAGATGGGGATAAATTAAAATAGTGTTTGGTTGGGTATTAGGTTAGTACCAGGTATAAGAAAAATAGTGTTTGGTTGGGATTGAAGAATAAGAGGAATAGATAGTTGACTTTAGAGTAAAAAGACGAAAATGCCCTTATTTTTTTATATGTATAAAAAATTGATAAATAAATATTGTATTATAACTTTTTAAATATAATAATTGTAATATATATTATCTAATTAATTAGATGTTATATAAAATTAGTGTTAATTATTTATATTTAAAAAATGATTAATATTATCTAAAAATTACAATAATTTTTCCGGGTAAGATATATAATTTTAAAAATTCAATAATTAGTGTTAATTAGTGTTAAAATTAGTGTTAATTATTTTTTCTGCTAAAATTTTTATTAATTAATTTTTTTGCGTTGGGAACGAGGATGCGGTACGGGGGAGAGATTTTTTAGCCGGCGGCGACGAAGAGCTACAGGGAAGGCCGAGAGGCGGCGGCGGCGACGATAATAATAAGTATTTATTATTTATTTTGTGTTTTTTAAATAATTATTGTAATATCTATTAATTAATAAATTAAATGCTATATAAAATTAGTATTAATTATTTATATTTAAAAATTGATTAATATTATCTAAAAATTACAATAATTTTTCCTGGTAAGATATATAATTTTAAAAATTCAATAATTAGTGTTAATTAGTGTTAATTATTTTTTCTGCTAAAATTTTTATTAATTATTTTTTTTGCGTTGGGAACGAGGATGCGGTACGGGGGAGAGATTTTATAGTCGGCGGTGATGAGGAGCTACAGGGGAGGCCAAGAGGCGGGGGAGAGATTTTATAGTCGGCGGTGATGAGGAGCTACAGGGGAGGCCAAGAGGCGGGGGCGACGACGAAGATAATAATAAGTACTTATAATTTAATTTGTGTTATTTAAATAATCATTGTAATATATATAAATTATTAAATTAAATGCTATATAAAATTTGAGTTGTATGCTAATTAAAATTCTCAAAAATCATCATCATCATCTAAATTATTTAAAATTTAAAAAATATGTAATATTTTACAATAATTACAATATTAGCATTATGTAAAAAGATATTATTTTTAAAATTCAATACAAAATTTAAAAAATTAAACATTAAATACTAAAATTTCATATTTTTTTTTCTACAACTCACTTGCTCAATACATTATTATACTAACGTAGATAACAAAATATCACGTCATAATAATATTTCAACTTACATCATACACGGGGAACACTAGTTTTTAATTAACAATCCAATTAACATTACAGATAAACAAAATTAACTATTTAACAAGCTGACTAACATTATATTACAACATTAATTCTAACTTCTATTATTCCACAACTCCGTAATTTGAGTGCGAATGTCGTCTCCCCGCCGTGACTCTGATGTAGTAGAAATTATAGTCGGCACTTCCACTTCATCCTCTGGAGGCTTTGAGTTTAGCGCTTCGTTAAAATATCTGTCATTTTCTTGTTGCCGTCGAATAAAATTATGGAGCACACAACATGCCATAGCAATGTGACACTGCACTCTATAAGGAAACGGTGTAGCAATAGTTAAAATTTTAAATCGTTTTTTTAAAATTCCAAAGGCCTTCTCTACCACATTTCTTAATTGGGCGTGCCGATGATTATACAAGTCTCGCGGCGAACGATGTATACGACCACGACTGTTACTATCAAATTGACTCAGATGGTAACGCTCGCCTCTATAAGGCGCCAGAAATTTATCGGTATTCGCGTATCCGGAATCGACGAGATAATATTTTCCTGTATATATAACAGAAGTGTATACAACTTGTAATAAATAATTTAAACCAATAATAATGAACAAAAATATGAATAATTTCTTCTTAAATGATACCTTCAGGAACAGTAAAAACCTCCACTTTCACATGCCCATCTGAGTACCCGCATATCAGCGGCAGATCCTTCCCAACCGGTGCATACATAAAAGAAAATATGATCAAAGGAAACAGCGGTCATCATATTTTGTGATGTAAATCCTTTGCGACACCGAAATCGTGGTTGTTTGTCCCTTTTTACAATAACTGGAATATGCGTACCATCCACCGCCCCAATTGCATTCTACAAATGTTAATGTCAAAACATAGTACATTACAAATTTAGCAATAGAAATAGACAATTTAGTGGTAATTAAAGTTATTGTCCCTTATCTTGAACGGATGGAAATTCAGATTTTCACTAATTCTTGGATGCACTCCAATATTACTTGGCTGCAGAGTTAAGTATTCATCTTTTAGTTGAATAATGGCTCTTAGAACATTGTTAAAGTGACGACTAATTGTTTCCCCGAATGTTGAAAAGTTTCAGCGATAACCCTATTTGCAACACCGTGTTCAATACAAAATAGGAAAATTGCCAATTGTTCGTCAACAGTCATATTCCGTGTGCCAATTAAAAGGCCCTTTCCAACAAGGTCATCGCGGAGAGCAATGAATGTAGTTGTCGTCATTCTAAAATGATTGTACCCCCGTTCTGGATGACCATTCAGAATATCACAAATAAACTGATGCCCAGTAAATGGACGGGTACGACATGGTTGTCTGCTTATTGTACTTATTTCATTTATACAACCTTCGTCAATAAGCATGATTATGAGTTGCACCCAATAGTTATCATCATCATCTACTATTGCGAACAAATCGGCATGAAAAGCTGACGAAAATAAACTTCGATACATTTAATGGATGGTTTAATGTATCGAAGTTTATTTTCGTCGGCTTTTCATGCCGATTTGTTCGCAATAGTAGATGATGATGATGACTATTGGGTGCAACTCATAATCATGCTTTATTGACGAAGGTTGTATAAATGAAACAAGTACAATAAGCAGACAACCATGTCGTACCCGTCCATTTACTGGGCATCAGTTTATTTGTGATATTCTGAATGGTCATCCAGAACGGGGGTACAATCATTTTAGAATGACGACAACTACATTCATTGCTCTCCGCGATGACCTTGTTGGAAAGGGCCTTTTAATTGGCACACGGAATATGACTGTTGACGAATAATTGGCAATTTTCCTATTTTGTATTGAACACGGTGTTGCAAATAGGGTTATCGCTGAAACTTTTCAACATTCGGGGGAAACAATTAGTCGTCACTTTAACAATGTTCTAAGAGCCATTATTCAACTAAAAGATGAATACTTAACTCTGCCGCCAAGTAATATTGGAGTGCATCCAAGAATTAGTGAAAATATGAATTTCCATCCGTTCAAGATAAGGGACAATAACTTTAATTACCACTAAATTGTCTATTTCCATTCCTAAATTTGTAATGTACTATGTTTTGACATTAACATTTGTAGAATGCAATTGGGGCGGTGGATGGTACGCATATTCCAGTTATTGTAAAAAGGGACAAACAACCACGATTTCGCTGTCGCAAAGGATTTACATCACAAAATATGATGGCCGCTGTTTCCTTTGATCATATTTTCTTTTATGTATGCACCGGTTGGGAAGGATCTGCCGCTGATATGCGGGTACTCAGATGGGCATGTGAAAGTGGAGGTTTTTACTGTTCCTGAAGGTATCATTTAAGAAGAAATTATTCATATTTTTGTTCATTATTATTGGTTTAAATTATTTATTACAAGTTGTATACACTTCTGTTATATATACAGGAAAATATTATCTCGTCGATTCCGGATACGCGAATACCGATAAATTTCTGGCGCCTTATAGAGGCGAGCGTTACCATCTGAGTCAATTTGATAGTAACAGTCGTGGTCGTATACATCGTTCGCCGCGAGACTTGTATAATCATCGGCACGCCCAATTAAGAAATGTGGTAGAGAAGGCCTTTGGAATTTTAAAAAAGCGATTTAAAATTTTAACTATTGCTACACCGTTTCCTTATAGAGTGCAGTGTCACATTGCTATGGCATGTTGTGTGCTCCATAATTTTATTCGACGGCAACAAGAAAATGACAGATATTTTAACGAAGCGCTAAACTCAGAGCCTCCAGAGGATGAAGTGGAAGTGCCGACTATAATTTCTACTACATCAGAGTCACGGCGGGGAGACGACATTCGCACTCAAATTACGGAGGAGTTGTGGAATAATAGAAGTTAGAATTAATGTTGTAATATAATGTTAGTCAGCTTGTTAAATAGTTAATTTTGTTTATCTGTAATGTTAATTGGATTGTTAATTAAAAACTAGTGTTCCCCGTATATGATGTAAGTTGAAATATTATTATGACGTGATATTTTGTTATCTACGTTAGTATAGTAATGTATTGAGCAAGTGAGTTGTAGAAAAAAAATTATGAAATTTTAGTATTTAATGTTTAATTTTTTAAATTTTGTATTGAATTTTAAAAATAATATCTTTTTACATAATGCTAATATTGTAATTATTGTAAAATATTACATATTTTTTAAATTTTAAATAATTTAGATGATGATGATGATGATGATTTTTGGGAATTTTAATTAGCATACAATATAACTCAAATTTTATATAGCATTTAATTTAATAATTTATATATATTACAATGATTATTTAAATAACACAAATTAAATTATAAGTACTTATTATTATCTTCGTCGTCGCCCCCGCCTCTTGGCCTCCCCTGTAGCTCGTCGTCGCCGCCGACTATAAAATCTCTCCCCCGTACCGCATCCTCTTTCCCAACGCAAAAAAAATAATTAATAAAAATTTTAGCAGAAAAAATAATTAACACTAATTAACACTAATTATTGAATTTTTAAAATTATATATCTTAGCAGGAAAAATTATTGTAATTTTTAGATAATATTAATCAATTTTTAAATATAAATAATTAACACTAATTTTATATAGCATTTAATTTATTAATTAATAGATATTACAATAATTATTTAAAAAACACAAAATAAATAATAAATACTTATTATTATCGTCGCCGCCGCCGCCTCTCGGCCTTCCCTGTAGCTCTTCGTCGCCGCCGGCTAAAAAATCTCTCTCCCGTACCGCATCCTCGTTCCCAACGCAAAAAAATTAATTAATAAAAATTTTAGCAGAAAAAATAATTAACACTAATTTTAACACTAATTAACACTAATTATTGAATTTTTAAAATTATATATCTTACCAGAAAAAATTATTGTAATTTTTAGATAATATTAATCATTTTTTAAATGTAAATAATTATCACTAATTTTATATAACATCTAATTAATTAGATAATATATATTACAATTATTATATTTAAAAAGTTATAATACAATATTTATTTATCAATTTTTTATACATATAAAAAAGTTAGGGCATTTTCGTCTTTTTACTCTAAAGTCAACTATCTATTCCTCTTATTCTTCAATCCCAACTAAACACTATTTTTCTTATACCTGGTACTACCTAATACCCAACCAAACATTATTTTAATTTATCCCCACCTTATACTCAACTTTATACTTATCCCTGATACTACTAATTCTCACTAATCCCCGAACCAAACGATACCTTTGGATGCCAAAACAATTTGTTCGCTTTCGTTGGGCATTATACGCCACTGTTTACCTTCTTTAGTTTCTGTGTTTTCATATCTCCACGTTAGAGAAAACGTCTTGAACTAGCACATTTAAAAACTATCTGGACATTGTAATCTACCAGATTCATGTCTTTCTTGAATATCTTTTGTATTACTGATAACTTTATTTTCTTCTTCTTGCTTGTAGGGCAAACTAGATGAAGCCGAGAAGTATTTCCAGTTAGCTTTAGGTGAAGCTAAAGAAGGATTTGGTCTGAAGGATCCTCATGTTGCTTCATCCTGCAACAATCTAGTATATTAGTTTATCACAATGACTACAATTTTTTTCAGTCGGTTGCTCCTTACCTGAAGCTAATATTGGAGTATTTTGAAATAGAGCCGTCAAACCATCAAAACCTACTTCTGTTTTCTGTGAGAAAGCTTGAACAATGAAATACATTTGTTCTCTAAGAAGCTTATCTTATGATTGAAAATCATCTGCATTTACATCATTCAGTTGTCATGGTACTGTTGTTTGCAGCTATTTCTTTTGTTTGAACCTTATATCTTAACTAACTGGGGCAATTTTACGAATCCTTTGTTTGCTACAATCCACTAGGCCTATAATAGATAATCTAGCTACAATGCTTGGGCCTTAAAGGACTAGCTAGCTAGTTTTGTTAACTAGAGCTAAGCATTTGGAGCCTCATGGTTAAGGTACAACAAGTTGCGCCTAGAATGGTGAGCCAACATTACTAGTGCTAGTATGCTAGGCCTTAGATACACACATTGCCTGCACATACTGAATGAAAAGCCAATATTCCAAAATTGATTCAGGTTTCTACTTTCTACTGCCTAAGATAACACTTTAATATTGTCTAAAAAAACTAAAACTTTGATATGTCTTGAGACTCTTGACCAAACTGCTCATGTAATTTGAAGAAATAAGAAACCGTAAAAGGATACAAGAAGTTATCATTGAGAAAATCTCTTTATAATGTGCAAGAATCATCTGTTTCACGAATGCTAGCTATGCATCGTACAACATATTTTGGAGATGCTTCTACCTTAGTTTTCACTTTGTGTGTGTGTCTGTGTTTTTTGATTTGGCTATTTGAATTGTTCCTTATCTATCCAAATAATTCTCCCTTAAATTTTGTAGGCAGAGATTTATAGGGTAAGGAAGAAATTTGAGAAAGCTGAACCGTTGTATTTGGAAGCTATTAGAATATTAGAGGAATCATTTGGAGCAGATGATATACGGTATTACATGATTTTGGTTCTTTGTGGCTTCTAATTAATATTTTATGATCATGTGGCAAAAGGATAAGAATAGAAACTGATGTTTATAATTTGGATTATTTTCAATTTAGTCCCTAGATCAGCGCATGCTGCTACAATAAGTTGATCCTAACAATTTTATGAAAGATGAGCAAAAAAAATGTTTATCTAAATGCTATGGTTATGCAACTTGGTTCAATGTGAAAGTTTAGTAACTTCCTTTTTGTGGTGTTCTTTTGCACACCCGTAATATAGTCAATACTATTCTTGAACGACACAAATTGCTTCTCTATTGCAGTGTAGGTGCTGCTTTGCACAACCTCGGGCAGTTTTATCTTGCTCAAAAGAAACTTGATCAAGCTCGAGCATTTTATGAGGTTGTGATGCATTTCTTTTATAAGTTTTGAATTTCAGATTTTTTAGGGATTCTCTTATATGGTTGTTGGGTTAGTTTTAGTGAAAGGGCGCCATATGATGTTTCATATGTTGGATTATTGTACAACTCATTTATGGTTTTTGCTGTTGTTTGTGTGGTCATACCGTATTGTTGGTTTGTTCCTCTGTATAGTTTTTGTATCAGTGATCCATAATGCAATTGTAATGATAGTTTTTATCTTATCACATTGTAACAAAATTAAAACTATGGGAATTTTATTTTCTGATCAGCTAAACTGGATGCAACTGATAGTATTTATTTGCTCATGCTGTTTAGTCAAATCTAAGTAACATTGACATGCAAAATTAAATATGCACCACCTTTAGATTTTAATTGCATCTACAGGAAAGTGAATACCAATGCTGTATGCTTAGTCAAAATAGTCCTGTGGTGATTCTGAAATTCATTCTTTTTGTTGTCAAATATTAGTCAAATAAACCTGGAAAGTTCACCTGACTTGAGGCTGCAATGCTGTGAAGAGTTTTAAGATTTTATTTTGTCAAATATTAGTGAACTTTTATTTTTCAAATGTCTTTATGTAGGTCACTATGTAGATTATTGAGATTGACTGATTTTCTGTAGTGTAATTAGTGAATTTTCAGAACTTACCAGCGGTCCATCTCTATAGGGCCATTCTAAAATCTTTGGATTTCACTCTTTTATCCTAATATAAATAAGATAATGTATTATTCGTTATTAAATTGCATCATGAAAATGTCTATTATTTTAAATATTCTTCGGAAGTTTCGTTTGCTTAATTTATTATGTTTAAAATATTGCTATCTCATTTACAGTAGGATTGAAAAAACTTTTTCGGTTTAGTAATTTTATTCATCGATAAAAATTTTGTAAGGAACTTCTTTTTTGCTGTTTATACCTCACACAGTAGACATTCTTGAATCATCTAATTATGTGCTTTTTATGTTCCTTTTTTATTACATATTTTAACCTTACTATTGCTTTGTACTAAGAGTGTTTTGTTTCTTCTTTTGTTGTTTCTTTTGGCAGCGGTCCTTGAAGGTATGTTACTTTTTTCTTTTCCAGTTCATGCCTCGTTTTATTAATTTTGTTTCTCAAGTAGTAATAGCAATAAAACTTAATGTAGCACATTTCAATGTACTGGAGCGGTTGACCTACAAATTGAATTTATGCCAGTTGGTCTTTTCAGTTAGTCCAGGACTTTGAAATGATAACATTTAGAAAGTAGAGAATGCGGATAAACTGTTGTTGGTTTTGCAAGTTTAGTCTGCTATCAATACATAGATCATGTGTTTGCTATAACTGGTCATAATTGCATGTGTGATTTGCAGTTTCTGCCAAACATCGAAACCGAAATTGAAATGTTTTGATTTCCCTAGGTACTAATGCAAAAGTAGTGCAAACGAATCTGCAACTGAAATGTTCTGATTCCAACTAGAGTGGTATATAAAAGTTTATCTTAAAATTGGCCAAAACTATTATTCATCTCAGAATATTTTATATTATTCCACATGATGTATACTTGTATTTTGACCTCTACCGTAGATGAAAACAAGAAATTTGCCTTATCTTTTACAAAGTGACATAAACCTTACTTGAATATATCAAAGTTTTGCGAAAGTTTTCTCTGTGAGAAAAACGTTGCGAAAGTTTGTTTTATAATGGTTTTCTAGTTTTCTCCATTTAATTTGAACTATTGGTTTGAAGGTCTTTTAATCAACGTCCTTAATTCCAAAACCTGGAATTCCTGTGGCTGTTGAAATTGTTGTAGTGTCTAAAGCTGAAACTAAAAGCTAAAACTCTAGGAACCAGGCCCGAAAATGAAACTGATATTTCAAATCTTTTCCGGGACATTTATTTATGAAATGCTAAGCGGATTTTAATAGTTTTGGCAAAGCAAACTAGCAAAGGACTTATGATGCTAATTGAATTTATTTTTCATTTTAATTGATGCCTGAATAGGATACCTCCAACCTGCATAGTTTGTATTAATTAAGTATTGAATTTAGATGTTGACTGGTTTTAAACATCATTTTTATTGTGATTAGGTTTCAGTTGTAACAGATTGAAATTACTACTTGTGACCATGATTGAACAATGTTATATTTTATTTTATTTTATTTTTTGTAGAAAAAAAAATATATATACGTGAATGGTCTTTTCCCTAAATCTATAATAGGCACCAAATGATTTATTTCACAGTTTATGAGCTTAATGAACACTATTGTTTACAAATTGCTATTTATGTAGATTAAAGGGCGTGTTTTGGGGTATAGCCATCCAGATTATGCAGAGACAATGTATCATCTTGGTAAGGTAATCTTTTATCTTTTCGTCATGATGCTGTCATTTTACCCATGTTTTTCCAACAGTGCTGGCTACTTTGGTTGTGTATCTTGGAGTTCCTAAAGTAACCTGTAATCTGACAAAATTCCATCGGAAAAAAAGCAGATTACCTGAACTTCGCTTGACTTCAGAACATTGACAGTTACCACCTCAATATATGATTTAGATGCAATCCATCACAAAGCCTCTATTTTGTCAATTCTGCCAGACATTCATTATGAAAATTAATTAATCAGATGAACATATTAAGGTGCAAGTTAGCCATTTCACTCAAAATATGATTCATGTGTGATGAAGTGACTATCCAAATTATTACAAAAACAGAGGCTTTGTGGTGGATTGCAACAAATTCATTGTTCAAGTTTCAATGATCGAAAGTTCACATCATGAATTGCAATACATCCAAGTTTTGGAGTTTATGGTGCTTCTTTCCCCTTCTTTTGAAATGCTGGAATAGCTGGAACACTGCACTTGAACCTCCAAGATTGTTGTATTCCATGTTGGAAAGTGAAAAGGATTATGCCATGGTATTTTGATTGTCGTAGTGAAAGACTTTCAAGTGCAGTGTTCACATAATTCTGTAATGTACTTATAATTGTGGCCTATGATGAACGGGTATGCCATTTTAGTTGCCATTTCCGTATTGGATACGTATTGGATACGTATTGGATATTGATACTTTCTGCAATACATGTACGATATGCGTCCAATACCTAGCAGAGTATCTGGTACTTCAATTTTTTTTTTAAAATATTTAGATACACAAGGGGTACATTAGGACTATGGGAGGGGGATAGAAGAGGGACATGGGTTGGCCTTTTTGGGTCTGATTTGGGTTGGAACAGTGCTGAATGGTTCACGAGGGATAAGGTGCGGCATGAGTTGACTGCAAGCTCCTGGTAGTAGTAGTTTTGCAAGATTAGGAACTAATTAGAGTGCACTTTTCAAAAGAACAACTCTTGAAAAATCATTAATTGAGGGGTGGAAGGCTTAGAGGGAAGTGGCATGTTTTAAGCATGTTGAATGGTTCACCGTGTGTAGTGCTCTTAAATGGAAAAAAAAAAACTGGCCACCTCCGCCGCGCCAACGTTGCGCTGATATGGCAAGCGGGCCGATTAGTTTTTATATAATTTTGTGGGGGGCCAATCCATTAAAATAATTTTAAGGGAAAACTTTAGATATCTACCTGTGGTTTACCAGTTTTTTACTTTATTATTATGTGATTTTAACTGTATCACTTAAGTACTCTGTGGTTTTTATTTTTGTTTTCATTACACCCTTTGTTAACTTCTCCGTTAAACCCATCACGTGCTGCGCATGTGGGTCGGAGATGTCCCACAAAGGTTGATAATAAAGGCCTTAGGGCTTAATCTTGATCATTTTTGGTGTCTTCAATGGCGAAAAAGCAATGATCCACGACATACGTGCGGAGAACGTGACTATTTTAACAGAAAACTTAACGGAGGGGTAACGAAAAATGAAAATAGAAACCACACAGTACTTAAATGATACTGTTAAAACCAGAGTACTAAAGTGAAAAATCGGTAAACCACCGGGGTGTATTTGAAGTTTTCCTTAATTTTAAATAGAAATGCCCAATTGGAGTCTAATAATTCTTGGAAGAGATAGCCTGTGAAGATAATTTTTATGTTTTCAAGATACTTTTCTCCAAAGCTTTAGTCTAAAGAATTTTTTTTGGCCAATTTGTGTAAAAATCGACTAGTTTTGAGCTTTTGCAAATTCGGGCAACCTTTTTTAGATTTGCAGATTCGGGCGGAATTTTCTGCACTTGGACAAAAATGATCTCCATTCGCCTCTACTCTCCCCCGTAGACGTACAAAATACGGTTCAACCCGCTACCACAAACAATAAATGCTTGCTGCGGGTCACGTCAAGTGGTATCGTCGGAATGCGACCCAAATCGCGCCATACTATTGGCCACCTTTCCCAATTTACCATTCTCTCTCTCTTTTTTTTATAGGTTGACATAGGATATTTAGAAATAAACGTGTACAGTACGGTGGAAAAGTGATGCAATACCATCCTAAATAATGCAACAAAAATTTAAGGAGTGTAATATTCTCTCAAAGAGTACAACACTTAGATGAAATAGTGCAATGGTTGCTCCAAAGAGTGCAACACTCTGACTAAGCAGCGCAACGTCCGCTTCATAGAGTGCAACTCGGCTCTTCCTTCTTCCTCCTTTTGTTTCCTGCTTTTCTTTTCTTCACCGTCTTTCTGTTCTTCGTATTCTTCTTGTCATTTCTCTTTGTGTTTATTAATCATTTTATTTTTTTTTCTTCTTCATGCTGTTGCTTAGCAGCGCGTATTGCTTCTTCTTCTGTGTTATTATTTGTCTCCCTGCCATTCCTCTTCTTCTCGGTTATATACTTTTTTGTGCTCCTCTCTTTTATAAAATTGAAACGAAGGAACAACTCAAAGAAATTGTGTGACTTACTCTTTAACAGGGTGTTTTTATCAACAAATAGTGCAATTTCCTCTATAAAAATGCAATGACAACGATCAAAAGAAACCTCTTTTATCTTTTGGTCCCGTACCCACCGGCTTTCCTTCTCGAGGAAGAAAATGATGACAGTTTCTTTAATGATGCAGTTAATGCTTTCTCGGAGAGTGCATAATGATATCACTTTTGTTATTTACTGTTTGTGTTAATTCAAAATAAAGCTAGGCGTGAAAATCGGCGAACTAAAACTATATAGCCCTGTCGATAAATGGTGCAATATCATTCTAGCTTGTGCAAATCAAATTCAAAATAGTGTAATTAAAATTCTCATTGTGGAAGCTTAATGTTAACGGTGCAAATCCGAAGATATTTCGAAAACTTTGCAACAAAAGGACATTACGAAGTTTTGGGAATTTTACGGAGGTTGATGAAGGGATGATCTTTTTGGATCCTATTCGTTTAATTTTTTTTTCTTAAAAACGTACATTTCTATAAATACACCTCCATTCAAAGTGTAAAAACTGCAATTTATCAAAGTACAAAGACAATATTCTTTTTAATGGTGTAAAGTTATGTATAAATGTTCTTTTTAATGGTTTAACTTTTTTTTCTGGTTAGCACTATTTTAATATAATTAGTGTAACGATCACTCTATTTGTTCAATGCCTTCGCAACATAGTTCTAAGATATATAAGGATGCTTGGTGTGGCTTTCTTGTATAGCTCCTTCATCTGATTGCATGTGGTTTGAAACTTTTATCTCCATCTTGCTTTTTGGTTGAGGAAGGTTCTTACATGATCGTTTATTATGGTCCCATCTCTGGCAATTTCCACTATGCTTCTTGAGGAGGCCATTAGCAATACTCTCTCTCCGCACTATCTTCCTTTCTGGTTGTTTACGCATGTAAGGCGGCCGCGGCTTCACGATCATGATTAGCAACAATGGCTATTACTCTTTTCCTCTATTTGGGGGCACATAATCATTGTATAGAGAAAAGGATATCGTCTCCTTCAAACTTCTTTTCTTTTGCTGCATTCCCTGCCTCACCGCACATGAACTCTTATTTGCCCCTCTCTTGGGGTGGGCATGAACTCTTATTTGCCTCTCTCTTGGGGTGGGGAGGATCCTGAAGTAGAATCAGATGAAAGCCTGGCGTTAGCGACTTGAAAAAGTGGATTATGAAAGCCCGGTCCTCCTTTTCCTGGATGCTAATCTAGAAGCTAAAGCGAATCACTGGGCTCTAACCCTTGCCAAATCTCAATAGAGGATTGATTGAGCCACCCATCGTCCCTCTTATCGCTTTACTCATTGCGGATGTTTGGACATCTTGAGTTTAGGAGTTGAGTAGCTTCTCACTATCTCCTTATTCAATGAGAGAGAGGATTCAACCCCCTTGTGTAGTTAACTATGAGATCCTCTTCCATTTCTTCGTCGTCGTATTTGACCACCGAGGCACCCACAATATGTATAGGCTTCGAGAAAGAATTAACTGCATCATTAATGAAGCTGTCATTATTTTCTTCCTTGGGAAGGAAAACTGGCTGGTATAGGACCGAAGGAGAAAAAGGGCTTCTTTCTATCCTTGTCGTTGCATTTTTATGGAAGAAATTGCATTATTTGTTGATGATATTACACTGTTAAAGAGTAAGGCACACAGTTTCTTTGAGTTTCTCCTTCGTTTCAATTTTATATAAGAGAGGAGCACAGAAAACGAAGAATAACCGAGAAGAAGAGGAATGACATGAAGATAAATAATAACATAGAAGAAGAAAAATTAATACGCGCTGCTAAGTTACAGCACGAAGAAGAAGAAAAAATAAAATGAGTAATAAACACGAAAAGAAATGGCAAAAAGGAAGAGTACGAAAAATAATGGCAGGGGGGAGGACGGGGAGAAGGAGAAGAAGACGGTGAAGAAGAGCAAAGCAGGATACAAGAGGAGGATGGAAAAGCTGAGTTGCACTCTTTGGAGCGGACGTTGCATTGCTTAGTTAGAGTGTTGCACTCTTTGGAGCAACCGTTGCACTATTTTGTCTGAGTATTGCACTATTTGAGAGAATATTACACTTTTAAATTTCTGTTGCACTTTTTAGGGTGGTGTTGCACCACTTTTCCATCGTACTGTATAGGTTTATTTCTAAATATCTCTTGTCAACCTTTAAAAAAAAAATAGAATGACAAATAGTGAAGGTAGCCAATAGTATGGTGTGATTTGGGCAAGGAATAAAGTGCCGCCCCGTGCCGCTCGGCACGGGGCGGCACGTACCGTGCCCCCAATATAGGGGCACGGTACAAGTGGGGTGCCAAGGCAACCCCCGTGCCGCGATATCCTCGCGGGTATCGCGCGATACCCGCGAGGGTATCGCACGAGACGGGCGATACCCCTGGGTTATCGCCGCTCTTTTTTTTTTTTTTTTTTTTTTTCTGTTTTTTGTTTACGCAAATCCTTCTTTCTCTCTCTCCCACACAGTTAGTTCAGATTTTTTGTTACGATTGTTTTTTTTTTCTCTTTCACAGTTAGTTTTGATTTATTTTGTTGTGATTGTTTTTTTTTTTTTGGGTGAGTTTTTGTACCTTTCATCCATTGTTATTATTATTTTTTTTTAATAATTTTTTTTTTTGGTAGGTTCTTATGTCTTCCATCCAATTTTTTTGGGGATTCGCCTTTATACTTCCAACGTAATTTTTTTTTAAAAAAATTATTTTTAATTTGTAAATTTTTAAAATATATATATATATAATTAGGTAATTTTTTTATTTATATTTTATAAAAAGTTGAAAATAAATATAATTGATTTAATTATTATATAGTCAAAATTTTAATTATTTTAGATAGATATAGTATTTTAGATGCGATTTGCGATAAAAATATTTTTAACATTTTAAAAGATTGAAAATACTGATAAAATTAAAAGATAAATTAAATTAATTAATACTTAAATTTGTTTAATTTATTTGTCATATAATTTATTGCTAAGTTTTTATGAATAGATCTAATATTTTTTTTAAAATATTTTAATAAAAAATATTTTCCTTCAAATATTTAAAAAATTTAAATGAAAAAAGGTTATCTAAAGCAATTACGGTCCTATTATGGTTAATCTAAATACCTAGCAGTCTCTCGTCAAATCAATATGCATCAATTCTGCAAATATACATTAAAATTTTGAAAAAAATATTTCTCTAATTTTGTATATTATATTTTTTTAAAATTTCAAGAAAAATAAGATAAAATCAAACTAATTTTAAAAGTTAAGCAATTCTCATAATTTTTCTAAAAATTTTGAAAAATATATATTTCTTTAATTTAAAAATAGCTATATATATAGTCAATATTTATAATTATTTAACTAAACTTTTCAAAATAGCATTATAAAAACTTATTGGGAACAAAAAAAATAAAAAAAAACCGTGCCAGAGCGTGCCACTGGGAGGTCATGCGTATCCATCGGCACGCAAGCGTGCCACGTGTCGGCACGCAAGCGTGCCGGTACCATACCGTGCCAGGCGGCGAGCGGCACGCCCCCGTGCCACGGCAATTAATTCCTTGGATTTGGGCAAGGATTTAAGTATCCATCGGCACGGGTTGTATCCACCGTGCCGTATCGTGCCAATAAGATACCGGCACGATACAGCCCCCGTGCCGATGGCACAGTTTAAAATCTTTTTTTTTTTTTTAAATTACTAAGTAATTTTCTCAATAAAGTTCGAAATATTTAATAAAGATACATAATAAGCAATTAGAAAATTTTGTTTCTAAAGAAAATAAATATTTCATGCCATTATGTGTCGGTACACATATATTTTTTATGTCCGGCACTCATCAGCACGGCTCGACACGCATCGTGCCGTACTGTGCCGGCAAGTTTTCGACGCGACTCCGTGCCACGACACTTAAATCCCCTTGGATTTGGGTCGCATTCCGACGATATCGCTTGATGCAAATTTATTGTCCATGGTAGCATGCCAAACCTTATTTTGTACATATCAACCAGGGGGAGTAGAGACAGACGAGGGGCATTTTCGTCCGAGTGCAGAAATTCTAGCCCGGATTTGCAAATATGAAAATAGTGGCCTAGATTTGCAAAATCTCAAAACCAATGGATTTTTTATGACAATTGACCAAATATCTTTGTCATAGCTAAAAATAAGTTTGCATTTTATTCTCTGTTAGGTGTTATATCTACAAGGGAAAGAGAACGATGCAGAAGCCCTTATACGGGAGTCTATTAGGATATTGGAGGTTCTTTATGTATCTCTGTTCATGAAGATTTTAAATGGCAGTACTTAAAAATGAGAGATTTAACTGGCGGTCATTGACTATCCTCTAGGAAGCTGGTATGGGTGAATCTACAACTTCTGTACGGAGGATGAGGTATCTATCTCAGGTGAAATAGGAAATTTATAATATCTCTATTGTTGTATCTCTTTCCATAATTTTCTTGCAAGATCGACTATGATATTACTGCTGGAAAATTCCTTGGTAAAAGTAGCCTGTTCTAGTATGCGGTTGTTTTGCATGGGAAAGACAGTTCTAACATGTTCTCTTTCAATTAATTATGTATTTTAAGAGGAAGCCGGCAAAGCCATTTTCTTCTTAGAATTTGGAGTAAGGATCGTAGGCATTTGAATTTCTTGCTATAATTTTTCAAATTTGTCAAATTTGGTTTCTTTTTTTAAATTTTTTTTATGATGATGATGGTTTTGTCAAATATTTCAGTTTAAAAGGATCTAGAAGTCAAATTTCTGTATACTATTTAATATCGATGAAATTAGAGGGTAATTGGATAAGTTTTTGTCATTATGCAAAAGTAGATTTCTATTTCTCACAGCATCTCAAATTGTTTGTACAGGAATATAACTCATGTGCCATGTTTGAGATCCTTTATATTTGTCTCCCTTTTAGAGGATAGTTAATTTCTTCTTTACGTTGTTGAATTGATCTGAAAGAATTCTTGTTAGAAAATAATGATATTTGTTTCTTGAAATGCAAGTGTGTTTACTTTTATTTCTTCTAGATTTTGCTTAACTCAAATCGACAAGCTGAGGCTGAAAGTCTGCAAAGGAAGTTATTACACAGCCTGGAACTTTCGAAGGTCTGGCAACTCACTTTGGTTATACTTTATATTTTCTGGAGAATTCCTTCTTAAATTTGAGCATAGTTTTCGGTTTGATATTCATCAATAACTTCTTAAACCATTTGCTTGATACTTTTGGTCAACTTGTTGCTTGGTTGTGCTATTTTTTCCATAATTTGATTTGTGAATACCAACAGCTGTGAGAATCATCGTTTCTTCATCAAATGGTATGCTAATGGTTGAACACCACTTGATCACCCTTAGGATTGTTTCAGCTAGTAGTTAGAATATCTTTTCCCCAAATTGACAATAGGATTTACGGTATTGTAGAGTGTGTGAGACAACACTATATAGTTTCGTCGTAGTTGATATTTATCTTAAGAGATGAAATAGAACTAATTATCATAATATTGGTAGGGAATCAGGAAAGTGGTTTGTTTAACATCTCTATAGAGAGAGAAATCAGTCGGGAGGGTACACTTATGTAGAGAGAGTTTGTGCTCGTTGCCTCTAGAGTAGCAGAGGAAGTTTTAGGCGAATTAAAAAAAGAAAATTAAAAAGATGTTTAGTTCTAGAGCAGCAACATACATGGAGAGAGTTTTAGGAAGTTGTATGGTAGGAATAAGGGCACGCATAAATATAAGATGCAACGATGGGATAAGATGCAATGATGGAAGCTAATTGAAGGGTAAGAGAGGCCAAAGTTAACGTTTGTAGTGAACTTTGCAATAATGTAGGGACAAAAGATAGGATAATAATATATAAGTTGGCAAAGAGAAGGATACAAGAATAGGGACCAGAATTATGGTAGGTGTCTAGGTGTAGCAAGAATGATTGGATATTGGCATATAAAACTAAAAGCCAACATAAAGTCTTTTCCTTGACACTAAGTTAGCTTGCTGGACCCTTGCAAATGATGCTAGTCATCTATTTTATTTGCAATGAGGGTACCTTGACACATAAGACAGGATTGTAGATAAACTGCAAGGTTGAGAAATGGAGGGAGAGATTTTTGATATGTTAGGAAGCATTGAGGTTCAATATCATTGAATCGAAAACTTACCCAAATAGCGAGCACTTTCATTTCTTTGATTAAATTATTTAATGATTAAATTGGATAAAGTTGAGGAGAGCACACCGAGAATACTTTGAGATATATGGATTCCTTTAAAGCTCATGGAGAACATTGTGGAATTGCTACATTCACTGTTGTGCTTTATGGTGCTAATTTTGGTTAGGATGAGAACATAAAAAGATGAACTCAACAGACATGAGGATGTTGAGGTGGTTGAGAGGAATTACAAAAAAAAAGGAGATATACAGTGAAGATATTTGCTCTTAGGTTAGAGTATCCTCAATTTAGAACAAAATAAGGGGAATCCTTTGAGATTGTATGACCGTATACAACATAGGTATAGAAAATGCATCAGTCTTACAGAGCACCACTGTCCAAGTAGGTGACATGGAAAGAAACAGAGAGGGGTGGAGAATGGCTTAGAATGATTTGATTGCTATGAATATAACAGTAGAAGCGCTTAGTGTTGAGCGGTGAAAGTGGATTTCTATCACAAATAATATCTGATTAATTTAGACTTTAGATGACCAGTCTCAAAGAGCATTGCTGCCCAAGTAGGTGACACGGAAAGAAAGATAGAAGTGGAAAATGGCCTAGAATGATTTGATTGTTATGGATATAGAAGTAGAATAACTTAGTGTTGAGCAGCGAAAGTGGATTCCTATTGCAAATAATATCTAATTAATTTAGAGAGAGGATTCATCCAATAGACCCCACTTGGTGTGGGAATACTATTTTGTTGAGTTTGAGCGGTAGCTAACATGAGCAAGCCAAATGAAAGTTTAACTTAGCATGAGTTGCACAAACAACTTGCTTGTTTCATTTCAAAGTTGTTAATATTGAGGAATTGCGTCATAGTAATGTTGCTATGGATTTAGCAGTAGAGAATCTTAGTGTTGAATGGTGAAAGTGGATTCCTGTCACAAATAATATCTAATTAATGTAGAGGACTCATATAACATACCCCACATGGGAATACTGTTTGTGAGTTGAGTGGTAACTAACATGAGCAAGCCCATCTGGAGCGAAAAGTTTAACTTAGCATGTGCTGCACAAACAACTCACTTGTTTCATTTTGATGTGTTGTTGATATTTGAGGCTTCTGGGTCATAATAATGTTTGTAGACATTCATATGCATTCATCTTAGCAATCTACTGTGCAAATCTAGATTATAGTTTGATTATTCCGGTGATATCATATATTTCAGTTGATGGCAGAGCTAGATAAAACATAGTTCCTTCATCATCTTATTTGTCTAACTTTTAATGATCACATGTTACCGTCTTGCAACAAAAATAATATTTTGAGCTATTTCATAGGGACGGGAATCATTGGAAACTGTCATTGCCGCTGAATCCCTGGCCTTGACTCTCCAATCTCTTGGGAATTTGAAGGAATCACAGGAATTGTTGGAAAGGTAATGTCTTCAACCACTTCTATTAATATCTTTTCCTCTAATTCTGTTGTATTTAACTGATATGATGATTCTGCTTTTTAGATGTCTTGCTGCCAGAATAAAGATTCTTTCTGAAGATCATGTTCAGGTATAATCTTTTTGCTGGTAAAATTTGTTTTGAGTGGATCTTAATAGAACTTGGTCTTACGTTTTTTTTTGAGTTGATTGGTTGTAATCTATCTTGGGTTTTTTATATCTACTCAATTTTGCCTTTCTTATGATGTGAACTAAGCCTGATGAACTGTGACATGTTTGAATTAAGCATCATGTATCCAAAATCATCCTCAAACTGGAAGTAAGAGTGTAAATTGAACATATTTGTAATTTCTTTTAAATTTTTGTTAGCTTTTTTACTATATGGACAGGCACTCTTTTTGGAAGATTAAATTTGCAAATCTTTGAAGCACTGTTCATGGATGAAAATGGTGGTTCTTTCAATCGCCATTTTATTTATTTGTGAAATCTTGAAAGCAGCTCACCTCAATCGGTGTATTAATGACTTTTATCTGATATCCATGTTAGAAAGACTACAATGTAGTCATTTGGAATAACTTGGAATATATGTGGATGTATGTCCATTAATATCATAAACAGAATAGCAACAGAAATACAGATTTTTGTCCTTTTTGGGTGTCCGTATCCTCATTGGACTGAGATAATCAGATGGCGCTTAGAAGGTTGATGCCTTCTGATCTTTATGTAACCACCCTGATTGTTAATTGATTGTGCATTGGAGCAATGTTTAGATGGTACGAGTCATAAACGAGAAACATGGTTGTAAATTTATGAGGAAATTGGAAAAAAATTGAAAGTGAGCAACTAACCACCGAGGAACTGACAGAGTAGTTATTTAAGTGAAACTCTTCATCTTGTAACCATCTTGAAAGAATGGAGAAATATTTCGAATAGTAAATTCATAACTATTCTCCTACATCGTCATGGCTTGATATCAAGGAATTAAGTGCCGTGGCATGGGGGCGTGCCGCTCGTTGCTTGGCACGGTACGGTACCGCCACGCTTGCGTGCCGATGGATACGCATGACCTTCCAGTGGCACGCTCTGGCACGGTTTTTTTTTTTTTTTTTTTTGTTCCCAATAAGTTTTCATAATGCTATTTTGAAAAGTTTAGTTAAATAATTATAAATATTGACTATATATAGCTATTTTTAAATTAAAGAAATATATATTTTTCAAAATTTTTAGAAAAATTATGAAAATTGCTTAACTTTTAAAATTAGTTTGATTTTATCTTTTTTTTCTTGAAATTTTAAAAAAATATAATATACAAAATTAGAGAAATATTTTTTTCAAAATTTTAATGTATATTTGCAGAATTGATGCATATTGATTTGACGAGAGACCTCTAGGTATTTAGATTAACCATAATAGGACCTTAATTGCTTTAGATAACTTTTTTTCATTTAAATTTTTTAAATATTTGAAGGAAAATATTTTTTATTAAAAGATTTTTAAAAAAATATTAGATCTATTCATAAAAACTTAGCAATAAATTATATGACAAATAAATTAAACAAATTTAAGTATTAATTAATTTAATTTATATTTTAATTTTATCAGTATTTTCAATTTTTTAAAAAGTTAAAAATATTTTTATCGCAAATCTCATCTAAAATACTATATCTATCTAAAATAATTAAAATTTTGACTATATAATAATTAAATCAATTATATTTATTTTCAACTTTTTATAAAATATAAATAAAAAAATTACCTAATTTTATATATATATATTTTAAAAAATTTACAAATTAAAAATATATATATTTTTTAAAAATTACGTTGGAAATATAAAGGCGAATCCCAAAAAAAATTGGATAGAAGGCATAAGAACCTACCAGAAAAAAAATTTATTAAAAAAAAAAAATAATAACAACGGATGAAAAGTACAAAAGTTCACCCAAAAAAAAAAAACAATCACAACAAAATAAATCAAAACTAACTGTGAAAGAGAAAAAAAAAAAACAACCGTAACAAAAAATCTAAACTAACTGTGTGGGAGAGAGAGAGAGAAGGATTTGCATAAACGAAAAACTGAAAAAAAAAAAAAAAAGGAGCGGCGATACCCCAGGCGATACCCCGTGGGGTATCGCCCGTCTCGCGCGATACCCTCGCGGGTATCGCGCTGTCTCGCGCGATACCCGCGAGGGTATCGCGGCACGGGGGGTGCCTTGGCACCCCCCTTGTACTGTGCCCCTATATTGGGGGCACGGTACGTGCCGTCCCGTGCCGAGCACTTTATTCCTTGCTTGATATGCAAACATTCTAAAACCCGTCAAATAATGAAGCAAGGAATATTTAATTTTTTGTTATTTCTTGCCAACCCTGTTCTCTTGAGCTTTTTGTTGTATCACTGTGCATTACTTCAACTTTGTATATTACTTACTACTTTAGTTTTTGCTTGTTACAGGTGGCTGCGAACTTGCTTCATTTGGCAAGAGTTGCTCTCCTTAGTACTAAGCACTTACAAACATCTGATGCTGAAGCTGAACTCGATAAGGCAAGACTTCTTCTGGATAAGTCAATCAGGTATCTGTTTGTTCCCTTTCTTCTATCTGGTAAATTGTTGGTATTAGATTGGTCAGTCTAATCAGTAAGTAGAAATTTGAAAGGTCAACATGTTCTTTGGTCCGTACAATATTGCAATATTGCAATATTGCATAAGATATTATGCTGGGGACTTCTCATGCTAATAAGCTTTGCACTTCCTTCTAATTAAAAGCATTAAAACAATTGAATGAACCCATAAATTATTCATCACTGATGAAATATGTCTGGACTGAACATCTTTTGAATTATATTTTATTTTGAATATTTTGATTAAGTTCTAGGATTTTTGTATATACATTTTATCCAAGGATTTAAGTGCCGTGGCACGGGTTCGTGCTGAAAACTTGCCGGCACGGTGTGTGCCGAGCAGTGCCGATGAGTGCCAATCATAAAAAAATATATGTGTTCCGACACATAATGGCATAAAATATTTATTTTCTTTAGCAACAAAATTTTTTAATTGTTTATTATGTATCTTTATCAAATCTTTTAAACTTTATTGAGAAAATTACTTAGTAAATTAAAGAAAAGAGGGTTTTGAGCTATACCATCGGCACGGGGGCTGTATCGTGCCGGTATCTTGTTAGCACGATACGATACGGTGGATACAGATCATGTCGATGGATATTTAAATCCTTGATTTTATCAACTGGTGTATAGTCATTTATTTTAAATTTCTTGTGATATAAATATTTCATATTGTGGTCTTTTTGATATATTTCATTCGTTGTTTTTAATATTCTTGGACCTCCAGTTCTGTATCTATAAACTAAGATTTTTTACTAGGAGAGTATGATCCTGAAATAGCTTTGTGATTTTGTCACTCTGAATAAGACCTGCATTCATTTACATTAAAACCTTAAGCAAAATATTCCATATAACTTGGGCCCTGTCAGTAGATTCTAGAAAGCAATATATTAAGGTGTGGTGTGGTTTATGCTGTGCAATAGTTGAATATGATGCATGTCTAGTGCTTAATTGAGTTAAAAACTCAAAAGATCAGTTGTCGCCTCAGTAAAGGTAGGGCTGATGAAGAATGTTAGGACTTGCTATGTTCCATTAGAAGTCTTATACCTAAAATGATTGTTAGCATCATTCAATTGTATAATCAGGAGATTGAAATTAGTATTGAATCATTTTACCCGTTATTCCAAGGATTCATATGTATGCAGACAGTGCAGCCAGTACTTGCAACCTTCTTTGTGTTCTCAGCACTAGTGTTGGGACCTTATTGTTCTATGCAGACTAAATGAATTGATTTTTCAGAGATTGCTTTCTTTGTTTTTAGGATTACTAAGGCCATTTTAAATCCTTCAAAAAGGGACAAAAAAAGTGTTCAAACGGCTAGCACATCTGCTGCAAGTGAGAGAGAGAAGCATGAAGCTCTTATCGTCCTTGTGAGTTTTTCTAACAGATCTCATCGCATGCCATACTATTTAATCATCTGTAGTTGTTAAGCCCAAGGTCTCATAATAGTTCTCTATGGATGTAGTTACAGTCACTAGATGCTGTTGGCCTTTTGGAAATCAGAAGATGTGAAGTTCTAATGTCAAAGGTATATTCCTAAATTTTTGTGCACCTCCTATATTGACGCAAATAGTATTTGCCGATTAGTAGTTTTCACTGTTCAGAAATAACATATAGTTTCTGTCGGTATTATCTGTGACACCCCAATAGTCCAACATTGGATGGGAATGGAGTTGTGATTGGGTATATAAGAGATATGGACACTAGTATTAATGGCTCAAGCATTTTGGGCTGTAGTTTGGGCCCAACGAATTATTATTGCTAGTGGGCCGGGTCGTTACATTTGGTATTAGAGTCAATGACCAGCCAGAAGTGTGTGACGAGTCTCGGCTGAGCTTGGGTCTAGATGACAGGGCTAGCGAGACAAGTCTCACATCGCCTGGTGATCTTGAACTGTGTGTGTTTGGGTTGACGAGGACGTCAATTCTAAATGGGGGAGTTTGTGACATCCCAATAGTCCCACATTGGATGGGAATGGATTTGTGATTGAGTATATAAGAGATATGGACACTAGTAATAATAACCGGGCTTAAGCATTTTGGGCTGTGGTTTGTGTCCAACGAGTTATTATTGCTAGTGGGCCGGATCCATTATCATTTAGATTTCTGTACTATTTTTAAGGTAGGCTATGGCTTTTGCAGATTTTCCTCTTTGAACTGTTGGCTGTAATTAATGTACCAGTGTAGGTTTTCTTGAAATACCACATTCTGTCAAATTATTTGGGTCTCACTCATCCTAGTGTTACATTTGACTCTTCATGTTATTAAAGTTCATTTTTGATTTTCTTCAAGTCTAATATGCTTCTGTGTGATGGATTTTTCATTTTCTATTTGAGTCATCATTCTGTTGTTGTTTTTTCTATTGTAATTCAATGTTTGTTATTGTGTTTAGTATTTCTACAGTTCATAGATTCCATTGCTTCACATATGCTCACTCAGCATGTAGGAATTTTCAAAGTATGCTTAAACCTGGACTGGGTAATTTGTGGCTGTCTAATCCAGCGGACATGTTTCAAGCACATTCGTTGTGATAAATAAGATCGCCATTTTGTCATACATATATAGCAAACAATCGGAGGGAGAATGCAGTACTGCTTTGACTACTTAAATAAACCACATTATTGTTAGTTCTTTCACTTAATTCGCGTCTTTACTATCAAAGATTTAAGTGCCCATTGGTACAGGCTGTGCCCATCGTGTCGTACCGTATCAATAAAATATCGGCACGATATGACTCCTCTGCCAATGGGACGGTTCAAAACCCTCTTTTCTTTGAAATTAGTAAGTACTTATCTCAATAAAGTGCAAAAGATTTAATAAAGATATATTATAAGCAATTAGAATATTGATTTAATAAAGATATATTATAAGCAATTAGAATATATTAGTGCCAAAGAAAATAAATATTTCATGCACCGTGTATTTTACCGGCATGCACTGTGTCTAACCGTGCTAGCAAGTGTTCGGCACTATCCTATCCCATGGCACTTAAAATCCTTGGTTATTATGCACTTATATACAAAATATAGTGCATTCTAAAATGAATACCTGAAGTATGATATTTAATCCTAGTTTCTAATTTTTCATTTCTTTTGAATCTAAAGATTCCATCAGGTTCCATTTGTGCTTAATTGTATCCACTAAAAAAACTTACATGATATTTCGTCGAGTCATAGAATATATTTTGTTTATGTTACAGAATTTTCTGTCATTGAAATTTCAAATATCCTTAAGACCTGAAGGATTGGCACGTAAATAACCATGTTGTAAGGATAGGTAAGTGAAATCAAAATTGTTAAAGATCAGCTGCACATTTCAAAATGTGCTATTGTATGGGAGAGATGTGTGCATTATCACCAAATTCGTGTTGTTAACGTTCTCTATGAAATTCAGGAGTCATGTGAATATCCATTAGAGGCCGAACTTGCTCTTCGTGATTGCCTTGCAATATTCAAAGAGGTATTTATTGTGCTTTCTCAACTCTTGTTACTTTACTATCATTCAAATTTCTTCTAAATTGAATGCTGATCTATTGTATAATCACGGTAGAAAATGCATAGAAAACCCCTCAACTTTAGGCTCTATTGACATGGACCCTCAAACTTCTATTTTCTTTTTTTGGCACTCTCTCTTCTTTTGCTTATTTTATTTAAGTTATTATACTCGGTTGGATTAGGGATACCATTCCATGTTCTAGTGATTCTGTTTAATTTAGGCTTCGTTTGATATTGTTACCCTTTTT
Source organism: Tillandsia leiboldiana (assembly GCA_029204045.2). Classification (NCBI taxonomy): domain Eukaryota; kingdom Viridiplantae; phylum Streptophyta; class Magnoliopsida; order Poales; family Bromeliaceae; genus Tillandsia; species Tillandsia leiboldiana. The sequence continues at coordinate 53,441,108 of CM055063.1, read as the reverse complement.
TGACTTGATCTTGGTACCGACCCGTAACGATCAAATCAAAGTCGAAGGATTTTGAGAAGTGCTGATTTTCAATATCGGGAATATCCTTTTTGAACACATTCCATGCAAATGGAATGTGCGGATTGACGATGGAGGAGGAATACTTGCAGTCTACACACTTCAATGGGTTGCTTGACAGTAAAAGACAGAAACTTGGTGGTACTCTTTATTTCGGTTTTCTTTTTTCTGAAAAAGATGTAATCTCGGCATCGGACTGGGTTGCTTTGCAAGCTCACCAATGATGATGGCAAGAGAGCCAACATATCCGATCCTGGAGTATCTGTTTCTAAAAAACAATAAATGCTTCCTATGACCGGTTAACTGTCATGCTACTTTGCTTCCTTTGGCAAACCTGATGAGCACTTCGTAATTAATATCGGCAATGATTCATTGTTGGTATTCGTCCTTGGCTCATTGCGTCCTCCATAGTTTTCTCGAACATATATTCTTAGTGCAAAATATGCACGACACGAGGTTGTTACATTGGCATTGTTCTATATTATGTTTTTTGTTCTTTTCGTTTTCTCTTTTTCACGAGGCTCTTTCATGCAGCCTCTTACGCGGAACGTACTGACGAACGCACCGGATGTCAAGGCGGAGTACTTGTCATGCTTAAATCGCCTCTTAGGCATAATTAGGGACAGTACTGTAGAGACGGAGAGGACAAAAGAGCTTTTAGAAGAAGTCCGGCAGTTAGAAGCGGAGCTATCCCCGAGGAAACACAAAAAATGGCACAAATCTCTTTGGAACTAATTATCGGTAAAGTGCTCTACTTCCTAAATGTGATATATCTTAATCAACTACGAGCGCGTTTTGATCTTTACCCTGCAGAGAGTTTTGTAATACAGCACAGAGAGAATCAGAGAACTAGAGCTGAGAAATTTCCATATAAATACTCCATCAGGTATATAGTACATTTGCATACCGAGCATCGCCATACTAAAGATTCGCTCCGGTTGTTAAATTGAGTTAAAAGTTATAAATATTTGGTGGCTGGAGATTCACACAGTTTCAGGGCTTTGGACTCGGATGTTTTCGCCGATAAAAGGATGCATCACTTGGAGACCAGAGAGACCAGGTAATGCAATATGTTATGTGTGTGTATGATACCAATGTATATATATTGAACCTTTTCAATTGTTTGGCTCGACTGAAGCTTCTGCTGTAGTAAAAAGTGGTAACAACTTTTCCTTAAAGCAACTTCTTAGAGAAGCTAGATTTTTTAGCCTGGTTATAGTATTTTGTGTTGGCTATTTATTTATGGGTTAAAAATAGGTCCAACTTCTGCCCGTGACAATAGGCCCAGGAGACTAATGAGTTGAGTTGGGTGAGCCCAATAAGTTGAGTGGGGCTGCGGTCCACAATAGACCTAACGGCAAGAGGCCCAACAATAGACCCAACGTCTAGGTGGGTTGAGTTCGGTCGAGATCCGTGGGCGCTGTGTCTGTACGCTTTAAGTGAATTGGTTGCGTATTTCTAACAGCTCGAGCTTTTGGAATTAATGATTAGCGCCAACGATCCGACAAGTGGTATCGGAGCTAGTGGCACGGGTTCGATTCCCACAGAGTGCAGGTGTTGGGGGGGGATTGTTGGCTATTTATTTATGGATTAAAAATAGGTCCAACTCTTGCCCGTGACTAGGCCCAGGAGACTAATAAGTTGAGTTGGGTGAGCCTAATAAGTTGAGTGGGGCTGCGGTCCACAATAGACCTAACGGCAAGAGGCCCAACAATAGACCCAACGTCTAGGTGGGTTGAGTTCGGTCGAGACTCGTGGGCGCTGTGTCTGTATGCTTTAAGTGAATTGGTTGCGTATTTCTAACAGCTCGAGCTTTTGGAATTAATGGTTAGCGCCAACGATCCTACATTTTGGACGGTGGTTTGGCCTAAGAGGTTAAAGAGAATTAAGAGTGCTAGAGCTGAAGTAGTTTTAGGATGGGTGATCTCTTGAAAAGTTAGGGCATCACAGGTATCGCGAGAAGTCGGGCCGAACGGGCCATTTTGTCGACGACTTCTAAATTTGGGTTGGTTAATCCCTTACCAGTTACAAACACTAGTCTGGTGCAACTTTGCCAATTGTTAAGGCCACAAAGTTCTTATAACTGTGTGTGGGGGAGTGTGGCCTCACCTGCTATGAAGTTCACACTTGGATCTCCCCTGTTGATTGTCGCGTTCTCTTCTTTTTCTCCTCAAAATAGAAGGATGTTACTGGATTCTTTTTCTCCTTCGGAGTTTCGTGAAGCTCAACATTTGATCACCTCTACAGATCTGAGCCAGCCTGTGGTGGCATCTGCAGTTTCGTTAAAAGCGGTGAAATGCCTAACTTCGCCATTTCAGGAATGTGGAGGGCTGTTGCGATGCCTCGACTGATACCTCCAACACCAGTTGATTGATCTTCGCCGTCGGTTGTACGAACCTTCTTCGTACTCACGCTTCTCGTTTATGTGAGGACACCTCAATCTTGCTTTCAAACTTGCTAGCTCTAACTAATCTTGCTTTGATATTAGGTTGTTACGACCGATTTGAGCTTACTATCGTAATCCTCTCGCTCTGATACTATGCTACGAGCGAAGGCATGAGGTGTAAGTTGTTTAATAGGTTAAGGTGCTTCCTTTCTATACTCTTATTTATGCTTAGAAGAGTAAGAGGCTTATTTTTTCTTTTTTTTTTTTTTTTTTTTTTTTAAAAAAAGATATTTAAATAGGTTTACTTTGAAGGAAACCATAGATAAGTTTTTTATATAACTTGGTGATATCATAGCTTAAAATAAGCAATAACTCACTAATTTAAAAATAGGACACACACACACACACACACACACACTTATATATATATATATATATAGAGAGAGAGAGAGAGAGAGAGAGAGAGAGAGAGGGGTTGGAATATTATTAATAATATCAAGTTATTGGTGCTATTAAGTTTTTAATGCTTAGATTAAAAATATGTGGTTGATATGATAGTGGGCCCCCTTGGGTTTAATAGGTGGTTGAGAAATAGTAAAATTTAACCGATAAAAATGATCAAAAGGGTTGATCTAAGGGTAGAAAATTTGATAGCATTAATAACTTGGTACTATTTTATATATATATATATATATATATATATATATATATATATATATATATATATATATATATATATATATATATATATATATATATATATATATATATATATATATATATATATATATATATATAGTCCGGTTGCTATACTATGTTAGCACCAAACATTCGGTGCTACTAAGTTTTTTGTCGTTAGATTTCTCCCTTAATCATCTTTGTCTTTTAGATTATGCTATTTTTTCATCCATCCACTAAACTCTAGGGGCCTATTATTATTCTAATGTCACATCTCTTTATTCAAGGTAAAAAATCTAATGTGTTATTACCGGCATAGTAACCTAATTATATATATATATATATATATATATATATATATATATATATATATATATATATATATATATATATATATATATATATATATAACTATATAACTAAAGAGAGAGAAAGAGAAAGTACAATTGCACAAATCTCAATACAAATTCAATAATAAAAAATTCACAAATATAGTTTGGTTTGTTCTTTTGAAAGTATATAAGCTTTACTCTATATAGCTAGGTTCGAATGTTATTAATAGCATCAAATTATTGGTGCTATTAAATTTTTAACTTTTGGATTAAAAAATATGTGGTTGAGATAATAGTGGGCTCCTTGGGTTTAATGGATAGTTGGGGAAATAGTATGATCTAACGGGTGAAAATAATCAAAAGAGTTGGTCTAACCGTAGAAAATTTGATAGCATCAAATGCTTGGTGCTATCGATAGTATAGTAGCCAGACACACACACTCTCTCTCTTTATATATATATATATATATATATATATATGCTGGAATATTATTAATAGTACCAAGTTATTAGTACTATTAAGTTTTTAATCGTTGAATTAAGAGATATGTGGTTGAGATGATAGTGAGCTCCTTGGGTTTAATAAGTGGTTGAAAAAATAGTAAAATTTAACGGGTGAAAATAATTAAAGGGCTTGATCTAACGATAGAAAACTTGATAGCACTAAATATTTAGTACTGTCGATAGTATACTAGCCGGACTATATATATATATATATCTATATATATATATATATATGTAAAAAATATATTAAGAGCCCTTCAACTATATGCCATTTTGAAATCTTTATACTTTTAATGCTTACTTTCATTTAAATTTATTTCTGTGTCAGGTTGATTGTGAATTAGTCAAAATTAATGACTAGTTTGCTATTTTAGAGTTAAACATTAGTGAAACCTGCAGTTTTATCAGCTAAACATGGCACAAAGCTGCTAAATTTAATAGAGTTCACTGCACGATCTAACAAAAATTATAATTCATTCTATAGAAATAATTCCAATTAAAAGCAATAAAAAACATTGATTTAAAAATTGGGTCGAACTGCCCGGTCCGGCGGTGATCTAGTCTATAAAATGATTCGATTCAATATTTTAAACTGAATAAATTAAAAAATAGTTTTGAACCGTCAAACCAATGATTCAACTATTGAATTGGTGAACTGATCTAATTTTTATCAAATCGGCAAAAGTTTTTTCTTTTTTTTATTTTTAGATAGTCATATTGAAATTCTGATATAGATACTGAATCAAGAAACTGAGCAATCATAAGAGTATAATGACTAAGCATGCTAAACAGACAATCAATGCATCAATGGTAGAACAATCAAATACCCAATCAAAACTTCCATAATGATCAACAAGACCTCCGGCGAAGATACAAAGCAAAACCAATCACAACCATATTGAATTCCACCTAGCCGAGCTGAACAGCAACCCCGTACTATTGATATAGCCGCGAGGATCCTCGTACCTAACGGTACAGCTGAGAGTTTTCTCATATCGGTACAGCCGAGGGGCTTCCGTACCCAGTGATACAGCAAGAGAGGATTGCTCACGGTCAACGGCTTAAAATCGACTAAGTTGATTTTATTTTCTATTAGTATAAGTTAATCATATAAGAAGTAAAATTTGAAAACTTATATCTACTTAAGTTGGTCTCCAAATTAGTATTTTATAATTAATTATAATACTAGAATATATATATATATATATATATATATATATATATATATATATAATAAAATTAAAAATAATAATTAAATATTTATGATGGCGTCACTGGTTCAATTAACCCACATTAGTGATACTTGTCTCAATAATATTTTTGAGTTGCTATTCGATTTTTGAAACATTTATCAAAAATAAAGGATGCACTGTTCATAAAAAATAAAGCCTTTTTTTTTTTCCCAGAATAATAAAGAAAAATAGCCATTTCAAAATGCCCAATTGTTGAGTGATCTCTTGACATTTTTTTTTCCCTTTACAAATAATTAAAAAAAAGCATTTTATTTTCAAATTCCAACCAATGTTCTCATAAACCAAAAATTTGGTATATATCCATGCATTTGTGCCTTTTATTCTCCAACATCTCCCATTAAGTTCCAAAATCTCTCTTTTCTAGGGATAAGATTCACAGCATTTATTCCCCATTAATAATTCCTATGCCAAAGATTTAAAGTGGTCCTTATCAATTTCCTTCTTTTGATTTAATCCTTGTGCTTACATTATTTGGAATATGTCCTCATTCAATTCCTTTAATATCTGTGCTAACTTTATAAAATTTGGACCAAAATTTACCTAATTTTACCCAAGCTTTTTTTAGGTAAATGGTGATTGTGATGCCATTTGTTAGCCAACTTTGATCAAAGGTTGCATAGGAATCTCATGGATATATATATATATATATATATATATATATATATATATATATATATATATATATATATATATATATATATATATATATATATATATATATATATATATAGTTGTGCCGGAATGCTATTGATAGCACCAATTCCCATCCATTTTGTAGCCCTTGGATCGCATTGAGATTCGTGCAAGTTCTTTAATTAAAAAGAAAAGCTTTTTACTTTTTTTTTTCTTTATATATATATATATATATATATATATATATATATATATATATATATATATATATATATATATATATATATATATATATATATTTTTTTTTTTCATTAAAGAGCCTCAACGAATCTCAATGCAATCCAAGAACTACAAAATGGGTGGCAAAGTTGGGCTGGTGCTGTCAATAGCATTCCAGCACAACTATATATATATATATATATATATATATATATATATATATATATATATATATATATATATATATATATAGTAGAGCTTATATGCTTTTAAAAGCATAAGCTCATTCATGCTTGTGAATTTTTTACCATTAAATTTATATTGGGATTTGTATTTTTACAAAATCAACTAAAGAGACAGAAAAATAAAGTAAAAAACACAAATCCAGCACAAATTCAATGGTAAAAAAATCACAAGTATGAATGGACTTGTCCTTTTAAAAGCATATAAGCTCTACTCTCTCTCTCTCTCTCTCTCTCTCTCTCTATATATATATATATATATATATATATATATATATATATATATATATATATATATATATATATATATATATATATATATATATATATTTAAAAGCATAAGTTCAAATATGTTTGTAATTTTTTTACTATTGGATTTGTATTGAGATCCGTACTATTATACTTTATCTATCTCTCTTTTTTGTTGATTTTACAATAACACAAATCTCAATACAAATTTTGTGGTAAAAAATTTACAAGTATATTTGGATTTGTACTTTTAAAAGTATATAAGTTCTACTATATATAAATATATATATAGTTCGGCTACTATGCTATCGATAGAATCAAATATTCGGTGCTACCAAATTTTTTATCGTTAGATCTATCCCTATAATTATTTTTATCTCTTAGATCATACTATTTTTCCAATCACCCATTAAACTCTATAGGTCCACTATTATCCTAACCACACATATCTTAATCTAAGGGCTAAAAACTTAATAGCACAAATAACTTGATGCTATCGATAGCATAATAGCCTAGTTCATATATATATATATATATATATATATATATATATATATATATATATATATATATATATATATATATATATATATATATATGAGTAATGCTACATGTACACCCCGAAGGGGTGTACATCCTACACCTCCATTCTTTTAATAGTGTCGATGATTTTTACGGGTCACATCAAGTGACCACTCATCACACCCCCACCCTTAGATGGGTGGGGTTGTGAGATGTACACCCCTTACGGGTGTACAAGTAGCATTTTCCTATATATATATATATATATATATATATATATATATATATATATATATATATATATATATATATATATATATAGTAGAGTTTATATACTTTTAAAAGTACAAGCCTAACCGTACTTGTGAATTTTTTACCATTAGATTTGCATTGTAGAAATTGGACAAATCTTAATACAAATCTAATAGTAAAAAATTCACAAGTATAATTTAGCTTGTACTTTTAAATATATATATATATATATATATATATATATATATATATATATATATATATATATATATATATATATATATAGTTGAGCTAGAATCTATCGATAGCAAACGGGCTATATTGCCATCCATTTGTTTTTTATGATGGAGCTTAAAAATCGACAATCTGTACCGCTGAATATAATCTAGACCATTTAAACTATCTAGAAATTAAATTTCAATTCTTTTCGACATCGTTGACCAAATGATCAAAGGTTTGCAAAATTTATAATTTTAATGATAGATATGAGTCTTTTGCTAGTTTAACGGTGTAAAAAATTCTAAATTAATTAAATTTTGATTAGAAATTTTTTTAAACTATTTAAAATAAGATTTATACTCTTGATCTTGATTACGAGACTGCTATCATTATTTTATGAAGGATATTCATTTTCAGCAATTCATTTTTGTGTCCACCTTATGGATAAGAAAAGAATATCGAAAATGCATAAAATTTAATTTTTAAATAGTTTAAATAGTCTAGATTATATTTAACGATACCGATCGTCGTTTTAGAAGTTCCATCATCGAAAACAAATAGGTGGCAATGAAACCTTTTTGCTATCGATAGCATTCCAGCTAAACTATATATATAGTCTAGTGTACTTTTAAAAGTGCGGAGGCTTACGTGCTATCAAGTCCTTTTCGATATTGAAACTTTTGAATCAACGATTGACTTCATTAGACTTGATCTAGAGTATTTAAAATAAATATCAAGAAAATAAATTTCATAAATTTTCAATATAATTTACTTAGTGATCGAAAGGGTTCAAAATCGGCGGCTGAAAATAAAAATCTTACAAAAAGTGATTATATGATACTAAAATTTTATATCAAAAATATTGATCTTATTTTATATAGTATAAAAAAATTTCTATCACAATTTCAAGTAATTTGGATATTTCTAGACCGTTATACTTGTAAACGACTCACCACGACTATTAAAATTTCTGATTTTGACCTAAGCAAATGATATCGAAAAATCATGAAATTTATTTTATAAATACTTTAAATATTCTAGAACAAGTCTTACGGATTTGATTGTCGATTTGAAGGTCTCAATATTAAAAACGACTTAATAGCATGGAGGCTATGTGTTTCTAAAAGCACACAAGTCTAACACACATAGACACACACACACTCTCTCTCTCTCTCTCTCTCTCTCTCTCTCTCTCTCTCTCTCCATATATATATATATATATATATATATATATATATATATATATATATATATATATATATATGGGGTCCGGCTACTATACTCTTATGAGTAAAATTTTTTTGTACTCATAAATTTTCATCAATTGGATGAAAGAATGTGCGGTTAGGATTATAATAGTTCCTAAAATTTTTACTATTTTCCTAACAACCTAGTAAACTCTAGAGGGACCACTATCATCCTAACGGTACATTTCTTCATCCAAGGGTGAAAAAGTTATGAGTACAAAATGGTTTATACTCATAAGAGTATAGTAGCCCTACGCTATATATATATATATATATATATATATATATATATATATATATATATATATATATAGTAGAGTTTATATATTTTTAAAAGCACAAGCCATCAATGCTAGTGAATTTTTTATATTAGATTTGTATTGAGATTTGTACTTTTTACTTTATCTTTCTCTCTCTTTAGTTGACTTTACAAAACTACAAATTTCAATACAAATTCAATAATAAAAAATTTACAAATATGAATAAGCTTATACTTTTAAAAGCATATAAGTTCTACTATATATATATATATATATATATATATATATATATATATATATATATATATATATATATATATATATATATATATATATATATATTTTGAGCTCTTATATTTTTAAAAGTAGTAAGTCATAGGTATTTGTAGTTTTTTAGTTTTTGAATGAAAAAATATATGGTTAAAATGATAGTGGGTCTCTTAAGTTAAGTGATTGATTGGCAAAATAAAATAATTTAAAAAATAAAATTAATCAAAGAGATAGATCTGAGTAGAAAATTTACAAGTGCTGGGATTAAGTGAGCCATTCAATGCCTTTAGATGATTAGGGTTTTTAATGTTTTAAAAATCAGTTCGATCATATCGTTTGGACATGCAAGCTAGATGATGAACCAATCAATTTAATCCATAAAATGTTATGGCTCAAAAAACTATGTTGTGAACAGCTTAAATTGATGATTTGTACATGGTGAATCATTCTACTTATTAACTAGCTAATTTTATTTTTATTATTGATGCTTGATTCCACAGTTTAAAACATTAGGATTTGGAAGAAAAGAGTTTTGCAAAGATCACTTACAGAATGACGACGGCAGGAGGTAAGCGTATAATTTCGTAATTAGAAAAAAATAAAATATAAATTTTTAAAAATCAGGAGAAGAAAGTGAGAAAGCAAAATTTTATAAAAATTTTTTCTATAATTTAGCCTAAAAATTAACTACTCTTTGGATTCTATGATTGAACTCATTTGGTGTAACCCAAAAACTTATAAATAAAATAATTTTGCTATTCATTTGCAGCCAGATAATATTTAGATCGTTAATATCCAATCGCATGAGATTGTAGAGAAATTATTTCATTTTCAAATGACTTTATTATTCGTGAGTGGCTCATCTCTCTCTTAAAAGAATCGCCAAATGAGTTGCAAAATCTAAGTCGAAATTAATTGAATCAGATCAAACTAGATCTACTAGTTAACTAGAGAAGCTTGAACTGGCTTTAACTCGCTCGTGTTTGGCTTTTAACAGAATTATTTTATTTTTCAAAAAAAAGGGCCAAAGATGTTAAGGTTGGTACCAGCACAATCAGTGGTGGGTAACACACACTGTGCACATGTCTCCTTTGAAATTTGGACCACTAAAATTGTAGTACATGTACACTTGCTTGGAATTTAGATCTTTTGAATTAATTTGTAGATATTTGTGACTCCATATAGTGCAAGGAGAAATTTGAATTTGATCTAAACAAAATTATTAATATGTAATAATTTGAGATAAAAATGTACCAAATTTATTTGAACTATGGATCATTTTGATTCGATTATCCAATCTTTCAAAATTTTGATTTTAATACCCAATCTCTCAATTCATTTGACTTGTGTCAGTTAATGGTATTTTGATTTTAAAATTTAAATGCGTTGTTTATTTTACAATTTAATTTGTATATTTATATATTTTTTTGTAACTATAAATTTATTAAAATAAGTAATTAGTTTAAATTTTCTCACGCGACATCTGAGCGAGAGGAAAGGTCGCACGTGGTGTGTTAGACTTATGAATCTTTTCTCCAAGCTGATCAACGACCTCGAACTGGTGGATCTGCCGCTGTCCAACCAGAAGTTCACCTGGTCAAGTATGCAGGTGGATCCGACGCTAGCCAAGCTTGACCGCTTCTTAATTTCGACGGACTGGGACTCTTCACTCCCCTTCTCCTCGGTCTCGGCGCTGCCTCGCTTCACCTCGGATCACTCCCCCATTCTCCTCAAAACGCTTGCGCCTCGGGCGTTGCACCACTTCAAATTCGAGAAAGTCTGGCTTACCCGGCCTGACTTTATCTCAATGATCCCTGTCTGGTGGCAAGAAATCCGCGTCAGGCAAGGAAGGCAAGGGAGTATTCTATCTTTTAATGCCAAGCTGCGACATTGCCGCAAACGAATTAAAGAATGGTGCTCGACCAACTTTCACAGCATCTCCCGCGCGAAAAGGGCAGCCGCTGCGGAGATTCTGAGGCTAGACCTGCTGGAGGAACAGTGTGGTCTGTCTACCTTAGAGCTGGATTCGCGACTCAGACTCAAGGATCAGTTGCGAGGGATTATACATGAAGAGGAGATCATTTGGAGATCCAGGTCTAAACAACACTGGCTTAAAGAAGGGGATGGGAACACCAAATTTTTCCATGCGATGGCAAATGGCAGGCGTAGAACAAACCTCATCGAGGTAATTGAGGACAACGGTGTCAAACTTGTCAGAGAAAATGAGAAGAGGGAGTACTTCTTCCAGCAGTTCAAGGAAAGGTTCGCGCCAGTTAATCTCCCCTTGGCCTCTTTTGGGGATTGGAGCGATCTCTTCCCTGACAACTCTGCGCTAGCCTTGGACTCACTCACTGCTCCGTTCACTATCGAAGAGATCAAGAAAGCTACCTTCCAAATGAACGGAGATAAAGCGCCGGGCCCCGATGGGTTCAGTATGGTTTTTTACCAAAGGTTTTGGGATGTTATCAAGGATGACCTACTCAAAATCTTTGACGACCTGTTCAATTTGACTCTAAGTACGGGCCCCGTCGACTACTCGCACATCTGCCTGATTCCTAAATCAGAAGGAGCTAAAACTGCCAATGATTTCTGTCCCATCAGCCTCACTAACTGTGTTCAAAAAATTATCTCCAAAGTGCTCGCGAACCGGCTTGGCGTTGCGATGCACAAGATCATCTCCCCTTCGCAATCAGCCTTTCTGAATGGAAGAAATACCTTAGACTCTTATGTTACTGCCAGCGAATTTATCAGCTGGGGTACAAGCCAGCATATCAACTGCGTCGGGGTCAAGGCGGACTTTGAAAAGGCCTTCGACAAAGTTAACTGGGTATTCCTAAAGCACATCATGACCTGTTTGGGCGCCAATCAAAAGTGGTGCACGAGGATTGAGCAGTGTACTTCGAATGGAAAGGTCGCCATCCTTGTAAATGGAACCCCCACCAAATGGTTCAAGCTGAAAAGGGGCCTTCGCCAAGGGGACCCGCTCTCACCTTTCTTGTACTTGTTAGTTGTAGAGGGGTTGGCAAGAATGACCAATAGGGCAGTCCAGAACAAGCTTTTCTGTGGTGTTGGGCCCGGCCAGGTTGCAAAAACCGCCATTCTCCAATTTGCGGATGATACCTTCTTTTTTTGTGAGGCGACTGCAAGACAAATCCGCAATCTACGACTTATGTGGCAGATCTTTGAGTGGGCTTCTGGACTCAAGATTAATCGGCATAAGTCACAACTTTTCTACTTGGAAAATCGGAATAATGTAGGGGAGAGATTGGCGGCTATCCTAGACTGTAATCTGGGCCAACTACCGACCAAATACCTGGGTCTTCCACTGAAGAAAAGCAAAATCCCGAAGGAAGACTGGCATAACATTATTGCTAAAGTGGAGCACAGAATCTCTGGTTGGCAAGCTAAGCTTCTCTCCATTGGTGGGAGGTTAACCCTTGTCAACTCGGTGCTCTCGATGTAGTACCCGCTGGTTTAAAATGCCGTGGTTCTGTTCTTGGGCCTACTTTTGGGTTTTCTTTATTTTGCGTTTCGTTTCAGGGGTCCGGAGGGTGAACTAATAATTCTTTGTTTCTGGGCAGACCGTCGGGGGTCGCGAGTATTTTTAGTCAATAAAGCTCGCGAAACGGAGACCGTCGGCGAAATCGGTTTTGGATTCCGACTCCGGAATCTCCCAGAATAAATTCCAGAAGGTGGCTAACGGTTCAGGCGATCAACGCGGGTTACCAGGCAGACCGGACCCCGGTTCGAACCCGACCTATTGTTTATTTTGACTTGAAATGGGTCCGTTCCCATTCCCCTTTTCTGACTGCTCGGGTTTTGTCGCAGCTTGGAAAAAGGGGTTCTATATCTATCTCAACCTCCCTCACTCTAGGCGTACGACACCCCGAGCGCGGACGAGGAGCCATCACCCCCAACCCTACCTCCTTCTCACCGATCGCGTGGAGGACCAAGGCGGAGCGATCGAGGAGAGGGAAGATCGCCGGCACGCCCTTCGTCACCGGGCACGCAAGAACGGGACGATCCTCCACTCGATCAACCCTAATCGACGAAACCGAGGTGAGCATAATTTAGGGTTCTTGTTTTTGGTTTTTCTTGGCTTCTTGTTCTTGGCATTCGAGGTGGGGGAAAGCGACGGCGTCGCCGGAGTCCGGCGCAGGCGGAGCCACGCATGCGGGCAGCACCGCATCCGGGCGGCGCGGCCGCACGGGCCGCGCGCGCGCGTGCAACCCGCATGCAGGCTGCACCCGCATGCGGGCGGCACGCCGCGGAGCCCGCACGGGGCCGGCCGCGCGTGCACCCCCGCATGCGGGCGGCACCCGTATGCGGGCAGCGCGGCCACGCAGCCCGCGCGGGGCCGGCCGCGCGTGCATCCCCGCATGCGGGCGGCGCGGCCACGCAGCCCGCGCGGGGCCGGGCGCGCGCGCACCCGCGCGTACGGGCAGCGCGCCCGCCCAGCCGCGCGGGGCCTGGCGCGCGCACCCGCACGCGCGGGCAGCACCGCATGCAGACAGCACCGCATGCGGGTAGCACCGCATGCGGGCGGCGCGAGGAGGGGGGCGCGGCCGTGGGCCGTCCGCGTCATTGGCCTCGCCCGAGGACGTCGCCGTCTTCGCCGATCGGCAGGTTGTGCCCCACGATCGACCGGAAGAGACGGGCGTTCCGCAGTCTTTTACCTGTTCAGAGTTGTGAGTTACTGACTTCCGTACGGCAGGTTCGTGTAGGTCCGGGCGGTCAGACCAAGACACGAAAGAACCTAGCATTGATCAGGAGCGCGACAACGAAAGGTGGGTTCCTTTGAGACTAAGTATAGACTCGGTGTTCTTGGATAGTTACTAACTGCATATTATTGGTACTAATGCTGACGGTCTCTATGATTGCGATATTATCCTGTATCTGGGTCCTTGTGCTCGTAGTTGCGACACGCGCACCCGCGGTCTGGCCACCGCAAAGGGTGCTCTTTTTCGGGAAAGCGGTCTTCGACCCGTGTAAACCCACGAGGTGAGGTAGTGGGGGCCCCCGTAGGTGTGGGGTTTGAGGCATCAAAAGGGGGGGAGAGAGGTGCGATCTGTTGGGATAGGTGTCCGACGAGGTCAGGTGCCCCAAGGTGTGAGCGGTGTGATCTGTCGGGGTAGGTGCCCGACGAGATCAAGGTGCGTAGGTGCTACAGGTATTACAGGTGTTGCAGGTGTTCGCGTGTTACTTTTCCAGTGAGCCGAGTGGTTGCTCCGGATAGTCTTACTGTTGGGTTTGGCATTCTTTCTTGCTTATTATTATTATCGCATGTCGCTGACTACCCACTCCGTGACAGGTCCTTCCAGGGGTGAGCGGTAGACGTCGATGAGGTCGAGGCAGGAGTGGTCGGGCAGTGAGGAGCCCAAGTCTGTATCTCCTTTACTTTTCCTTGCATTTCATTTGGTACTGTAGACTACGGTGTGGTTCGCGATACCCTTGTTGTGGTGACCCAGATCTCCGCAGGGCTTCTACAGTGCGATTAGCAGCTTCTGGAGGCCTATGTGGCATGTCGGCCGTGTTTCTGCACCAATTTGGACTTAAGTGATGGACTTTGGGTGTGTAATGGATCACGTGAGTGATCGGAGGACCCCGTCGGATGTTTAGATGTGGTTTCGCGCGAAATGGATATTAAAATTGGACTCAGCGCGGAATTTGAGTAAAGAACACTTCTCCGAGAATTTTCGGCAAATTTTAGAAGTGGAATTTGGCAAATTGGACTTCGGATTTGGATTCAGCGCGCGAAAACGATCGAAACGGGCTATTTATTTGTATTTTTCGGAGTCCAGATGCGAAAACACGCATTTCGAGGATTTTGGTACTGTTCCGGCCGCCGGAGGGGCGCCGGCGGCGGCGGCGGGCGGCGGAGCGCGGCGGTTGGCGGCGGCGGAGGCGCGCGGTCCACCGCGGAGGTCGTGCACCGGGCGGAGGACGCGTGGCGCCTTCTGGTTGGCCGGCTCAGCGGGCGCGGTCCACGGAAGAGGCGCGGGTGCACGGTGGACCGGGTGCGGACACGTGGCCGGTCGTGGTTGGCGGGTCCTGGTGCGCGCGGTCCACGCTGCGGCTGGAGCAGGTGGCCGTACGGCGGGGCGGTTGGGAGGCAACGTGGGGGCGCCACGTGGCACCCCGCGATTGGCCGGGCGCAGCCACCCCACGCCCGCGTGTCGGCCACATGTCGCTCCGCGATTCGCGGGCGCGCGTACGCCGGGCGCGGGGAGTGTCGGTGGACGCGTGGTGGGCCTAGGGGCTTTCGGGCGTGAACAGTAACGGGCCCGGCCCGTTACTGTAGCAGCCCGGAAGTGCCAAGCGCCCGAAACTTTGGGCCAAAAGTCCAAAATTCGGATTTTCGGGCTGGGCCTATAAATAGCTGTCTTGTGGGGGAGTTTTGCCCCCTTTCCCGAGCTCCCCTGCCCATGGCCCCTTTAGCAAAGTTGGAGATCTTCATCTTGCGCATCTTCTGGCAGAGGCCCGGATTTTTTGGAAGCCGCGGCGTCGACGACTTCGGCATCGGAGCGCAGTGTGGCGATTTTTCATCGGAGGCCCGTTATCGTCGCAGTTTGATCTGAGAGGTCTACCGAGCTACTCCGTCAGTATTTTTGGACGATTTCTGCGGCGTTGGAATCACGAGAGGTACGTCTTCGACTTTCGTGTTGATCATCTTGCTGGATTCAGAGTTTATGACACGGTTTTCGAGGCATTTCTAAGCCGCTGTTTTCTGGTGGAGTTTTTGGACAGCGGCCCCTTGCCGGAATTTTATCTCCGCACCCGAGTGTCGGATCGAGATGAGCCTATACACTTTTTGGATCTACTCGTCGCAAGGATTATCATTGTATTTTTCCGGGATTTTTCTGAGGCTTGCCCGAAGGTATACTATTCCCCTTTTATCTGTGTTTGAGTTTACAGTTGTGTGGTTGTGAGTGTTTGCGCACCTGTACTGTGGAATTTGTAACTCGGCCTACGGGGCTCGGATTTGGGCGTACAGGTACCCGTTTCGAAGGTCTCGACGAGACGCTCGCTGTGATATTTTTATTGGAATTTTTGGAGTTCGTTTTACAGGTGAAAATTTCGCATTAAGGGGACTGTTCCCAGCAGATTTGTGATGCTTGGATTTTATGGAATTAAGTGTAACTTTGGGTTGTGTTTTTGTACCCAGGAGGTATTGATCACTGTTCCTGTATTGTTGGATTGGTGGGTGTGTAGAGATATCTGTTTCTGGACTTTCTCAGCTGTGCGACTCCGGACAGTTAGCATTTTCAGGTGGGTGGCCTTGTCTCCAAGATTGATGGACTGTGCTTTAAATCTGCTATAGTAGGACTTTGCATGATAGTGAAATGCTTGTGCAGCATGTTAGAATGTAGGAATTGCTATTCCTTGTATTATCTGATGGTATTGTCATCTCCTTGCTTTCTACCATCTGTAAATTATAGTTATTGGAACTTGACCTAGCACCCCGTCATATGTTGCATGTGTAACCAGACTAGTAGAAAACCCTCACTTGGGCTAGGGTTATTTCTGCTTTAGGCATCCACACTTCTACTTTCCTGGACATAGTGTTCTTCCTCGCCCGGGTAGTGGGCCGAGTGGTCAGGTGTTATCTTTTAGTGTGGGATGCATGTTACACTCGTGCTTGGGAGCAGAGTGGCGTCTGGTAGATGTAGTTGGTTGTTCTTCTGTAGCGGGAGCCGTTGGGTAGACGGCGGTCCCGAGATGTTTTATTTTTCTTGTTTTATCTGTCGCCGCTGTGTTAGTGGCAGCGGTAGATCAGTGTTAGCAGGACCTTAAACCCAGAACCTTTTTGGACACTCATATGATTTTTATCAACCAAATGGTTTCTTCCAAGCATCGTAGGGTCGCCGGAGTCGGTTCATGTTTGATTGGACGAAGGCATTAGCCCTTCGAGGCTTGGATATAAAACTTGGTTTCAACTGTTTTCCTAAAAAGAACTAAAAATCATGAAATATGAATTTCTTACAGATCAAAGGGCTTCAGTAAGAAATGTCACATTTTCCTATAAATTAACCACCCGAGATGATTCGAGTGGTCTGGGTTCTAAGGTCTGCATTCTTCTTGGGACGAGAACAACGAGAGGCTATGCCTAAAGCCTGTTCTTGTTTGATTTGGATTGTAGGTTCTAGTCTTTCGGGGTTCCCGGACCCTTCCTCGGGTCAGTGGATGCGATGTTGGCCTGTAGAGGCAGTTGTTCGCAGTGGATGCGACTTTGTGCTATGAGTTGGTAGAGTGTGATCTAGAGGTTGTTTCTCTGATTTAGTGGTGGAGATGGTTCTCCCACTTAGCTTTGAGGATCTTGGGGTTCTGGCAGATCGAGTCGTGGAAGTTTCCCGACTCAGCCATGGTCGTGCTTTATCAGATTGAGTCGTTGAGGGTTCTCCGACTTAGCTGTTTGAGTCGAGGTTCTTTTTCCGACTGAGTTGTGTTTGAGCTTGGAGTTACCGATCTGTTTGATCGTGGATCATAGCCTGCATGAGCCGCATTTGGCTTGACAGAGATACTTTACAGAGATACTTTACAGAGATACTTGAGATGGGTTACTTTGACTCGAGCGGGTCGCTCCCCTCGAGGGCCACTCCGGAGTAGGCGAGACCGGGTTGTTGTACCCGCGTGAGATGAGATGTTCTTTCGCGACTTGTTGTTGCAGTTGTCCCTCTGGCTGTGCTTTTGTTGGCAGCCATGGACGCCCTACGTAAGTCCGCTCCTCCGGGACGTAACGGCAGTAGGTTGGCGCAGGCTTGACTAGACCTGATGAGGCAGTCAGTTCAGATTGGGTGATCAGAGATGAGAGTTAGTTGTGGCATCATGTTCTTTCTGTTCCACTCCTTGAGCATCTAGGTAGAGGCATAGTAGCTGTAGAGTTTACTTTTCCAGCTTTCCTTACAGCATTGCTTTTGTTACTTTATGCCTCTAGTGGACTTAGTGGGCAGACCGTCGGGCTTGTTGGCGGCACCCACTGAGAACTACTTGGGACGTAGTTCTCACACCCGTCGTGGTGTCTTTTCCCACAGGAACTTCTACTCTGGTTCCTGTTGTTCCTGTTGCTGATCCTTCTGACCGAGCGAGGGAGTCGCGAGCTAGTTCCCTACCCGTCGTTGGAGTGTAGCGGTACCCCTTCTGAGGAGAGCTTCAGTAGATTAGTTATTTTATTTTTAGCTCTGATATCTGTTTAGCTGTATTACTTCTCTTGCAGGTAGAACGCTTCGCCTATGCGGGTTTGGCATAGGTGGCGGATCTGTTGGCGAGCCGGGTCGCAGTTTCGACCCCGGGGCGTGACACTTGTGGGGTCCGTGTGGATGTTGATTACCGGTTTTCTGGATTTGATATTATGGTTCTTTTATTATCCCCGTTCGGCCGTTTTCCAAAGCAAAATAACTAGAAAAGAAAAAGGAACTTCGAACACTATCTTTCAAAAATATAGGGTCGTGTGGACCCGTTTTCCAAACCATGTGGATTTATGGGATTTCTAAACTGTTTTCAAAACCTCGGGTCGTGTGGACCTGTTTTCCAAACCCTGTGAATTTATGGTATCTTTCCAAACCGTTTTCAAAACCTTGGGTCGTGTGGACCTGTTTTCAAAACTGTGAGTTTATCCTTTCAACTTGACTGGCGACGGGCATTGTATTTAGTTTGCATTGTTGGTTAACTATCATACTGTTGTGATTAACTGAATGCTTGTGTTAAGATGTTGTAATAGCCGCGACGCTGTGCATATACAGAGGAGACTCTGCCCGATTTTCGAGTAAATCTGTATATGCGGCGGATCTGGGCACGTGCCGGGGAGGACCGAATTTCAAAAAAAAAAATAAAACTAACAACTCTTTCTTTTTCGCTGAGCGAGACCCCCGGGGCGTGACAGATTAAGATGGTATCAGAGAGGTTTTCTTTTAATCACAACAGCGAAGGTCCAACATCCACGGTAATACCACACGTAGCTTCGAGTAAATGAAATGTGTAGGACATAGGGGTGTAGGACGTGAGTGATCGGGGGAGGGAGGGGGAAAGTGTAGTTTCTTCTCTCTCGATGTAGGGCTGTGTTCTAGCAGGAACTAGGACTAATGTTTTGGTTGCATGTGTGTACAGACGATGGTCCGAACCAGAGCGTCGGCCGGGGACGAGGGGGCAGATGTGACGGCATCGACGGCCGCGGAGAACCAACTCCTGCGGCAACAACTGCGAGAGATGGCGGGACTGTAAGAAAAATACGGATATGCGCAGCGGAAGAAAAAAAACGCAATTAAAATTTTTTCTTAAACCAAGATCACCTCATGTTTTGTTTTAGATCATAAAAGGGTAATCTAATTGATCTCATCAATTAGGATTTAATTTTTACCTTGCGCGGGTCGAGATCACCGCGAAGCCGACGATCGTTGGTAAAAATTGTTCGTATTGTTCGTCCTTGATAGCCGCGCACGCACCCGGCCTCTACTTGTGTCCACACGGAATTACGCCCTTGATCGAAAAATCGATCTCCTTGATTCGCGATCCGATCGCGAATTAATTCTTGCGTCGATGTAAGGAGGATGAATCAATCTTCTAATTGTGCTAGCAATCTTCCGAAGATCGAGAACGATTAATTATGGAGGACTTTAGGAAAAGGGAGAGGATAGGCGGCTAGGGTTTTCTCGCGTTCCGCGACTTGATTAATTTCCACTTTATCTTTCTCCAAAATTGTTACGTATCACATACGTACTACCTATTCTTATAATAGGAAGTTGGCCGGCTATAACAAAATTAAATCTTATAATTAGTTACAAAAAGATCTCCTAAAAAATAGTAACTAATTAAATCTTATAATTAGTTACAAAGAAAGATCTAGTAACTAATCTTATAATTAGTTACAAAGAAAATATCTCCTAAAATATAGTAACTAATTAAATCTTATAATTAGTTACAAAGAAAGATCTTTTAAATTAAATCTCAAGATAAAAACTAGTAACTAATTAAATCTTATCCTAATCCGATTGGATTATCCATTATCCTACGTGTGTAACATTTACACATAAGTCCTCCAAATATTTACTAACAATTAGCAAATACACCATGCAAGTTTTGCACTTAAATACCTCTAATTTACAATAATTGCAAATTAGTCCTTTTACTAATAAATTAGTAAACTTTAGTATTGTGATTATAATTAATCCATTCTATAAACTTCTTTATCATCTCCTTGATATCGATCATGCGCGATTCCTTATGTGTGTGACCTAATAGGTTCAATTCTGTCTGGTAGTGAGATATGATGCGATCCCCATCGACATCATCATCGAAACTCCTTTTGATGGATCAAACACTTTTGATTCTTCCATCGTATAATAATTATTCGCCTATAATTATTCTTATTGGTTCCCACAATCCACCAGTGACGCCTAGCAGCATATGGTGGCAATCCAGTCAGAAGTGAATATTGGACTGAACCTCAAGGTGCAGTTACCGTACAATACAATCCTTCTATCGCATAGTCCCAACTGAGTGGAGGTCATGGAATACTCGTCAAACCCCATCACCCGTTATATGACAAATTTGATAGGACACAAGCTCATATGGTTACTCTTGGAAACACCTTTCCATGAACCATATTACCCCGGCCGAGGATTTCTGAGCTTTGCCTTACAAATAGCATAGGACTAATTATCTCTCTACCGAGAGCGATAGATCCCCTGTAAACAAACACCCATTCCTAATATGAACCGACTGCGGCCAACATATACTACTAAGACCCGTGACTAGGATCAGAGTTTGCATAGTCAAACTACAGTAGCCTCATATTGAATGGCCGTGGTGTCGCAGGTCTAAGGATCAGTTGTACCACTGCAACATCGAATCAGTTACTGACGAAAGAGTAGACATCCAAGTAACTAATCGTAATTGGTCACGCTCAGTGCCCTTGTTCTATAACAACCACCTGCACGTTCGCTCCAGTGTCCCCACACTAATGACTTGAGGCTCGTCATCCTAAAGAGAGCGACACATACATCAATCTTGCCGGATCAATCATCGTCCCATGATGATCCTCCGATTGAGAGCATTCATGACTTAATCACTAATAATATGTATCTCAAATTCTTAACTCTTAAGAATATACATTATCATCTCATTAAATCAAAGGACGATTCATGGACACATCAAACATGAATGGCATAAAATGCCCAAATTATAATAAAGATCAAGTACAAATATGTTCCATATAATAAAATGCGTCAGCCTGATAGGCTTTTGGGGCATACAACTAACAATCTCCCACTTGCACTAAAGCCAATCAGTCATATATCTAATGCCCATCTTCTCAAGATGAGTCTCTAGTTTTTGCTGAGTCAAAGCCTTAGTTAGCGGGTCCGCCACGTTATCTGCGGAGGCAACCTTCTGCACTTCAATATGTTTATCTTTGATGTACTCTCTGATCTTGTGATACCGCCGCTCGATATGTTTGGATTTCTGATGAGATCTCGGCTCCTTAGCTAATGCTACGGCGCCATTATTATCACAATATAGTGGCAGGGGATCCCTACTAGAGGGAACCACGCCAAGCTCAGTGATAAATTTCTTGATCCAAACAGCTTCCTTGGCAGCTTCAGATGCAGCGATGTACTCTGCCTCCATAGCAGAATCAGCAATCGTCTCTTGTTTAGAACTCTTCCAAACTATTGACCCACCATTGCAAATAAATAGATACCCAGACGTAGACTTTCTATCGTCTATATCAGACATAAAGTCTGAATCTGTATAGCCATCAACTTTGAGTTCTCCACCTCCAAGAACCAAGAACATATCCTTTGTTCTTCTCAAGTACTTAAGGATATTCTTTACCGCTACCCAATGCTCTTCGCCTGGGTTCGACTGATATCGACTAGTGACGCTCACAGCCTGTGCTATATCAGGTCGAGTACATAGCATCGCATACATTAAACTCCCTATTGCGGAAGCATAAGGGATCCTGCTCATGCGACTTCTCTCTTCAGGTGTCTTAGGAGACATAGTCTTAGAGAGGTGAATTCCATGTCTTAGAGGTACCATACCCCTTTTGGAATTCTCCATGCTGAACCTTTTCAACACTTCATCTATGTACATAGCTTGCGATAAACCAAGCAACTTCTTAGGTCTATCCCTATAGACCTTTATCCCTAGGATATAAGATGCTTCTCCAAGGTCTTTCATAGAAAACTCTTTGGATAACCATAACTTCACCGATGTTAACATAGGAATGTCATTCCCAATTAGGAGTATGTCATCCACGTACAATACGAGGAAAGTAACAGCACTCCCACTAACCTTTTTATACACACACGGCTCTTCTTCATTTCTGATGAAATCGAACGATTCGACTGCATCATTGAAACGAGTGTTCCAACTCCGAGAAGCTTGCTTCAACCCATAAATGGATCGTTGAAGCTTGCACACTTTATGACTTCTATCTTTGGTAGTGAAACCCAAAGGCTGCTCCATATAGATTTCTTCTTCAAGATATCCATTCAGGAAAGCAGTTTTTACATCCATTTGCCAGATCTCGTAGTCATAATGTGCAGCAATAGCAAGCAGAGTTCTGATGGATTTAAGCATGGCTACAGGTGAAAAGGTATCCTGATAGTCAATGCCTTCGCGTTGACTATAACCTTTTGCTACCAGCCTAGCTTTATAGGTCTCTACCTTTCCATCAGAACCAATCTTTCTCTTGAAGATCCATTTGCATCCAACGGGTACAATACCCTCCGGTGGATCAACCAAAGTCCAAACTTGATTGGAGTACATTGAGTCTATTTCAGACTTCATGGCTTCCAACCATTTTTCGGAGTCGATGTCTGACATCGCCTCGCTATAAGTCTTAGGATCATCTCTATGATCCTTGTCTCCCACTAGGAACATTTCCTCCATGTCCTCTATAAATAATCCCATGTATTTATCAGGAGGATGAGAGATTCTACTAGACTTGCGAGGTGGCAATGTAATCTCTGGTATCACAGAGTTATCAGGAAGGGCTCTTGGAATGCTCGATTCTAAAGAGACTTTCTCCTCTAGTTCTATTTTTCTCCCACTGCCTCCTGCTAAAATAAATTCATTTTCAAGAAAGAAGGCATGTCGGCTCACAATCACATTGTGACTTTCTGGGAGATAAAAATTGTATCCAAGTGATTCCTTGGGATAACCAATGAATCTTCCCTTGACTGATCTGCTTTCCAATTTGTCCGTCTTTAATTTCTTAATATAAGCCGGACACCCCCAAGTCTTAATGTGAGTAAAACTTGGCTTCCTACCGTGCCACATCTCATATGGTGTGGTGGGAACAGATTTGGAAGGTACTCTGTTTAAGATATAAATAGCCGTAAGAAGTGCATAACCCCAAAGTGACGTAGGTAAATTTGTAAAACTCATCATAGATCGAACCATATCTAATAAAGTTCGATTCCTCCGTTCAGACACCCCATTCAGTTCTGGTGTTCCAGGAGGAGTCCATTGAGAGACAATACCATTATTCTTGAGGTAGGTTAAGAAATCCGTGCTAAGGTATTCCCCTCCTCGATCGGATCGAAGAGCCTTAATCGGTTTTTCCATTTGCTTTTCTACTTCTTGTCTAAACTCTTTAAACTTTTCAAAGACTTCAGACTTGTGTTTAATTAAATACACATACCCATACCGTGAATAATCATCAGTAAAGGTAATAAAGTAGAGATAGCCGCCCCAAGCAGACACATCGAATGGGCCGCATACATCAGTATGTATCAGGGCGAGTACTTCAGTAGCTCTCTGTCCTTGTCCAACAAAGGGAGACTTAGTCATTTTTCCTTGAAGACATGATTCACAAGCTGGGTATGGTTCAGGGAGTAAGGATCCTAAGATACCATCCTTAGCCAGCTTGTTAACCCTATCTTCTCCAATGTGACCAAGCCTCAGATGCCACAAGTATGTTTTGTTTACCTCCTCTCTAGGTCTTTTAAAACCAATAGTATTCTCATTCATGTCATTGTGAACTGTATTCATACTAACATCCATATGTAAGTAATAGAGATTGTCTATTAAAGAACCAAACCTATCAAATTATTTCTCAAATAAATTGAACAAATGTTTGATTCAAAAATAAACTTATAACCGTCCAATACCAAACGTGAAACAGAAATAAGGTTTCTAGTCGCACTAGGAACATAAAGACAATCTCTAAGTTCTAAAACTACTCCTGTCGGTAGACATAAAGGATAAGTCCCTACAGCAACAGCAGCAACTCTTGCTCCGTTTCCAACGCGTAGGGTAATCTCTCCATCCCTAAGTCGTCTACTTTTCTTTAGCGCCTGCATTGAAATACACAAATGCGAGGTGCATCCCGAGTCAATGACCCATGTAAAAGTAGAACAAACCGTAAGCTAGTAGTTTCAATGATATGAATCTCGGACATCCTTTCCAAAGTTTTTATCCTTCACCTTGTCCTTATTGACTTTTAGCATTCTTCAACCGTGACCAACATATTCAACAGCTCGGCGAGAGTGCAAGTAATTTTATTCATTTGAAAATTTAAAAAAAACTGAGAAAATGAATCAGGTAATGATTGTAAGATCAAATCAATTTGAAGTTCTGCGTCCATAGTCATTCCGAGCTTCTCAAGCTCCTCAATGTCCTTAATCATCGCCAAGCAATGATTATTGACTGAGTGACCATCAGACATCTTAGTCCTGAACAGTCGCCTTGACACCTCGTAACGAGCTGTTCGACTTTGCTCATCATACAACTCTTTAAGATGAAGCAAGATGTCAGCAGCACTCTCCATGTGCTCATGCTGGCGTTGCAACTCATTACTCATAGACGCAAGCATGTAGCATTTTACCTTCATATCATCATCAGTCCATTTATTTCTAGCATCTTTCTGTTGAGCTGTTGGATTTCGGGCACTGCTGGAGCCTCCGTGTCCAACACATAGGCTAATTTCTCAGAATTGAGAATAATTCTCAAATTCCTCAGCCAATCGGTGAAATTCGGTCCAGTTAGGCGATTAGTATCAAGTATTTTGACAAGTGGGTTAGAGGCGGACATTTTGCAGATGGTTAAGATTCTAATTAGTTGTGTACTTAATCATAATCCATTTTGATTAGGGCCTTTAAATCTAAATGGTGCCTCCCACTAATTTTAGCGAATCTCCACACTCCCCGAGTGGAGAAAACGAAAACTTTACTAAAAGTTTCTAGTGGGAATTGCGGTCCCATCTATTTGCACACTACCTCATCCTGACAGATTCTTGGCAATGAGTAAAGAAATGAGTGAACAACTCTTGTTCAATGCTTCTCAAGCAAATCGCAATTTTATCTTTGGCCTCCAAAAATATAGGCCTCATCCTAACAGATTCTTGGCCTTATCTTTTGGTTAAATTAGACCCACCGTTCATCATGCAAATAAAAAGTCATTGAATCCTCATCCTGACAGATTCTTGGATTCAACCCCTTTCTTACCACATAGCATCTCATGCCAATAGAATGGTTGCGGCTCCCTAATGCAACTGACCCCCGTGTCCGGGTGCATCAATCAACACTAAAGAGACGCCCACACCCTACAACGATGGAAGGCCACTAATGGGTTCATAACACCATTAACTTAATATTTATTTAGGGAGATTTGTTATCTCATCAGTTTTAATTTATAAATTTACATCTCATGCAAACCATCGCATCATATGCACACATATATCGCATATATATATAAAAAATAACTACCGTGATGATCATGGATTTTATTTGATTCGGGCCTGAGCCACCAGGCCGGAATCGGGTCAAAGGGTATTACACACAAAAACTTGCTCTGCATCTTGATCAGATTGGAGTAGATCAACTCTTGTCGGCTCCCTCGATCAATATTTGGTCCAAACTTGATCTGCACCGCATCAACTCTTGAATGGAACAAATCGTCATGGAACCTAGAACTACCCCTTTACCGTTTAATTTTGCAACAATTACAATACAACCCATAATAATAATGAGACGTGCAGGTCTCCAAATTACATAATTTAATTGGTGCACGCAGGCACTCAAAAGGAATCTAACACTGGGTCCTTATTAAATTACACCCATTCACATCATCACAAGGTTGCTATCCATGATCATCACCTCATACACATCACAGGCATATAAAATAAAATTCTCTAATTCGATTTCTAATTAATTGGTTTCAAAACAATCAAAAATATACTCAAAAACAATCTTCATTGTTTTGATTTTGATCGTCCAGAAAAACCCAATCAACATCGAAAAAGAGATTAGATCTAAACAAACGATGAGGGTGGCTCTGATACCACTGTAAGAAAAATACGGATATGCGCAGCGGAAGAAAAAAACGCAATTAAAATTTTTTCTTAAACCAAGATCACCTCATGTTTTGTTTTAGATCATAAAAGGGTAATCTAATTGATCTCATCAATTAGGATTTAATTTTTACCTTGCGCGGTCGAGATCACCGCGAAGCCGACGATCGTTGGTAAAAATTGTTCGTATTGTTCGTCCTTGATAGCCGCGCACGCACCCGCCTCTACTTGTGTCCACACGGAATTACGCCCTTGATCGAAAAATCGATCTCCTTGATTCGCGATCCGATCGCGAATTAATTCTTGCGTCGATGTAAGGAGGATGAATCAATCTTCTAATTGTGCTAGCAATCTTCCGAAGATCGAGAACGATTAATTATGGAGGACTTTAGGAAAAGGGAGAGGATAGGCGGCTAGGGTTTTCTCGCGTTCCGCGACTTGATTAATTTCCACTTTATCTTTCTCCAAAATTGTTACGTATCACATCGTACTACCTATTCTTATATAGGAAGTTGGCCGCTATAACAAATTAAATCTTATAATTAGTTACAAAAAGATCTCCTAAAAAATAGTAACTATTAAATCTTATTAATTAGTTACAAGAAAGATCTAGTAACTAATTTATAATTAGTTACAAAGAAAATATCCCTAAAATATAGTAACTAATTACATCTTATAAGTAGCTACGAAAGAAGATCTTTTAAATTAAATCTCAAGCTAAAAAACTAGTAACTAATTAAATCTTATCCTAAA